>JAJOZX010003903.1:275000-451872 GCA_023014485.1 Bathynomus jamesi
TGAACCTTGAGGCTAACCTTAGAACTAGGCCTGTTGATATACAGTAGGTCAACTCTAGGTTCAGTCTCTAAGTTGGATAAACTTATACTTGAGAACAGAAAAGATACTGATAAATTAGAAACGGTCGGGCTGTGCAACCAAAATGAATCCAGAATTCAGAAGTAAAATATTTGAGGGAAAATTAACTGAACTTGATACCGGTAAGTATTCATTTGTAAAGCGTCCACTTATAGGAGAACGAATTCGAGTATTTAAAACTGATAAGTGACTTTGATAATATAAATTACGGGACGTTATTTAATAAGGATATGTAGTCGATTACGAGAAGAAATGAATATAAATTGAAAGTAAAAAGTTATTAAGAGTAATAATGGTGCGAAGCAATTCTTTTCATATAACTTAAACTTAAAATCCTTAAACTTTCATGCATTAGACATTTTATCGTTAGACAATTCAGATTAGTCTTTCCAACTGTTTAAAAAATTGCGACAATTTAGACATTCGGATCAAATGTAGAATTCGGACCCCAGCCTTCTTTAGTTAGCTTTATAAGGCTAACTAACGAAAATATCACGACCTAACCTAACCAATCGTTAGGTAACTGTACCCCCTGACGATTGGTTAGGTTAGGTCATGATATTTCGTTAGTTAGCCTTATAAAGCTAACTAAAAAAGGCTGGGGTCCGAATTCTACATTTGATCCGACATTTCAACTGACTAACTGAAATCTTTACTGTACGAAACATTCCAAAATTCACAAAATTGGGACAATGAAACATCTAACGAAATGTCTATTTCTGTTTAGAGTGTACTCTCAATGCATTTTCACCTACCAAATGTGCGCTTTGAATATTTAATGTTTACAGTGCATTAAATTCTGTTGTTATTTGTTATTCCCGTTCTAAAGTAGAGACAACTGACAGTTATTTAGCGTGTCATAATGTCATTCTTTTTATTTTATTCGCAGTATCGATTATTACTGTGAGCAAAATGGAAAATTAGATGATAAATGCTGTCCAGTACCGAAATGTAAGTTTAATTTTTAAAAAACAAAAAGGTTAATAAAAATTATAATAAAAATACCTGTTTACGAAGTCAATCATTCATATAATGAAAATTACATATATACTTTAATGACTCATTAAAAATAAAAAAAGTATTTTTAATTCGTAAATTACTTATTCTAATTAATATAATTATCCAGGCAGTTAAATTCCCAAGGGTTTTAAGCACAATTTCTTTATTTTGAATTTTTTTTTTTGGTTTCGTTGATGAGCTCCGTTTCGAAATTATAATGAAAAAAACTTTCTACAAATGTCTGTTTGAAGAAGGACAGATAGAGACAGGCAGACTCAAAACAGGCAGAAAAGTAGGGAGAAAGAGAGGCGCAGAGATGGACAGACTGACAGACTGAGAGAAAGTCATTAATGCATTAGTTGCATAATTATTAGTAACGTGTTTAGTAGCAATAAGTTATATATATATATATATATATATATATATATATATATATATATATATTTCAACTGCAAAGAACACGCAGTATAAATAACGTAAAGAACGACGCTTGTATAGGAGAACATTCCGCGCAAGATGAGGAGAGAGAACGAACAAATTAAAAAATGAGGTAACCACCCGGGAATCGAACCCGGGATCTTCCGATTGCCGGTCAGATATGATACGGGAGGTGCCCCACTTGGGGCATTGGTTTTTGCGCGTATGTAGGGGAATTACGACTTCTGATCGAGTGAGGACCATGGTGTAGTGGTTATCATATCTGACCCGCAATCGGAAGATCCCGGGTTCGATTCCGGGTGGTTACCTCATTTTTTCATTTGTTCGTTCTCTCTCCTCATCTTGCGCGGAATGTCCTCCTATACAAGCGTCGTTCTTTACGATATATATATATATATATAATGCACCCACAAGAAAAAAGACGAGGTGTATTGCTCAATACACGAAAGGCCTTGGAATCATTTTTTCTTTTACCTTATGAGTTCATTTCACGTGTTTAAGCGTGAAATTCATCCCATATATATATATATATATATATATATATATATATATATATATATATCCCCGCAAGGGGGTTCTAAGCTCGTGCTCTTGAGTGCTCTTTGTGCTCGTTTGTACGTGCTTGTTCCTGGAGGTTTCACGTGCGCCTCCCGGCCCTAGCACCCAAGGATGATGGGGCTCGACCCTGCAGTCCTTGTCATCCTTTGGTCTTTTTCCACTTCGACTGTCCCCTCTACCCTTTCTTTTTCCTCTGTCTTTCCTCTCACTTTTTCTTTGTTTTTCCGCCGAGATATGCCCTTTTAAATAGAGGCGAATCGGTTCTTCCCGAACTTAAAAAAAAAAAAATATATAATATATACTGTATATATATACATATATACTGTATATATATATATATATATATATATATATATATATATATATATATATATATATATATATATATATATATATATATATATATATATATAGTATATTGAGAGAGAGAGAGAGAGTTGACAAAACTAAATACACACTACGATGATTGTCCTAAAGAACAAATGGCAAAGCTCATCACTGGAATGCTAGAACGTGTCAGCTTTACATACCGTAATGCAAAGGATGAAGCAACACGATTCTAAATATATTGAATTATTAATTAATAGATCTCTCATTATTTATTGTCTGTTATTATGAAATAAAAAACTATGGAAAAACTGAAGATATCTATTTACTTTCTCAACCCTCTGTGTGAACAAATATAGTTCGCTAAATCACACAGCAACAATTAAAGAAAAGTGTTTCAGTTCTTGCAAAACATGGTCGAAAGTGGTATCGCCCAAGAAAGGTAAAGTGCAAAAAAAAAAAAAAAAAAAAAAATTATATATATATATAATTGCAATAGTCAGTAAACTGAATTTTAAATTTACAAGTGAAATAATTGATAATTAAAAATTAATTAAAAAGATATTTCGGGTTGCAAAGTAGAATTAAGGAAAGTAACCTTTACTATATAACGACTTTAAAAGCCAACTGAAAGGAAATCATCAGTTAGACTGCACAAACAATTGCAGCTTCCTGATTGTGCATGCGCATGCGCAAAATGTTAAAATGCTAATTTTTTTTCTGATTTCTCGCGAGTTTTCATACATTAAAATAACATTATCTTTTTCCTTCCTTTGAATCGAGTTTATCCGCGAGACGAATGAAAATTATTCGAAAATCCGTTTGTTCCCCAATTTTGGACCTGTACCCATCAGATCTACGTTACCAAACATCGACACTCTAAAAACTTAACTTAATCTAACCTGATGTAGCGTAGTAACTTATCGATTTTATGTTAAGTCGATCAGATGCCATTAACTTGTCAAATTGGAAAGGAAACAAATTTTGAGGTTCGACAGAACTTCAACCCAACACTCAAATCTGTAGTTAAATTTCCTTCGCTTAACTATTGTAAGAACAGTTCTAATTACGATCACCTATTTTTAGGTTGTGCTAAAATGTTCTATCTATACTTTCCGAATCTATTGTTCTGCCTACATATTTCTTGGGAGAATCTTTACGCAGAATCAAATAGATATACCGAGAAAGGGTTTCGTTTCGTTCAATTGACTTCTCAACTGTGTCCACTGTTTCGGTGACAAGTTTAACTTCATTAGGAATATGTACTCTAAAGTTGTGAACATTAACGCGTACTTTCAGATACATCCTTCGTCGGATTCATTTGCAATCGATCTTTTAAGATAATTTCTGTTTAATTTTAACCTAATAAAGAACATTGTTAGCAAAACTGCCACTATATCCCACGTTAAAGATGTTCATGCAAAAAACTTCACTTTTTACGTGGAGGTCGAAATGTGACAAAAAACCCCCACTGTTGCCGAAATAAACTCCGTCTATTAGTGTGGGTTTTATTGTCACATTAAAGATGTTCCTTATACGTCTTAACTACTCGTCCAAATACCGTACGGAACACATCCTAAAAAATATTAAAACCAAACTAAACATAAAACCCATCCTTTTTAATTAATATAGTCTAAAAGCAGTGAAAATGCGTGTACAAATGCGTGTACGTACAATTCTGAACGGAATGACCAAAAAAACGCTCGAAAACTGTTTTCTCCGCGTAGCGAAAAAACCTCCCAGGTCCCTCCCTATAAACAGATTAAAAAACTGGAGAGAGTGATAACTCCAATGAAACACCATACGTGTCTCTATAAATAAAATTGATCACTAAAATTAAAAACGACATCATGAATACATATTTCATCAAATTTTATTTAAAAAAAATGGACAATAGGAGGTGTAGTAACTATAATAGGAAAAGTAATAACTTCCGATTATGTAACAAATCAATTAATTTTAAATTTGCAATTATTTCATTCGTGTCTTCATATATACATTTAGACTTAGACTTAGTTCCCATCTGAAGGCCTTCAGGGTGGATCCCGTGCGATGCGTCTCCCCCGTCCTCCTCTGCGCATCCACCACCCTGTCCACTATGGTGAATTTAACGCCAAAGTTGACTGCATCATACGTTATTATTGTAAATTTCTTTTCAAGGTTTCTTATTATTCATACAAAAAGATATGCCTTATTTCAGAACGCATTTTTCAGACTACTGAAAATTAGTTCTACTTTTATGATTATTACTTTAACTAAATTATATTGTATCTGCACAATTCACAATTATTTATGTCATGATATGAAAATAACGTTCATGTTATTTTGTATCTTCTAAAAGTTTACTCTTCTTTCACGTACTTGACATGACGAATGTCATTTGTATATTCCATATATATATATATATTATATATATATATAATATATATATATATATATATATATATATATTGTCCGGAAGGAATTAAATTAATTAATTACATTACATTATGTTACCTAGTTTTGAATTGAATGAATTATGATATTCTGTATACATACACCTCGTTCCGTGCGTTGGTCTCTCTTCACATGAAAGTCAAGCTGGTGGCCCCACCTCTAGGCCTGGCTTGAAGGAGCGAATTGCTTTCTTGTGTTCTCCATTGCACATACACAAGTACACCCGGCTCATCTGGTACCGTCCTGAGCCAGGCTTCTAGTCTTCTTTTGAAGATTTCAACTTTGACCCCTGTGACGTTCCTGATGTCTTTTGGAAGCTGGTTAAAAAGTTTCGGCCCCCTGACAACCAAGCTATTTTCCTTCAGTGTTGAGGGTGTCCTTGTCGGGCTTTTAGTTTGGGAGCACAACACATCCTGCCTTTCCTATTTCCCAGTGTTGGTAATTGGGCTTAGTTTGAGGTTTGGTACCAGTTTTTCGATCACTTTCCATATGTAAATTATGGTGTACCTCACTCTTCTTTCCAGGGAACATGGGTTTAATTTACGTAGTCTTTCCCAGTACTAGTGTAGTCGATTTCTTTGCAGCCATCAGTCTTGGTTGTGAAATTTCTTTGAATTTCTTCTAGTTTATTAATTACTTCCTTTTTTATATGGGGACGTCAAGATTGAGCAGTATTCAAGTTTAGGTATGATCAGTGTTTTCAGCAAGGGAATCATTACTTTCTTGTCCTTTCGTATCGTCGGTTATTATACCCCCCAAATCTATTGCTTTCTTACTTCTATGAATTTTCTGTCTATCTGGGGCATAATGTGCTGTCTGTTTAAGTTCCTCATTTCTTCCATATCTCAAGAGCTGAAATTTCTCGGTGTTGAATTTCATGTTGTCTTCTGACCATTTGTAAGCTTATATTTTATTCGTGTCCCTCTGTAGGGTCTCCACCTCTTTTACATCACTGATTTTTCTGCTGATCTTTGTATCGCCTCCAGTTATTATTTTGGCTATATATATATATATATATATATATATATATATATATATATATATATATATATATATATACAGGGCGTCCCAAAAAAAATGTATACACACTTTAAATACTTATAAAGGCAGTGTTTATTAAAATACATTTCATTTTCAAAATGTAATAGAATCTACAGACATTATTTAATTGTTTTGTCAACGCCTGTTTTCAAACTGACGTCCGTTCTGGTCCAGGCACTGCTGATAACGCGAAGCAATGAATCGCAAACATCACGAAACATTTCGTTTGGTATTTGTGTGCATTCTCGTTCAATGGCTGCTCTCAATTCAGCGACTGTTGCAGGTTTTATAGCGTAGACTTTGTCTTTTAAGTATCCCCATAAAAAAAAAGTCTAGTGGTGTGAGGTCTGGTGAACGCGGAGGGTATTCTACGAAACCCCTTCGTCCAATCCACATCCACATCGTGCCAAGTACCACTCGCAATACTCCACTCTTCGGTCCGGATCATCTTCATTATTAGCATGGACTAATCTTGGAATGTAACTTTTCCATTGACAGCGCTTCAAAATGCGTTGGACAGACGATTCTGAAATTCCTACCTCACGACTCGCTTGCCGCACAGATTTTCTTGGACTTTGGTGATACGTTTCCAGTACTCTTTCTTGCTTTGTGGGGCTTGTCGATGTCCGTGGTCTTCCGGAACGCTTCTTGTGGACATTCTGAACAGTTCCATCGGCTTCAAACTTATCTCTAATTCGAGTGATGGTAAGTCGCGTTGGTGGATCTGTTTGAAACTCCCTCCTAAACTGTCTTTGCACTTCAACTGCGTTTTCACACTTCCAGTAGCATTTTAGAATGAATTTCCTTTGTTCAAAGCTTAGTCTGACTGCCATTATTAATTCTAATGGGTTTAACTTGGAAAGAAAGAAACATCAATTGAGCTATCAGCTGTTAAAGTGTGTATACATTTCTTTGGGACGCCCTGTGTGTATATATACAGTATATATATATATATATATATGGACCGTGATTTGATGGATACCGTAATGAAATTGACTGGATTCTTTGGATCTGATATATTTGCATGTCCGTTATAAATAGATATAGAGTGTAACATATTTGTGAATAGTAGTCTATTATGACTAGATCCTCTGGATCCAGAGATTCTATCTTTAGTTTTAAATCGATAATTAATTGGTTTTAAATTGATAATTATTTAGTTTCGTAAAAATTGGTCGTTGCCAATTTACCGGCGGTTTTTACATAAATTTCTTATGTTCTTGTGGTTCGGAACCCACGTAAAATTGTAGGTCCCCTCCGCCACCACGGAGGACATACACAATACACGATTACGAACACAGTTAGGTAGACCAGCCATGAGTGGATCCTAGGGTCTTTGTTGGTCTGAAACATTATAACATTATAACATTTATATTTACACAACTTTCAACTGTTCCCCGCGATGATTCCTCATTTCAGGAAGGTCAAGCTTGTCGCCCCTCCTCTCGAGCTGGCTTCTTGTACTCTCCATCTCACATAGCCAGGTACGCTCGGCTCATCGGAGATTGTTCTGAGCCAGGCGTCTAGTCTTCTTTTGAAGAGATCCACTATAACCCCATTCGTGTTCCTTAGGTCTTTGGGCAGCTGATTAAACAGTTTTGGTCCTCTCACAACAAAACTATTTTCTTTCAGGGTTAAGTATGTTCCCTGTCTAGCCTTTAATTTGGGAAGACGACACAATCTTCCTTTTCTACTTTCCACTGTTGTTTGAGTGGTTATGGGCAGGCCCTCTCAGAGGTCCAGAGAGGCCCGGGCACTTCCAGTTTTTGAGGCCCATAGCTAAACCCAATTATTATTTTCACTGCAAAACATTATATTCAAACCTGAAAGTTTCTAAAGTTGAGGCCCCCCCTTAAGCTTGAGGCCCAGGCCAAATGGCCCTCCTAGCCCCCCCCTCTGATAGGCCCTGGTTATGGGTATGACACATGATCACTACAGATTTACAGATCTACAGAAGCTAAGACTAACAAAGACCCAAGATCCACTCTAAGGTTAGCCCGAGAGAAAGGAAAGAGTAGGGGGTTAAGAGAAGAGAATAAGGGGTTAAGTAAGTAGCAACACCTATCACTCGTGGGTTAACATTCATTCAGAAAAAGAGAAAAAAGACTTACCATCATCATCCGCCGGCCACTACCGACAAGTCAGAAAAATAGTCGGAGAGAATAGGAAAGATTGCAGAACGGTCCTCTACTTCATAGGGAGGTAGAGCCCACTCTGCCGGAAAAAGATGAAAAGAAGTAAAATAAGAACGCTTACAAACCATGCAATACATTCTCAACTCAAGAACAACACATTCTTAACTCAAAGCAACACATTCTTCCAGCTGTTGCAGACCGATCCTCCACTCCATAGGGAAGTAGAGGATGCAGCCAGCCCACTAGGCTGGAAAGGCGTGAAAGATGAAAAGAAGTAAAATAAGAACGCATTACAACACATTCTTAACTCAAACATTATCATACCATGCAAACTACAGACATGCAATAAAGAGAGTTACAGACATGCAATTAAGGAGAGAAGAAAAAAAAAGTATAAAGAATAACAAAAAGTAGGTTAATTTACTCAACAAGCTACAACTAAGTTCGTGTTAGTCTAATTTTTTTTTTTCTTACTGGCATATCACAAGCTGGCATTAGACGTCAACAGACTCATCCCCGATTACGACCCCCAGAGCTCCTGTTGCCAATTCTTTTTTATTTTAAACAACGTTAATATTTTTAAAATGTCTCTCTAGACGGTTTTTAAACACATTAACGCTGGTAGAGTTCACGACGGGCGCGGAAAGATTATTCCACTTATCAATTACTTTAAACGTAAAGAAGTTTTTAGCGATATTAGTAATGAAACGTCTGCCACGCAACTTAAATCCGTTATTACGAGTATTGCTATTATCGAAAGTGAACAGTTTGTCAAAATTTACGTTATCGATGTTATTAACGATTTTGAAAACTTCAATAAGCTCACCCCTTAATCTTCCAGTTCCGAATGAATGCAAGTCTAACTCTTTAATCCTATCTTCATAAGGCTTGTTGCGCAATGACGGAAATAGTTTCGTGGCACGACGCTGAAACTCTTTCTAACCTATCAATATCCTCACGCAAATACGGGCACCAAAACTGAACGGCATATTCTAAATGAGGCCTGACTGGGAACTTGTAATGGGGCAATATAATATCCTTCGATTTAAATTCGAAATTACGCGCTATGAAGCCTAACATTCTATTAGCTTTTACGCAAGACTCCAGGCACTGGTTCCTAACTTTTAAGTCCTTAGATATGCGTACGCCTAAATCTACTTCCTCGTCAACGCTCGCTAACTCTCTATCATCCATCATGTATGTGTAATTATTGTTACGAGAACCTATATGCAAACTTTACATTTGTCTACGTTAAATTGCATCTGCCACTTATCCGTCCACTTCATAATCCTATTTACATCTAATCGTCTTGGAGCCTATTTCTATCGTCCTCGTTAACAACCTTACCGCCTATTTTAGTATCGTCCGCGAATTTTGACACGTTACTAGTCAATCCTACATCTATGTCGTTAATGTAAATTACGAATAGCAATGGGCCTAACACTGAACCCTGTGGGACACCGCTACCTACATCCAACCACCCCGATTCACTACCATTAACAACGACCCTCTGTCTCCTAGCACGAAGCCATTCCTCTAACCAGTTGGCTACCTGACCGCGTATACCGTGCGCTTTAACCTTCGCAATTAACCTTCTATGCGGAACTGTATCGAACGCTTTTTTAAAATCTAAATAAATAACGTCAGCCGCTCTATGCCTATCGTATTCGCGCACTATTTCGTTATAAAATTCTAACAAATTAGTTAAACAAGATCTATGGCGTCGAAACCCATGCTGACTACTATTTATCAAATCTCGACTTTGTAAGTGATCGATAATACGATCCCTAACGACGGATTCCAATAATTTACCGACAATTGACGTTAAGCTAATGGGCCTATAATTGCTAGCTACTGTGCGGTCGCCTTTTTTAAAAATAGGCGGCGTGACGTTAGCTAATTTGAAGTCTTCAGGAATAATCCCCGTTTCGAGTGACTGATTAAAAATCTTCGTTAAGGGGCCTACAATAACGTCTTTCAAATCTTTCAAATGACTGGGATAAAAAGCGTCAGGGCCTGGAGCCTTGCTAACTTTGAGCCTATCGATATAATGCGCAATCTCCCCCTCGTAAACAGTTATTTCATCCAAAATAGTCTCGCTACTAAATGGAACGATATCGTCCACGTCGGGGACATTATTTACGTCTTCTACGGTAAAAACTGTCGCAAAAAAGTTATTGAAAACACCCGCCATCGCCTGAGCGTCAGAAGTAGTGTTGAAAACCGGTTTGTAAAAACCGGTTTTCAACCAGTTTGTAAAATTTCCCTAAAAATCGAAAACCCAAAGAAAAAAACCGGTTTTATCGATTGATTTTTATTTGGCTCAAACTTGCGCGAACGTGCAGCTACGCGCTACAGCGCACAAAAAATAACTTCGAATACATTACCTATTAAGTTAAATTGTGACAAACTGGCAACTGCTCTTCAGTGTAATTTTTGCCTATCTGGCAACTCGATCTTCAGTTTGTCTCATCATGTCGGCTGTAGTGTAGAGTCAGTCGACTAAAGCCATATTCGCAGTATAAGACCCGTAATGCCCTTTGTTTCTTAAGATGTCATTTCCAAAATAGGGATAAAATCTAAATTAATTTATATATTTTTTCTTACACGAAGAGTCAATTTTCTGTTTTGTAGGTAAAGTTTTTTATTAAAAAAATTTATTTCAATGTTTTTTCCAAAATAGAGATAAATTTTATTTTTATTCTTTATAATTTTTTTACAAAAAGAAGTTTATTTCTTTCTAAGTATAGATGTTTTATTTTAAAAAATTATTTCAAATCTAAATTGTTTGAATAATGTATTATTTTGGCTAAAATAAAATATGTCAAAGTTGTCATTTTCTTATTCATATACATACATATGATGCTGCATTTTTGCATTCTTTTGACCAAAAAATAGGCGATAAGCTATGCTTGTTAAGAGTTAAAGTCAGTACCTTTCAATTGTGGCTTTTAAAAATTACTATACTTTTCGGTCATAACCGGTTAAAACCGGTTTTCGAAAAACAGATCGATTAAAAACCGGTTTGTAAAGTTTAGATTATTTTTCAACACTAGTCAGAAGCCAAAGCGCCGTTAACATCCACTAGAGGGCCTATGTTATCTTTTATCGGCTTACGATTATTGACGTATTCAAAAAACTACATTATGAACAATTGTTCAAATCTCAACATTTCGTGTAACCACCATGAGCTTGCACGATGGCTTAACACACTGCAGACATCAATTGAACAGGGGCATGCAGGTTCTTCTTGGGAATTGCATGCTATCATATTTTGCCTGAACATTGTTCCAGATCTGTTCTATGGCTTCTTCCTAAAGACAGCTTCCTTTTAATTGCTTCAATAAATGTTTAATGGGATTTACATTTGGATTTCGTGGAATAAAATTCAGCATCTGCCATTTTTTCAGGAGCCTTTGAACTGCACCTCTGAATATAGTCAGATGCAACGCAATTTTCTCTGGCTTATGGCCTGTTTCTGGAGGGTGTATATATAAATACTAAAAAATAACAATATTGGAAATGTGCATGGTACATAAGGCATGTACGGAAGTTGCTCTAAATACCTATAAATGTTGCCAAATGTTAAAATTATTAAGATGGCTACAGTTATGCACGCATCTACTGGAAACCTGGTGTTCATATAGACAAGTGGTTGAACTACGCATAGTCTTATATATTATTCTGGCCATATCATTTGGGTGGACTCAGACTTTTAGCTGATATAGTCGTGTGTGTGTGTGTGTGTGTGTGTGTGTATATATATATATATATATTATATATATCTCTCTCTCTCAGCGACGGCGGGGGTCAGGCAGGTCAGGCTCAGCCTGACCTAACTTTAAAAGAAATAAATTTAATTTCCTGGTCATGTAAAATTTAAATTTGTGTATTTCAAAGATCTATTTATTATGGTCACTTTACTAGAGCAATATAAATTTTAGAATGCCGCATTTTTTCCTTCTCTCCATGCGCCGCTTCTTTGGGCAAAGTCAGACTTGTTTTATGACGCCTGAGCGACCGAGCGCATTAAGCCACAAAGCCAGGTCAGGCATCATTTCCGATGCCTTGCATTATACTTATGAAAAAATGAAACTTTTACGAAATTTAATATAATTTAAGATCAACATTAGTATAGCATCTGTCAAAACAATCAGATAAGTATATAATTTTGTCAATCTATTTTTTCAAAGAAGAGAAAAGCGAGTTTTTCAGTTTACAAGTCAGGCATATTTCTAAGTGCCTAACATTACGCTGGATGACAAATCTCATCCTCAGAAAGCTGTTTGAGTGAAAATAGAGGTATGTGGCAACTATAAATTGCGCACGGCTTTCCTCAGTCCTCATTGTCAGTTACCTCAGGGACCGTGTCATATTCGTTTCAATGCATTTTAATTTTTTTCTTTTGTTTTTTTTTTGTGTGTGTGTGTGTGTGTGTGTGAGTTTTTTTCTTTTTTTACTCGACCTTAGATACCCATTTATATACATCATGGATGGTGATGATATTATTACAAGTTTAAAGAGAGGCCATTTTCCCGGAGAAACATTTCAGAAAAAAAATTGATCATAGAAAATGACCGACCAATGCCAGTGCTTACATGTAAGACGGGAAACAGGTGCTTTCAACAAAAGTGCAAAAGTGGTATGAACAGATTGAGTGGCTCTGCGGCAGCGTTGATTCCCAAAAATTATTCTGTTGGCCATGTTTATTATTTCAGCCTAAATTAAATCAATCATGGACAGATCAGGGTTAGTAGCATGAAGAATATCATTTGTGACAGCCGAATTCATGTAAAATCTTTTTCACATTTAGGTAATTATAAAGCTTGGAAGAGTTTTGGCTTGGTAAACATTGAGACTTCACTTAATCGTTTCTCTGAAATAGAAAGAGAAATCCACGATAAAAAGGTAGATGAAAACAGACAGTACCTAAAGAATTTAATAAATGCAGTAATCTATTTGAGCAAGCAAGAATTGCCCTTCCGTGGTCATAATGAAAGCAAAGATAGTTATTTAAATAAAGGAAACTATAGGGAGCTTTTAAGTTATTTTGCCCAACTAGATAGTGTCTTCGCAAGTAGATTGAATACAAAGGAAGGATTCTTACAATTTTCTGGATTGTCCAGCACAATTCAAAATGAATTAATAACTTCCATTGATAAATTAATTGGAAATGAAATACATAGTGAAATTGAAAATGCTACTTTTCTTTCCATTCAAGCTGATGAAACCACAGATTGTACGACTAAGTGCCAACTTTCAATTATTATAAGATACGTTCTCGGCCATGAAATAAAGAACGTTTTTATGGCTTTATTGATGTAAGCTCTGACAGAAGTGCTAATGGATTAGTGGAGTCAATTGAAAAGTGCCTGGCTTCATTTAGCGATGTAAAAACAAATTAGTAAGCCAAAGTATGATGGAGCCGCTGTTATGACTGGTCAGCTCAATGGGGTTCAATCAAAGCTTAAGACAAATGGTTACAAATATGCTCATTTCATTCATTGTTATGCACATACACTCAATCTTGTGATAGTATCTGTAGTGCAACAATTATCAGGGATTAAAACATTTTTTCTCATCTATGTGCCTTTAGTAAATACACTTCTTCAAGCACAAAAAGAAAGGATTTCTTTAATAGCCTCAATTTAAATATTCCATCTTTATGTGAGACACGATGGTGTTACCGTTCTCGGACAATTTCAGCAATATTTGATCAATATGGCAAACTAAAAGAAGCCTTTGAGGCTATTCTAAGAGACGAGAGATCTTGGGATGGAGAGAGTTTGAATCAGGCTGAGAATCTTCTCACAAAGTTAAACAGTATTTCGTTCACGTTCTACACCTGTTGTTTCAAGGAAATTTTAGGTTATGCAGAGAAACTTTTGAAGTACTTCAATGTAGAGAACTTGATATAGAATTTGCCAAGAAGAAAATAGATGAATTTACTACATTTTTGGAAGCCTTCAAAAATGACACTGCCTATAATAAGTTTATAGAAACCACCTTAACATTAATGGAACTGCCACATGTCCCACCACCTGAGAAAAGATTGAGAAGGGAACAAACAGATTTCAAGAAAACCTACTTCAGCATTTTGGATACTCTATTAACATCACTGGCAGAAAGATTTGAAAACATCAAAGAATTCTCTTTTATTGAACTAATAGACACCTCAAAGTTTCCCACTTATAAAGAAGCTTTTCCTTTTGCCTATATAAAAAGTCTAAATCAGAAATATAGAGGTATTTTTGACGAAAAAACCTTGTCGTCAGAATTGAAGTACAGTTATAAAGATCCTGATTTTACTGCCTGCAAAAATGTCAAAGAACTGCTAAAATTATGCATTGACTTAGATTTAGAAAAAGCTTTTAGCGAATCTGCAAAACTGTTTAGATTGATTTTAACATACCAGTGAGCAGTGCATCCACGGAGAGAAGCTTTTCAACATTAAATCGAATTAAGACGTATCTAAGGAACAGAACTGGTCAGGGTGGTGAGAAGTTGTCACGTAGGTCGCTCATTGTAAAAGTTAAAGATTACTTCAAAGACGAAATTGTAGACTTACATGGGGATGGTATCGCTACGTGTTAGTTTTCAAAAACTATGCTGCCTCATACCTGAATATTGCAAAAGATTGTGAGGAATCTGTTGATATTGATGTGTGTGAAGAAGCTGGGCAAGCAAATCGCGAGTGAGTACAAAAAGAACAAGGAAGAATTCACTTCTTATCGTACTCACATAGACAAATATATTGCTTCCGAATGTATGAGTGATGTTCTTATGCAATTGCTTACTCGTGTAAGTTCGAAATTCTCTGACTCCCTGTAATCCATAATGGTTGGAAACATTGTAGCAAGTGTTGTTACAAATCAGCCTACTCCACTCCAAATAGTACTGCGTGTTTCATAGGTGACCATAAGCAAATCATTAAAGAGTTGTACAAGTACAATGTAACTTGTTCTTATGATGAAGTGCGGCGTTTTATGCGCTCAGCTGCTGTCGTTGCAACAAGAGATGCTGTGTGGTCGGGTTTGAATGATGCTGCACTTGCTGGTCTTGTGCAAGTTATAATTGACAACTTTGATGCAGTTATTCACTCCCAAAACTGTAGATTAAACTGTCACAACCTTGCAGCTATTGTAACACAGCCCAGATCATTTGAAAACGACAGTGCGAAGGTCATTCCTAGACTATCAAAACAAGAAATGTCAGTTCCCATAAATTGTGAGCTGGAAGTTGTGCCATACACTGGTCCGAAAAAACCTCCTATGCCCATGGAGGCAACCTGCTCATTTGAGCCTTCTGAGAAGCTTACAAGATCAGCCGAAGTGTCACTTCACCCTGTAGAAGGGCTAGATCTGGAGTTCTTCAGACGGATACTGTTTGTCGCTGGCACCCCTGAGTACAATGGCTTCAACACCCGCCATTGTAGAGATAAGAGGCGGGAATGATGGCTAAGAAGTCGGCCATCAAGTATATGCCACTCATTAATATGAAGCCAGCGGACCACAACACTGTCAACACTGCAATTAACAATGGCATTAAAGTGACGAGGGAGTCCAACCAAAGTGTTTTGGTCATCACAGCAGATCAACAGATCTACAAGGTTATAGTGGACATCCTGTTCCATACACGAAGTCTTCTGACTGATGTGGTTGCCATCCTTGGTGGAATGCACTTTGTGATGGACTTCATAGGTGCGATTGGCAATCTAGCAGCGGGAAGTGGCCCGAAAGAAGTTCTCTGTGGCACATTCGGATCAGTGGATAAAATGCTAGAAGGAAAAAGTACCCTCAAAATGCCCGTGCACTTCGCATGCTGACTGATGAAGCTCTCAGACCTGTATTATTGAAGTATGGTGAGCGTATCAATACCATGGCTGACTTGATGCAAGTCCTTGAAGAACTGGCCTCTGCAGCAGAACAACTCGTATGTGGGTTGACATCATCATCAAGCCAACTTTTCTCATTATGAAATACACGTGCAGTACACATGAAGGTGATTATGCTCTGGCCATTCAAACAGCTGAAAATATGTTGCCATATTTCTTCGCTGCTGGGCATCATAACTACAGTAGATATGGCCTCTTCTTCGTTCGATCTATGACGTGGTTACCTGAAGAAGTCTTAGATGCATTTATGAGAGGAGAGGGTTCTATGCATCACATGGATGGACTCTGGAATGGGGTGCTAACCGACCAGTTCCTGGAGAGTACCTGTATGCGTCGTGGGAAGGGCCCTAGTGGTGTCATTGGTAACACCCAAAATCCACAAGTGATGGCCACGTGGGTATACAGCCTCAATGCTCGTGTGAGTCTGACTGCTGACCTCCTAGATATGAGTGAGTACCTAGAAACATTCCATCTGTACCACAAAGAGGAGGCAGGAGGTCGCATTAAACATGATGGAGAAGATCGCCAATCACTTCATGATTCCCTTTCTAAGTGCATGGACCCAATGGATCCAGAGTCACATCCAGGAGGCAACTTATACAATATTCAGACACGGCAGCTTGCATCTCCAGATGCCAATGCCGATAGAGCTGTTAGTATTGGAAAGACGCAACTGGCACAGTACGAGTCATCATGGCCACAAGGCTTTTATGGCACCATTTCCAAACATGTCATCTCCTTTGCAAGTAAAACGAAACATATCAAGGTGGGTGCCCACTTGGTTATGGACCAAGAAGCGATTTATGCACGCGTCATCGGTTTGCTGATGAGCGAACGCGAACTTGACTTGACCCATGTATTCTCAACAGAGCTTGCGGCATACCCACCCGCACTGTTAAAACCAGATGGCTTAATGAGAACTGCAGCTAAGTCCGCATTGAAGCAGAACTTGGGAGTGGAAACATCCTCTCGAACATGGAATCGACCAACAGTTGTTATCATGGATGTGTCAGCTGTTTTGTGGACAGTCGACTGGCCTGCTAGTGGCGCAGTTGCTACACTTATCCAAACCTTCAAAGTATGGCTACCGAAACATTTTTCTCATGCATCTGTAGTACTAGCTTTTGATCGCTACTATAATTTCTCTCCGAAATCAAGTACTCGGGCAGTGAGAAGCAGGAGCAGCAGAGTTCACAAGTTGAATCTCAACACCCCATTGCCTACAAGAGACGCTGTTCTCACGTGCACCGCGAACAAGGAGCAACTAAACAGGCTGCTCTGTGAGCAAATCCTTGCTGACAGTGAGTATCTCGCAACTGTAACCCAAGACCATGAGCTAGTGCTTGCAGGATGGCAGACCATACCGACTTCCATTGTGCGAGGCAGGAGTCGAGCAGCATTGGAGCTCTCATCATCTCATGAAGAGGCTGACGTGATAATAACACAACACGCTATCGCACAAGCTGAGAAAGATTCTGATGCCCGCATCTCCATCATTTGTGATGACACAGACGTGTTTGCCATGCTGACTCACTTCTATGAATTTAAGAAACTAGGCTGTCCCATGATTATGGAGTCTCCAGTGCGTGGCAGAAAATCAGTGGACATCCGAGCAACTGTAACCCAGCACAAAGACATCATCCCACAAATCCTCAAACTACACGCTTTGAGTGGTTGTGACACAGTTGCAGCAATACATGGCATCGGCAAAGCCACTGCCATTGCCACAGCCAAGAAGGGTCGGAAGCTAGACAAGCTGGGGTCCCTTGATGCATGCTTTGACCATATCGAGAAAGAGGCAACAGCGTTCATTGTTGCATGCTATGGGGATAAGAAATCCTCATCTCTTACTGAGTGTCGTCAGCGAGTATGGGCTCAGAAGACAGGGAAGTCGGGAACTGCTGCACCCAAACTATGTTCTCTACCACCAACAACTGAAGCTTTCCATCAAAATGTGCTCAGAGCCCACTACACTGTGGCGAACTGGCTCGATGCACTAAAGTGTGACCCACCACCACTTGATCCTGTGCATTATGGGTGGGAGAGAGACGAAACAAACAGAGTTCTCATCCCAAAAACAGTTGGTGAAGGAGTGTGCTTAGCACCAGATGAAGTTCTGAAGCTAATCAGATGTGGGTGTGAATCACAATCAGCATGCAGGGGGAGTCGCTGCGGCTGCATGGGACGCGGAATCCCTTGCACAATGTTCTGTGCATGTGGCAGCGGCTTGGATTGCAACAATCCATTGACCCAAAACGCAAACGAAGAGCAGACTGATGATCCTGACGATCCTGACACAACCATGTCTTTTGATATTTGCCCCCAATAAATGGTTACCTAATGTGAATAACTGCATCAAAGTTGTCAATGCCAATCCCCCAGCTAGGTGTGAGCTTTGTTTTGCTTACGAGGTCATATCTTGTAGCTTTGCAACCTTCCATAGAATGCATGTGCCCTGCACTTCAGCATAAATTGTGGTTTATATCCGAATATCCATATCCATATAATGTGGGTTATGTCATTTAAGCATTATGATCTGGTTTTATCTGCAGAAAAGATGTTAAGTGCTCAGCAGTTAGCTAGATTGTAGAAATTGTCACTGAAATAAAGCAAATACAGTGATGTCAACTGTGGCATTATCATATTTCAAGGCCAAACTTTAACCTCAAATGACCTTGACTTGACCCATGGAGTTGCAAAATGATATCCTACTGTTATCATGTGCCTATAGAACTACTCAGTCTCGCCCAAAACCATAAAAACGACAGTAAGATCACCAAAATATCTCCACGACTGCCCGGGATATGGGATATATTCCTTATTTCGGGGGGCGTTTGACCTCCAATGACCTTGAGTATTGACGAATGTGGGTCAAAACGACTCCCAAAGTATCTGCAACCCATCCAGATCGACTCATCATCCTAAAAAACCCTAGAAATGACACCAAGATCATCAAAATCCATCAAGTATTGACCAGGATATGGGATTTTTCAGTTTCGCCGGCCATCTTGGAAAATGGCGGCCATATTGAAAAAGCCAAGCGGGGGTCAGGTGTACACCCGATGGATTCTTGAATGGGGTGGTATAAGCTCTCAAAATATGTCAAGATTCGCTTTATAACAAACAATGTAGGGCTCCCACCCCGTGCAACCGGACTATTTTGAACTTTTGTTTCCTTTCAAGTCAGAAAAGCAAATGGGACTTGATTGTTGGACTTGAAAGGAAACCAAAGTTCGGAAATAGTAGACCGTTTCAACACTTTTAAAATTTTAAACTTGTCCCAAGTCTTTAATTTTGTGGTCTTCATTACACACACACACACTATATATATATATATATATATATATATATATATATATATATATATATATGTGTGTTGGTCCTTCTTTTCATATATATATGTGTTGGTCCTTCTTTTCATATATATATATATATATATATGATGAATAAATATAACAATATTGTGAAAAATATCATAGTAAAAAATAGCCCTACCAATAATTCAGGCATTATCTATAAAATTGGGTGTAAACAATGTGATTCCTTTTACATAGGTCAGACGGGAAAGGATTTGCACACACGTATAAAACAGCATCAATATTCCGTTAGAACAGGACAGTTGTCCAGTGCTCTTTTTGTCCATTTGTCAGAGTTATCCCACTGTATTGATTGGAATAATGCTTCAGTTTTATTCCACTCTAGCAACATTGTTAATAGAAATATTCTTGAGTCTGCCATTATCCAACTTTCAAATAACTTCAACATAAGCAAAGGTCTTTTTCAACTCGATCCTGTTGTTTTGAATTCCTTCAAAACAGATTTAGATAAGAAGGGTAGGACGCTAAATCTTTGGTAAACTTGTATGCTACTTTATTAACTTTTAATTTTCATTTTATTTTTATATATATCGAAACTTGACTATAAAAGGCAAAGTGTTAAAACCCGGGCAGATTTCCAGTATAAATTTGTATTTTTATAATTCATTTGATCTTGTGCTAAAAATCGATATTTTTCCTTACAAATCTGTATGCCTCTCTGTTAATCCTGTAATTTTTAATTTTTATTTTTACTTCTCCGTTTATTGCATATATATATATATATATATATATATATATATATATATATATATATATATATATATATATATGTATGTATGTTGTTACTTATTATTTTTTTTTTCTTTCTGTAATCTATATATAGGCCGTAACCCTTTATGTACTTCAGTGTTCCTGAGGATGTCATTAGACGAAAGCGCTTGAGCACCATTTTGTGTTTCCTTTCCTTCGTGGTTTTATTCATCATAAATATTTTTCACGTGTTACTTTCGTGAAATAATTTTCATATATATATATATCTGTGTGTGTGTGTGTGTGTGTGTGTTTTGCTTCTATCTCACTGCTGCATTTTTTCTCAGAAAGAAACTAAGCCGCATTTATCGTGGAAATGTTCATACGCCATAAATTCATGGAAATTTACGCTGAAATTTCCCCTTTAA
Organism: Bathynomus jamesi; assembly: GCA_023014485.1. Taxonomy (NCBI): domain Eukaryota; kingdom Metazoa; phylum Arthropoda; class Malacostraca; order Isopoda; family Cirolanidae; genus Bathynomus; species Bathynomus jamesi. Next base: position 295,402 of record JAJOZX010003903.1, read on the forward strand.
TTGGAGCAAAAACAAGATAAATTAAAAGTTAACCATTAAAATGACGAAAGAAAACGATTAGCGAAATAAATGAGTCACTGTTCGTTCTGTATGACTTTCTAAATTTATTGTTTTTACAATGAATTTAAAACTAGTTAAATGAACCAAACAAAACTTGTTTCTAAGAGTATATATATCATATATTAAAGGCTCCGAATAAACAGACGTCTACGGGTGGGTCATTTAAGTGGAAACATAGGGAATAATAAAAACTAAAGAGTCTACTTACATGTATTTGTAGTATATGTTCGACACGTTCGACTATGAAAGAAAAATGGTCCCACAATTGTTGTACCCAATATACACACCACACCATCACCCTCGGAGGTCCCTGTTCTTCGCTGGCATCCATCCAATGGGTATTTTCTGGAGACCAATATCGGCACTTTTGTTTATTCAACTCTCCGCAGACATAAAAATTAGCTTCATTTGAGAACAGAATTTTGCTCGGAAAATCAGGATCACTCGTATTGTTCAATACTCTATTCGCAGAACTCAGCTCTTCTGTTCGGGTCATCCTTAATCAATTTCTGTAACGCCCGTAATTTGTGTGGATGCCATCGATCTTTTATTACGATTCTTTTGATATTGGTTCGCGATACACCCGTTTCCAATGACATTCGGCGGGTAGATGTATGTGGGCCGAGTGCATATTTCTCGAGAATACCCTTTCGCCTTTGGATAAAGTCATCATCTTCACTCAACCCTTACAAATCTAAATCCGAAAAAAAAGAAAAAAAAGGTTATTCCAAATGGTTCCACTTAAAAAAAAAAGAGTGATGGCATCCATACAAATTACGGGCGTTACAGAAATTGATTAAGGATGACCCGAACAGAAGATCCGAGTTGTAAATGGAGTATTGAACAATACGAGTGATCCTGATTTTCCGAGCAAAATTCTGTTCTCAGATGAAGCTAATTTTTATGTCTGCGGAGAGTTGAATAAACAAAAGTGCCGATATTGGTCTCCAGAAAATCTCCATTGGATGGACGCCAGCGAAGAACAGGGACCTCCGAGGGTGATGGTGTGGTGTGGTATATTGGGTACAACAATTGTGGAACCATTTTTCTTTCGTGGTCGAACGTGTCGAAAATATACTATAAATAAACGTAAGTAGGCGTTTTAGTTTTTATTACTCCCTAGGGTTCCACCTAAATGGCCCACCCTATAGATGCGATAGAATGCCCAAAAGTTTGTATATAATTTGATATTTCGTTCTAGTTTTGCATTAAACTATCTCTATTATATGAGCAGTCAGGACAGCGTAGTGGAAGAGCGCCCGGCTGTTAATCCAAACCCCTTAATCTCAACAATTAAGGGGTGTCTCTGGGTCCCACCCACGGTAGAAAAATTGTAGATTCCTACCGCACCCCCCTCCCGTCACATCACATGACCCTTATCTGTATCCGAGATATACTCGTATATCACCCAACTGCGAATTCTAACACTTATAATTATACACCTCTTGCGTTCTCTCAAACTTTGACACTCGAAGAAACACAACAATTAAAGTGATTATAAAATTGCTTCAAGAAACAGAATTTTTACGTACATTGAATTTTTCGAGTGATTGTCAGTTTTGGGGAAAAAAAAAAAAGAAAAATTCGCCTACAAACAAAAAATTTCTAAAAAGTTTAAAAAGTTACTAATTATTCAAGATTAGGTTTTGTTTTCGAAATTTTATTACTGTCAACAAAAGGAATAAAATATCCAAAGAAAAAATGAATATTACCAATAAGTAAGTTTTTATGCTTTTTAAAAATTTTGTTTCTGGGCAAACTTTTCCCGAAACACACTCTCTCCAACCTTGGTTTAATCTTGGTTTGGCTTCCGCCTGAATTGTTCATTCTAACGAAGGTCAAGCTTGTCACTCCACCTTAGACTTACAATTTAACGTGGAATCCGAATCACGCCCCACCAGCAACCCAACGTCTTAACCACAAGGCTACCCATTTATCTACCAACCAAATTTTTTATTGTCATCACCGGGTCTCGATCCCGGGGCCGATAGATTTGTAGTCAGCGACGCTAACCACTACACCACCGAGGCGCATCTCATATATATATATATATATATATATATATATATATATATGTGGTGTCCCAATGTCCCAAAAAAAACTATATACTCTTTATAGCATCATATATTTTATAATTTAAAAAAAAACCAAACAATATATTGTTATAGCAATTGCCAATGAAAGGTAAATTAGTAATCTAAGTGATCAAAATGTTATAGCGAGTTGTTTGCATATAAAATTTAATTAACTACGCCAAGTGCTCAAAATGTTATAGCGAGTTGTTTGCATATAAAATTTAATTAACTACGCCAAGTGCTCAAAATGTTCTCCGGCGGCATGAATGCACTTTTGAATGCGTCGACTAACTGATTCGCAGACATGGACTAATGTGGATGCTGTGATGGTCCCGCACTTTTCCCTAATTGCATCCTTAAGGTGTTCGAGTGTTGCGGGTCTTTACATAAACTGCATCCTTCAGGTAGCCCCACAAGTAAAAATCAAGTGGAGTCAAGTCCGGTGAACGTGGAGGATACTCAACGCTTCCTCTTCGTCCTGTCCAACGGTTAGGCAACGTTTCATCGAGGTACCTTCTGACATCACAATGATAATGAGGGGGGCTCCATCTTGTTGAAAGTAAAGTCGTCGTTTCCAAACAACTTCCGAACTGCAGGTATAATTTCTGTCGGCAGCATGTCGAGATATGCGGCACCGGTAACTGTCCCATTAAAGAAAAATGGTCCAACAAACCCCTGGATGATAAAACCACACCATGCTGTTAATCCTGGTAAATTAACATGTTATGCACATAAACGTGTGGATTATCAAGTGACCAGTACCTGCAGTTGTGTCGATTACTGTGCCATTCAGCTTGAAGGTAGCTTCATCAGACCACACGATTTTTTGTATTGAAAGTGCATTCATGCCGCCGGAGAACATTTTGAGCACTTGGCGTAGTTAATTAAATTTTATATGCAAACAACTCGCTATAACATTTTGATCACTTAGATTACTAATTTACCTTTCATTGGCAATTGCTATAACAATATATTGTTTGGTTTTTTTTTAAATTATAAAATATATGATGCTCTAAAAAGTATATAGTTTTTTTTGGGACACCCTATATATATATATATATATTATATATATATATAATATATATAACTGCAATGACCACGCAGTATATAATGTATAGAAACGACGTAAGTATAGAGGAGTGTTCTGCACACGAGGAAGAGAAATAACGAACAAATTAAAAATGAGGTGACCGCCCAGGAATCGAACCCAGGACCTTCCGATTGCCGGTCAGACATGCAAATCGGAAGGTCCTGGGTTCGATTCCGGGGCGGTCACCTCATTTTTTTGTTCGTTATTTCTCTTCCTCGTGTGCAGAACACTCCTCTATACTTACGTCGTTTCTATATATATATATATATATATATATATATATATATATATATATATATATATATATATATATATATATATATATATATATATATATATAACGCATTTATCTCTGAATCTCTGAATAGTTTTAAGACTAAAATACATGTAGACTTATAGAGCTGTTTACCTGTTTTGAGCCTATAAAGTGTGAAGTGATTGCACCGCATTATTTTTTTTCAGGGCAGCTTATTTAGAATACGAATTCAGATCACTCTACTTTTTATTGCTGTTCCCAGAGCTGAAGCTCAAAAAAACTTAACCTGGAATTAACATCTCTAATTCTACGTTAGCATGTTTACGTTCTTTTTAACCATGTTCTGCGTATTATGTTTTAAATTTTAACAGTCCATTATCTTCGTGAATACTTTACACGCGCATGGGTACTGTGGTAATAGTCCTTAAGTCATTCGAAATATATTATGCAATGCGTATTACAAAGTCTGACCAGCCATGCGCAGCTGGCAACGAGGGCAGGTGAGTAGTATAGCCGCAAAAGGGTAGAGTGCAAGAATGTTGCAAGTTATGGCGTAATGTTGCAAAGGGGGTGGGGGTTGTTGCAAAGGGGGGTGGGGGTGTTGCGAAGGGGGGTGGGGTGTTGGAAAAAAAAATTTAAAAGAAAAAAAGAAAAAAAGAGTACTGCCTTTGTTGCCAATCGGGGTTGCAAGGGGCATGCAACTTGGAGGTGGAGTTTCTCCCCCAAGCTATTCCCCCCAAAGGGCCAGAGAGAAAGGAGGAGAGGTGTTCACCTGGCAGGAGCCAAGTGCATATTAAGACTTCAGCCGAGTAGGCGTTGTTTTATAGGCTCCTAATCAGCCAGTTGGCTGAGCCAAGGGGGAGGGGTACACCTGAAGGAGAGAGAGAGAGTAGTGGCCTTTGATTCCCAAGTTATTTTCGTTTACCTAACCTAAGAGGCCTCTAAGGGGTTTTCCCAAAGGGCCAGAAAGAGAAGGACCAGAGGTCCTTGCTCGGCTGGAGCCGAGCTTGAATGACTCCGTCAGTCGTCTCTCTGTCTTTTATAAACCTCTATTCTGGCTGAGTTGCCAGATAGCGCAATGTATTCAGTTGCCAGATAGCGCCATGTGTCCCAGATAGCAAACACCATATATTAATCATCCATTTAAATAGTGTACCACAATATATATGACGGTAGTTAATCCAATTAAATTCTGTTTATTAAATAAATAATTTTTACACACTTAATTTTTATTATAAATATTTAAGTCACGAATAACGAAAATTTACGAAACAATTCATTTAAAACTTGAAATTAGCCAAACACAATCCGACGAAACAAATAACGTAGTTTGCCTACACATAATTCAGCCAACCATAGAAAACAGAATTATAGAAAACCAATTAGGTTTTTATGGATACTAGTTTTATCTTGACATAAGTTTACTATAATTATATATAACAGTCTTTTAAACATCTTGTGATATATATATATATTAATTTTTTCTTTATTTAAAACAAGTTTGAAATGTATTACTTTGCAAGCAACATGAGCAAAATTAAACGATAAATATTTTATAATTTTTAAGATAGATAAATAGATATATATAGTGTTTCACTATAGATGTATAGATGTATATAGTGTTTTACAATAGATGTATATAGTGTTTAACGATTAGAATCAAATTACTAACTTGAACTTCATTAACTTGAAATTAGCCAAAACACAATCCGACGAAACAAATAACGTAGTTAGCCTACACATAATTCAGCCAACCATAGAAAACAGAATTATAGAAAACCAATTAGGTTTTTATGGATAACTAGTTTATCTTGACAAGTTTACTATAATTATATATATAACATTCTTTTAAACATCTTATAGGTATATGTAAATTACATATTATATATATTATTTATTTTTCTTTATTTAAAACAAGTTTGAAATGTATTATCTTTACTTGCAAGCAACATGAGCAAAATTAAACGATAAATATTTATAATTTTTTTAAGATAGATAATAGATATATATAGTGTTTCACTATAGATGTATAGATGTATATAGTGTTTTACAATAGATGTATATAGTGTTTAACGATTAGAATCAAATATAACATTAACTTGAACTTCATTAAACTTGAAATTAGCAAAACACAATCCGACGAAACAAATAACGTAGTTAGCCTACACATAATTCAGCCAACCATAGAAAACAGAATTATAGAAAACCAATTAGGTTTTTATGGATAACTAGTTTATCTTGACATAAGTTTACTATAATTATATATATACATTCTTTTAAACATCTTATGATAGGTATATGTAAATATATAATATATATTATTTATTTTTCATATTATAACATTTAATTTTATTTTAGTGTTTATTTATGCAGTGTTTAGTTAGCCTCTTCATTTAAACTATAACATTTATAGTGCTGCAGTTAAACCATCCTTAAAATGGCAGAGTTTGTGCCGAATTGGAAAGCTTTTCACGCCGCCTTAGACCCACAGTTTAACGTGGATTCAGATTTACATCTCGTCGATTGCTCACTATTTCATCGAGATAATTAGGACCTGCATTGTCTACATCGACTCCATCTGTGTTTATATATATATATATATATATATATATATATATATATATATATATATAAGGGTTGACAAATATACACGATTATTATGATTCTTTCTCGAAAACTATGGGGGATAGAAAATTCTGAAACCTGAATCAGCATCAAAAGTTCTATAAGAAACACCAAATAGTTTTCGTTGTACCCTAGTGTAATTTCTCGCCGAATTGGAAATAACTTGTAAGTAAAAATATAATATAAGGGACTACCATAGAAATGTAAGTGTCTATAATTTATTCACAAGAAACACGATTTTATATATATGTTACTCGTCCGATCCCGTTATAGCGGATTGGTACACGTCATAGCTCCACCCAGCTACACCGGCAGCCAATCACTACGAACATCTGGTCTTTTGGGGCGGAGCTTGGCGATTGTGCATATAAAAGGGGCTATTTTTCAGTTGGGAGTAACAGTAGCTATTTTCGCGTCAGTGAATAATCATTCCCTCCACCATGGACCTGTACGTCTCCCCAGACTTGTATGAAGAAAGTGACGCTGCAGCATTAACGACAATTAGTCTTTTTAACGCGATTGACCGTGATGAATTATTCCCAACGCAAACCGTAGAAGATATTTGCAGTGACGCTCCTTACAACCCGACGCAAGGGACTACCATAGAAATGTAAGTGTCTATAATTCGATTTTATATATATATGGATGGGTTGTGTATCTCGTCAAATAGATACTCGCCAAAAATTTTTTATGTCAATCAATGTTATTTGGTTTTACCTCTTATCCCCATTATGCTAAAATCGAAATTTTTTATGGCAATCAATGTTATTCCTCGAACCAAAGATATCTTCACATAATGGGGATCTGTCTGTATACTCTGTATATGTTTTAAAAGAATGAACATTATTCCTTTAAGGTCCGATGAGGATTTGACACGTGTTATACAATCTTTTGAAGAATCTCGGAATACGGAGGATATACTGAACAGTCAGCAATGTCACACATCCTCCACCATGGACCTGTACGTCTCCCCGGAATTGTATGAAGAAAGTAACTGCAGCATTAACCGCAATTAGTCTTTTCAATGCGATTGACCGTGGCGAATTATTTCCAACGCAAACCGTTGAAGATATTTGCAGTGACGCTCCTTACAATCCGACGCAAGGGACTACCATAGAAATGTAAGTGTCTATAATTCGTTTTTATATATATATGGAGAGTTGTAGTATCTCGTCAAATAGATACTCGCCAAAATTTTTTTATGGCAATCAATGTTATTTGGTTATCCCCATTATGCTAAAATCGAAATTTTTTATGGCAATCAATGTTATTCCTCGAAGCAAAGATATCTTCACATAATGGGGATCTGTCTGTATACTCTGTATATGTTTTAAAAGAATGAACATTATTCCTTTAAGGTCCGATGAGGATTTGACACGTGTTATACAATCTTTTGAAGAATCTCGGAATAGGGAGGATATACTGATCAGTCAACAATGTCACACCGAAATAATGTAAGTGTTTTTCGATCTTTTTGGGATAAGAAGACACAATATATTTTCATAAATTTATTAAATGAAAGAAATCAGTACAATAAACAACTACAGAATATATCGTTACAAATATACGAACAAAAACATTATAATATACAACGAGTACGTACAATTGGAAAACGGATTTTTATCTGTCTGCATACCATTTCATCGTTTCGGCGAGTGTGACACGGGTCAAATAAATTTAAAAAATTTATAAATTCTTTATCACTTGACATATGCATGAGAAATGAGACGCAGTACATTCCGCAAACATTAGTAAAATATCCTTGTATGCGAAATGGGTTCCATACAACTTCGGGAATATGTAACTGAGCGAGAAATTTTACAATAATAGGGTCACTCCAGGGTTGAGTACCGAGTGAATCAAAATAGTACAGGCGCTGTCTATTTTTAAAATAGACAGCGATCCAGTGAATCCTTCATTACCGATGACATCTGTGTTCACAATAAGACTACCGCATTCTCGCGTACTTGGCAAACTCAATGTTTCATTCTTCGCAAACACGCCGATAAATTTGGAACGTGTGACTCGCTCCATTACTTTCTGAAGTGTATTAGCATCCATTTTAAAAGTCAGTGATAACGCTCCTAAATCTATCTACTTCTATTAGGGCTTGCGATTCGAGATATACTAGTACACTAATAGGAGCGTCTATAGGCTTGGCGAATTCCAGCCGCACTGAGATGTTTCCGCTCTGCTGTGGGGTTAAATGGGTATTTACGCTAGCAGATAAGTCAGGTGTAATGTCAAACGGATAAAGGTTAAATTGATCAATGAATTCTTCCTGCGTTACCCATTACCAAGCTCATCACAATCACCTGCAATATGGGTCAGATTACTATAGGCTCTGGCACAAAGAGGTAACACAGCGTCTGATGAATAGTCCGTACCCATTGTTCCACCCAAAGCAGTGCCATTAACGTATAGAGTTATATTTTTAAGCCGAAATTCTCGAATTTAAAGGCACTCTTTTTATATTTTCCATTCACCGAAGCGTGGTCCTGCATGCCGATTAATATCCTTTTAGGAAGATTTCCCAGGGCAATGTTTTCTATCTGCTTCGATGCCAACCCTGCAGGAACCGTATATAGTTTGATCTGCACTCTGTTAATAGGATATTTCACTGTAGCGTTTAGTAAATTTTTCTCAATTTCTAGTTGTTTTGGTGAACTTAATTTCTCGCCGTACGCGGAGGTATGTGTCCATAATGTGAACCACAACGGGCTTTGCACCCTCTTCTTGATCCGCATCCAGATTTAAGCAGATCTCAGGACTCGTGCGGGTGAGCTTTATTTTCATATCCACCCCGTTCACAAGCAACTTCTCTGGAAAGTGAAATCTGTGTGCAACCGTCCAAAACACTCGTATATTTTCTTTTTAGAATTTTTAAATTTGTCCTTTATACTATTTTCATCTTTAGTTTGATAATATCCCTCCGCACTTAAAAAGGTAGCCTTCGCTTCTTTGGAAAAGTTGAGGACATTTTCCAGATAGGCTCGTAGATGATAGTACCCCGTGCCTGCCGATATGTTGGTCTGATTTAAATATACGTCACACTGGTTGAATATGGAGTGCAGAAAGTTTGTTTCAGGGTATACAGCATATTTGTCATCGCAGACCGTTCCATCAGAATGGGCTATACGTAGCTTAGCGTACATGTGCACACAGCTTGGATCAAAAAAGTAAGGACCTGAGCTGGGTATCACGAATTCTATAGGTGCACTCGGGGAACTAATTGTGTTTAAAGGGTTAATTGTAATAAAGTCACTGTGTTCAATAGAAACTTGGGTTGGAGGTAGCTCAAAAAGGGACAGCTCCGATTTACAGCATTGTGAACTACATGGGTGGATGAAGCGTGCCATGGCGAAATAGTGACTCCTCTCTCGACAAGTGGTAAACAAACTATGATTCATGAGATCAATGTCCTTAGCTTATATCAGTCAAAAAAGTGGTCAACCATAGGTTTCATTCGCTTACAGCACTTCTTTTTTGATAGCCTTTTACGTTTAATACCACGTGACCCCTTCTTCTCCGGGCAGCCCGCTTCTTCTTCTTCTTCCCGCCACCACGCATTTTTCTCTTTGCATCTTTGATGATTTCGTCCCGTGTACGCTTTAAATGTTTTTTTAGAGCCTCTTTAGGTTTAGCCCCGGCCAATATGTCTTCTGCAGTGTTAATACCTGATTGTAGCGCTTTCCTTCCAAGGTATCTGGCACCTCTTCAGCAAAGGAACAGCCGTACGTAGTATGGATGAAAAAATGGACCCAAGTCCACTACCGCGCTGGTAACGCACCCCTCGATAGACGGTGAAAGGCTTCCTATCCATTATAACTCAGTGCGTCGAAAGTGTAGCTTCACTGTTAAGCTCCCGTTACCGAATGGGAAGTTTTCACCCTCAATCGTTCTTATATATATTGAGATATTGGTTATTAAATTAGTTGCGACATTCACATAATGGGGTCTGCATATGTAATACTCAAACTCCTTCCTCTATGGTTGGGGATGTGAGCAATGCGCACAGGCGTGCCTGGGTATCCCCAACAAACTGGTGCTCCACTATATTACTGTAAATATAGCACATGTCTGGGGACCTTTCAGCCAATTTCTCCATCTTCAATTGATACATTAATCTGGACAAGTCATGCTGTGCCTCGTGAAATGTGTCTTTGGAAGGCTGCGCTATATCGGCCATTGGCTAGAATTTGGAACTTTCTATGGTCTTTAATACGTCTGTTAGTCTTTGATTTTAGGATTAGTGTATGTGCAGGGTTGTTTACGATTTCGTATACTAAATCATTCGTAAGGTTTGAGTTTCTTAAACTTACGTTTAAGCCTCTCACAACATCCTCGGCCGAACCATATTGACCCGGTCCTAGTCTTACTTCTGTACTGTAATACCGTGCAATCTTAGTCCGAGCGATACGCATAGTTTCATCCATAGCTACCCCAGCTTTTTCACACTCGTCAATGTCTCTAAGAATCGTAAAAACGGTTTCTTTATGTTCAATATTTAAAAAGATGGTGTCCAGCTGAATTTCGCATATCCCCACCTCATACGAATCACGACCCAATTCAATGTGCTTGTGGAGTTCTGTTACAAAGTTGGCTAGTGTGTTGTTAGGGTGTACAGACAGGGACGAGGAGGACGGGAGTGTGACGTAGAAATGGTTAGGAGCCATGTTGCATACTATTTAAGCTTCATTATTGCATCAGCTTTTATATAGGTGTTGAAGCTTTCTGGGTACCCTAGCCATTTCACCAGGTACATTTTTCTCTTTCCTGAACCTTTGCTTCCTAAAATTTTCTCAATTTTAAACACATTTTTTCCTAAATTAAACGCAACTTTCTGCAATTCCTCGCGGTAAAAGCCTCCTGAGATTTTTCTCCATTCAAATCTTCAATGTAATACATCATTATCTCACCTTTAGGTCTCATAGCCCTAACTTTAAAAATCTCGCGTGTCCATCCTTGCTCAAAACCCTTGCGAATTTGTTCCCCGAACGCGACAGCCTTACATAATCATTGATTTTGAAGCGCGCAGAGTGTGGTGGTGGTGTGGTGATCCATCTCTCCTCGGGAGCGTACCTCTTTCTAAAACTTCGTTAGGTGTTGTCCCAATCGTGCGATGGTGTGAGCGGTTGTAGGATGACGCCAATGATTCCAGAATGTCTAGAAATCTGTATGTGTTTTTATGTGTAAAATAACGGTGCATGCGTTCCTTTATGGTGCGCTGAACTCTTTCAGCTAAAGAAGCCTTATGTATAGAATTGGTTGTGTAATAGCTGATATTAAACTCTGTCAACATGTTCTGAAAAGCAGGCCTATAAATTCCTTCCCCATATCCGTACAAAAATAGCCAGGAACCCTGTTTTCTTTTAACATTAGCGTTTTGGTGGCTTTAGCAACTGTTTCAGGTGATTTATTTTTCAGAGGAACTAGCCACAGATATCTAGAGAATACGTCTATTATGAATAGAATGTAGCGGTAACCATCGTTATACACAGAATATCTTTGCATGTCTGTTAAATCTGCTTGCCAAATAGAATCAATCGAGGAAGCCGTTGTCTTGGTTGTTTTAAACCTTTTTCTCACAGGCTTATGAAGCGTATAAGCGTCCTGCTCCCTCAAAAATCTTTCAACATCTTTTTTTCCTACTCCGTAAACACTTCTGTACAGTCTATCTACGCCGCCGTAAGAGGATGGGTAGAAATGTCATAATAGCGTTTAGTTAATACGTTAGCCATTTGCGTATTTTAGATGCACGTGGGTAGGGTTGGTTTAACCTCTTCTTGCTCCTCTTCAAAGGTGTTACCGCCGGGGGTGACGGCGCCTTCAATTGTGTCACATGCGTTGCATGTTCCAAGTCTTTTAACCTGTTCAGATTTCCTATCAACGTTTTAGGGACATTTATTTGTTGTAGTCTTGCTTTAATATGCTTCCATCCTGATGGTGATGGCCTATCCCACTTTCTCACCAGATCATGGACAATGTCTACGATATTCGATCCCTGTACCTTTGATCCTTCCACAATGATCTCCCTGTATCGGTCCATTGTATGGCGGGATCCTCATTCAATAGATTATAAAGACTTAAGCCTTTACTCCTCAATGTAAGTGGGAGGGTATTTTTTAATACATGTTCGATATGTTGTGTGGCTAATCTTTTTGGTTGGTCAGCTGTATCGTCGGGCTCAGATCCTATGTCGCCATGTCCATCGTCCCCCGTGCTGTGCCTAATAACCACAGGAATCTCTGTAGGGCTCTTATAATTTTCGTACTCGTGAAGAAATTTCTGCAGAGCTTCTTGGTATAAGATTCTTTTCTCATCAGGTGTTTTTTCACTGTTTAATAGGGCTAACAATTCGCTTTCCATTCTTTTAAGTCTGCTTTTACGGGGATCTAGATACGTGTCTGGATTCCTTTGCAGTGAAGCGTACACCTCGTGGGGAATCACTACCACTTTCTTCATTATATTAATCTAGTCAGTAAAGGACCCAAAACTGAAAATAAGATGGGGAGAAATGACCCTCCTGTTTGTACAATAATTCGTTTTTTCTTCGCTACAGTTTGACTTTTACGAGCGAGTGCACGTATTATGTTCTTGTAGCGGCGTAGGCGAGCCTTCTGATGGGTTTTCATTGATACATTGCAATTTATAACGTTAAGACAGATTTCACAGATGCATTTTAAAAAGTCGGCGTCGATATTTTTAATAAACATCTGCTGCATTGCCCGGGGCAGTCGATGATAGATTTTTATTAATTCACGGTATTTCTTTAGTCTCTTTGTCATTCTGGAATATACACCGTTTCAGGCTCGTTTGGAAATATATTCGTTCGCAGAAGCACTCTAAACGTGTTTCGCGGATGAAGGTCGCAAAGCAAATATCCGTAACGCGTGCTTGTAGCTTCTTTATAAACTTCCAAAAACTCCTTACGCTGATTCGGGAACATTTGATTGGCTAATACCCCAATTTGTGATACATCTCTACGTTGCGCGAATAAGACTAGATATTGCGTATTTAACGACACATCGCGCATGTATCTATTTTTGAAAAATAGATTCTGGTTGATGAAGAACACGCTTATGTTAAGATGGTGGGAGAATACTGTAAATGTCTCGGCAAACGTTTTATCCATCTCCAACATGAGATCGTCAATTACAATGATTGTATGTTCATTTCCCTTTAACGAATTAACGTCATATACGCCTTTGTGGAACAAAATATCATCTTGGTACTCGTTGAACACTGATTGATACGTCGAATAGCACCATATAACTTTATGCACAAATTTCGAGAACATCTCTCCCTTTTCTTTAATGATTTTAAGCATAAACACAGTTTTACCAAATCCTGTAGGTCCAGATATAATACATGTGGATGGACTCGTGAATCTGAATTTTTCTACAGAGTCCATTTCTAACACGTCACACTCCTAAGTGGGTCATTTACAAAATATTAAAAATTTTGAGTGCTGTTCCTTATATTTTGCTTTCTTCTCCCACAGAACCGTGAATGACGATGAGGTAGAGCATCCCATCATTGACATTACGGATGACCTCGACGACAGTGTAGTTGTGATCTCCTCCCCTGCCAACGAACCCTCACCAGCGATACCAGTAGCACGTCCAAAGCGGAGGTGTGAGAACCCCACGTCAGGTATAAAGCGCCTGTTGCAGCGGTAATAGATCCCCAACCCTCAACCTCTTACGCAACAAGCCCCCCAGCAGCACCTCCCGCTAATATATCCCCTTATTCATCCACCGCCCCCCGTTCTGTTAAGTCTACAATAATAGAGCCCCACCCATCAACCTCCTACGCAACAGCCCCCCAGCAGCACCTTCCGCTAATATATCCCCTAATTCATCCGCCGCCCCCCGTTCTGTTGAGGATGCTATAACGCTCGAATTGGTGCGCTCCGCAGCCCCCACCCCAGCCTTGACTAGAAATCGGTATAGAGTCAGGGTCGACCCTAGAGCCATGTATAGCAATGGAATTGAGCGCGGGCTACGCCGGGTTGTACAGCATATTGTAGAGTTTGCTCTTCAGAACCGCGACGAGCGTGAAGTCAGGACGAGTCTGTCCTTTGGATTCGAGTCAGATGACGGTGATGTAGACGATTATTGGGTGATAGTGCCATTCAGACGTTTGGCGGCTGAAGATGTAGAATATATATTAGGACGTATAATGCAAGCCGCCCAAAGTAGTATAGCCTTCAATATGGACTTCACGGTAAATATTGACCGTGTATTCCGTGTTGCGGGTCATAGTGCCATACCGTACACTCTTAACCTCAATTCTCAAGCTACTTATAGACGGCATATAAACGTCGATCGTGGTTGCGGCTTTATAGCAGTAGTCTTGGCTAACATGTTTACTGTACAAAATACACGGGCTCAAAAAATTTGGCTGCCTACGGTCGTGGAACGTGCCCGTAAACTAGCTGTAGACTGTGAACTTGAATTTGACTGTAATATGGGGCCTGAAGAGCTGAGAAGGGTAGAACAGGAAATGAATGTCCGCATAGTTGTATTTGGGTTGGATGATCGTCGTAGGACTGTGTATGTTTTTAAAAGCTGTGTGAGAGATCGTACAAGACCCCTACTTATTTTAGGATTGTCAGGGACAACGTATCTCCCATCCGTAATATAAGGTGGCTTTACGCGAGTTATGACAAAAGTCGAAAATATGGGAGACATCATGATTTGTGTAAGGGATGCCTCGAGTTTGCGGATGATATTGTGCGACATTGTAAAGAATGTCACATGGTATGTGAGCAGTGTAAAAGCACCAAATGTGAAAGCCGTGTAGTTGAGCTGAGAAGAGAGACTGTGATGTGTGTAGACGCACATTTTTCAATAATAGCTGTTTTGATTTCCATAAATCAATTGGCACGTGCAGGAAAATGAGAATCTGTGAATGTGGTATGTTTCACACAATGGATAATTGGGGAAATTTAAGCACAAGTGTGACGTAATTCACTGTCCTACATGCCAGGAGGAATATAAGGCGGATGGAGTAAAGCATGTATGTTATATGAAAGATGCTAAGCCTAAAAATAACCCTTGTATAACTGTGTACTACGATATAGAAACATATACGAACGCTGAAACCAAAGAGGTAATTCCACATTTACTTGTGAGCCAGACCATCTGTGATGAGTGTATGGGTATCGAATGTGACGAGTGCCCCAAATGTGGTAAACGGACAAACGTTTTTAGAACGAATGTCCGCGATAGTCCTGTGAAACTATTTGTGTCCTATATTGTCAAGTTAGCCGACAAGTTCAAAAAAATGACTGTATATTCTCGCCCATAACGGGGCAAAGTTTGACACGCAGTTCCTTTATAAGGAGTTGCTTGAACACGAATCCTCTGAGATATTTACAGGTGATCCATTGAAAAGAGGCAACAAATTAATACAGATGCAGATAAGAGGCAATGTACAATTTAAAGATACTTTATTATTCACACCTTGTAAATTAGCAAAGCTACCCAAGGTGATGGGAGTAGCAGCTGAAGTTTCCAAAGGATACTTCCCTTACACTTTCCTCACCAGCGAGACTTTAAACTACGTAGGCCCACCACCCCCCAAACATTATTTTGACTGTATGGATGAACGTGAAGACTTTGATCGATACTACGACAGTTTTAATGAAAGTAACCCTTATAATATAGCTGATGAATGTGAGCGTTATTGCGTGAATGATGTGCGCGTGCTTAGAGTATGTTTCCAGGCCTTTAGAAGGATGTACATAGCCCGTTTCAAATGCGATCCACTGCAAGTCGCAACCACCATCGCATCATTATGTTTTACGGTGTTCAAGAATAACTTCATGCCTAAAGACACCTTAGCCATTATTCACCGAAACAATCCCCGCAGTTACGGGCACAAGGCTATTTACTGGCTCATACACCTACAGCAACAGACAGGTGTATACATAAAGCACGCCCGCAACACGGGTGAAGTACCCATTAAGATTAATGGACGTGTTTTTTGGGTTGATGGGTTAAGTGAAAACCGTGTCACTGGTGTGAAGACTGTGTACTCCTTTAACGGTTGCTGGTGGCATGGATGCCCCCGTCCTGAGTGCGGAATCACCGGAGATATCCACGGTAGGTCTCCTGCCGACTGTCTTGCATCGACCCGCACCCGCGATCAACTTATAGGATCACAGTTCACTCACAAAGTCTTGTGGGAGCATGAATATGATGCACGGATGGAGACAGACGAGGTGTACCGTGAGGAAATAAACACGATCAAGCGTTCAATGGTGCTGGATCCTCTCAAATGTGGTGATAGCTTGTTTGGAGGACGTACAAATCCTTTCAGACTATACTTTCCACCTACGGAGGGCGTGAAGCTCCATTACTACGATTTCTGTTCTTTATACCCATACGTGATGAAGAGCAATCCGTACCCCGTGGGCGCTCCTGAGAAACTGGTGGGACCTAGCCTACCCTCCATCAATGAATTTTCAAAAAATTTGAATGATCGTTACTTTGGGCTCTCTTTCGTAGACGTACTCCCCCCACGCAATTTATGGATGCCGATCTTACCTGTCGTTATCGACGACAAGCTCATGTTTCCCCTGTGCGTGAAGTGCGCGGAAGAGGATAACGGCGAATGTAACCATATACCCCACCAGCGTAAGATCAGAGGCGTATATACAAGTCCTGAGCTGGCCCTAGCCGTACGCCATGGTTATAGAATACTGAAGATACATGAGGTGTGGAGGTTTCAGAAGCTACCCAACCTTTTCACACCATATATAAACGCCTTTTTGAAGGATAAGGTTGAGGCATCAGGGTATCCGCGAGGAGTTGATACCGAGATGAAAAGTCTGCCTATATTCAACGTTACCGCGACCGCGAAGGTATACAACTTGATCGTGTCCAAATTGTAAAGAATCCTGGCAAGCGCTTTAGTGCAAAGTTGTGTCTAAACAGTCTATGGGGAAAATTTGCGCAAATACCGGCAGAGGGACATTCATTTGGCACAAAGTTATAGCGATGTCTGGGATTATGCCAATGCTCCCGATAAAGAGGTCATGGAGATCGTGAATGTAGGTAATACTTACATAATAAAGTACAACGACACTGAATTTGCCACAGATACCTCAAGGGTTACAAACATACCTGTGGCCAGCTTCACAACAGCCTACGCCCGTATAAAACTTTGGGGTCTATTGCATTCTCTTGGGCGGAGAGTATTGTATGCCGATACAGATAGCGTGATATTCACAGAGAGGGAGGTGAATACATGCCCGCTATTGGGGAGTTCCTCGGCGAGCTCACTGATGAGATCAAGGACGAGTATGGGGACAACGCTTACGCCGACTCTTTTGTCTCAACAGGACCTAATATGGGGTACGGGTCAGGGTGGGGGAGGAAATGAAATATATCGTGAAGGCAAAGGGTATTACGCTCAACCATGCGAATCGGCGGGTTAACTTTGAATCGTTGAAGGATCTAGTATGTTTGGACGATGATGAGGGCGAACAACCTCCCCAACTAATTGTAGGCACCCACAATTTTCGGGCGCAGAAGCTGGGGGGCGTGAAGGAACTTAGGGGTACGAAGGTGTGCCGTAACACCTATAGGAAACGTTACCAGTTACCTGGTACCTATGATACCGTACCCTTTGGATACCAAAACGATTGATGCTTCTATTGTTAACTCACACGTATTTGTCTTGTATATAATCGTATCTATTGATTTATTACACGTATTTGTAAATATATATATAACTTGAATATCTCGTTTATTAAATCGAATTTGTAAAGTATCTATTGATTTATTACACGTATTTGTAAATATATATATATAACTTGAATATCTCGTTTATTAAATCGTATTTGTAAATATATATATAACTTGAATATCTCGTTTTTTAAATAAATCATGTTTCAATTAGCGTTTCACTTTCTCCTTTGTGTGTGTGTGTGTGTGTGTGTGTGTGTGTGTGTGTGTGTGTGTGTGTGCGCAGGTGAAAGTTCTAAGCTCCGCCCACTGTAAGACCGTGAGTCATGCTACTATCTGGGAGTCCCTGCGTGGTCAGTCGACTGCAGTAAGCCCGAGAGATCAGACGTGTATTCAGATCAGACGTGTGTTCAAATGGCTACCTTTAATATTGCTTGTACAACGTTTATGAAATGGTATTCAGCAGTGTCAGGATGTGGTGGATACCGAAAAACTTCCTATTCCTCCCTCCTATACCTCTTTTAAAAACACATTGGATTGTGCGAAGTTCCAAGATGTACAAATACTCTACGGATGTTCTGGTGAGACCGTTGAAGGCTTTCGTTGCACAGACGATGTGCTGAAGTATACTGCAGAGCTAAACTTTATAAAGTCTCACATACACCGTGAAGTAAAAGAAACAACGCGTGCAGAAGAGAAGCAGCAGGTATGGATAATGAGTCTTGCGGATGGGTGGTGTGACAAGCGGTATTACGTCATGCTACACCATGTCGATTACTCATACCCTACGACTGAAAATGTGAATCTCGTGATCATGGACAATCTTAAGTATTTTTATCACTATATTAACGTATATCATGATGAGGTTCGTAGTGAGGTTGTGGCTAGTGCCCTGCGTGAGTTTTTAACAGACTTTAGAGACGAGTATCGTTTGATGGGCAGAAAGGAAAAATATGAACATATGTTCCTCTCAAATAGTGCGCCGGAGTGTGAAGATGTTTAGTAAAACATAAAATGTTCCTAGTTCTTATCCTGAGGTAAAATGTCTGGTGCGTAGGCTGGTAGTGATGAAATTAATTCTTGTACCGAAATATGTACAACAATTCGGTACGACTCGCGGATCATACGAACAAGCCCATTCACGTATCATCGAGTCAGCCGCCCGTCGAACCATTCCTGCCTACCTGCGTGCCTCACACGGCTCATAGTTATCTCAGAGCTTGAACCGAGTGGACGTGCGCTCCTCGAATACGATGGAACTTCCTTTGAGCAGCATTCTCAACGCCTCGTACGGTGTCCGTGACGAAATCGTTGCGCGTGTTCAGGCGTAATTCCGGTACCATTAGCTATGTACTGGAAACGGAATGTAGACAAACAAACAAACGAGTTTATTTAAGTGTCGAGGAGATGAATAGAATCTTCGTGATAGTTGAGAAGTGGAGTGAAGATCGTTATAAAATACCTGCTAACGTAGGTACAAGAGAGCAGATTAGTGACGCACCCTCATACGCCGTTGTATGTACGTTGTGTATAAATAACGATCGGCCGTGCATTGATATACGGCTGATGTGGAAGAATGCTTCTGATAATAACGCTCTTGTTCCTACGCGAAACCGTTTCATCCTCGACAGAATGTTTGAAATCGTCGGATTCCGCAAGCTGAAACCTATATTAGACGCGCGTGTTACGGACATGCTTTATTTTGATACAGTACTTGAATACGCCTACACCGCTCTGCTCGATGGGTTTACCGAGTGTAGGGCTGGTGAGAATGGTCTAGTGCTGGATGTTTATTTAAAAAGTTTAGACTCTTTGAAATACCATAAACTTTGGTACAAAGCAATTGATCGGTACAAGGCTGAGCTCACCTACACCGTTCACCCTGAAGAACTATTTCTTTATATAACGCGCAGTTGTCGTAACGATTTAGAAGATTATTTCAATTGCCGCTATGTTGAGTGAGTTCACGATCGAAAAGCTCGAGTCGGTAGAAATAAACCCTCGATTGGAAAAGCGTGCTTATAAACTTGTGTTTAATAATGTAGCTAACGATGAACCCTTTGTGCGTGCTTTTGATTGTATTCTAGACGTATTTAAAGATGACTTACCAACCGGTTGTAAAGTGGGAACAAAAATAGTACTGAACGATATGAAAGCCCTTCATATCGAATACAGGTTTCCCTATACTTTAAGCGGTGAAATATTATTAAGCCGCATATACTGCGTAATGCAGAGCAATAATGATGTAATTGTAAACTCGATTAAGACCGAGTTTAGTATTTTGAAAAAAAAGTGAAATGTATTTATATATTTTGCTTGATATTTCTCCTGTACTGATTATATGCATATTTCTATTATTATTGAAATGTATATTTATTTCTATTTGAAATGTATATTTATTTTATAAATATATCTCCATAATTGTGTGTATATATTTCCTGTACTGTTATGATTATATGCATATTCCTCAATTGAAATGTATATTTATTTTCTATATATTTATAATAAACAGAATGATGCAATGTTGTTTTACTTAATTATATCATGTTACGCCTTCTAAACCTACTACCGGTATTCTAAACCAACTTTTAAGAAATATAATAATGTATACAATGGTATCGCTAAAAAGTGGTATCTGGCAACTCAAGCCATTTACGCCTTCTAAGCCAACTGGCTGATTAGGAGTCTATAATAATGTATACAATGGTATCGCTAAAAAGTGGTATCTGGCAACTCAGTCTTCGATTATAATTAAATGAATACATGGCGCTATCTGGCAACTCAAGCCATTTACGCCTTCTAAGCCAACTGGGTGATTAGGAGCCTATAAAACAACGCCTACTCGGCTGAAGTCTTAATATGCACTTGGCTCCTGCCAGGTGAACACCTCTCCTCCTTTCTCTCCTCCTTTCTCTCTGGCCCTTTGGGGGGAATAGCTTGGGGGAGAACTCCGCCTCCAAGCTTCATGGCTGCACCTGCAGCATCCCCCCTTTGGGGTAATTTTTTTTGCAACACCCCACCCCCCTTTGCAACATTACGTCATAACTTGCAACATTCTTGCACTCTACCCTTTTGCGGCTATACTACTCAGGTGGAGAAAGGAAACCAACTCTCTCTTCCACCAAATCCTGCGAATGAAGCGGGATGCTGCAGAGGGGGTCGACCGCAGGTCGATCCTGAATAATGTATGATACTGTATCATAAGGTGTATATACACAGCGTGTTCCAGAAGTCTGGACTCATAGGGAAAATAGACATTATATTTTTAAAGTGAAACAAACATTTCTAATGTCAGTTTTACATATTTCAGGAAAGAAAATACCCTGATGGCTCAGCATACCAATCAAGAGAAGGTGAAACTGGTATTGCTACACGTTTCCGGCTTTTTCCGGAAACATGTAGCAATACCAGTTTCACCTTCTCTTGATTGGTATGCTGAGCCATCAGGGTATTTTCTTTCCTGAAATATGTAAAACTGACATTAGAAATGTGTTTGTTTCACGTTTAAAATATAATGTCTATTTTCCCTATGAGTCTTCTGGGACACCCTGTATATACGAATATATAGAGGAGGGTAAGTTAAAAAGTATCTGCAATTTGTCTGTCCTTTTTTCCAGAATTATTTACACTGCTGACCGTTGGCGGCGCTGCAGTCACTGAGCGTACAGATCGCTGCTTCGTGGGATTGGGACCTTGACAGTCAGTTGTTCAGTTGTAATCGCGTTGTAAACATGGCCGTACCACTTTTGACTTGCACCAAAGAAGAGCAGCGTGTTGTCGGTCGTTTTTTGTGGGCTGAGGGCGTAAAAAAGGGCTGAGATTCACAGATTATTTATCTGTACAATATGGTGATCATGTTTTGCCGCAGCGGAGCGTGTAAATGGATCGAAATGTTGAAAATGGCCAAACAAGTGTCGCCGACGCAGAACGTTCAGGGCAGCCGTCCACATCGACGGCGTCGACGACACTTGTTCGGCCAGTTTTGAACATTTCGATCCATCCCTACACGTTCCGCTGTGGCAAAACTTGATTACCATACTGTACAGATAATCTTCTGTGAATCTCAGCCCTTTTTACGCCCTCAACCCACAAAAAACGAACGACAGCACGCTGCTCCTCTTTGGTGCAAGTCGAAAGTAGTAGGCCATGTTTACAGCGCGATTACAACTGAATAACTGAGTATCAAAGTCTCAAACCTATGAAGCAGCGCTCTGTACGCTCAGTGACTGCAGCGCTGCCAACGGTTAGCAGTGTAGACAATTCTGGAGAAAAAGCCAAACAAATTGTGGATACTTTTTCACTTAACCTCTTGTGTGTGTGTGTGTGTGTGTACACAAACACACACACACACACACATAACATATATATATATATATATATACACACACATCGGAAGTCTCGGAAGTCGTGAGCTCTGTCCCACAAGGGACAGTATATATAAGGAAATATTGAACGAAGGTGACATAAGAAAATTACAAAACGACATTGAAACATTATTCCAGTGGGCAGAAGACAACAATATGAAGTTCAACAAAGAAAAATTCCAACTTCTAAGATCTGGTAATAACAAGGAGCTACTGAAAAAAGGGTACAAAACTATGCAAGCCAAACAGATAACACCAAATCCACAAGTCAGGGATCTTGGAGTAATAATGTCGTCGGATGCAGAATTCAGAGAGCACTATAACATCAAAATTACAACGGCTAGAAAAATAATAGGAATCATCTGGAGGAGCTTCCGCAGCAGAAAAGCAAACATCATGCTCAAATTATGGAAGAGTCTAGTCCTACCAATAATTGAGTATTGCTCAGTACCCATACAGAAAACAAGACATTGCGGACATTGAAGCTATACAAAGGACTTTTACGTCTAAGATAGAGGAAACGGAAGGTGAAGACTACTGGTCTCGACTACAATCCCTGGAACTCTACTCTCTCGAAAGAAGGCACGAGCAGTACACAATAATATACATATGGAAAATACTTGAGGGCTCTGTCCCTAACCTTAGAAATGAAATAGAAACAAACTGGAATGAGAGAAGAGGCAGATTTTGTACGGTCCCAGCTGCGGTTTGACAAGGGGCCATGAAAACGAGGATGGAAAATACCCTCAGAATAAGAGGCCCAAAGCTTTTCAATGTCCTACCAAAAGAAGTGAGGAATCTCCAGCACACCGACCTGAATAACTTCAAGAACCAGCCGGACAGATTCTTGTGCAAGGTCCCTGACCAGCCATGCGTGGCTGGCTACGAGGGCAGGAGGAAATCAGACAACAATTCTCTCCTTCACCAAATCCCGTAGAGGGGTCGACCGCAGGTCGATCCTGAACCGTCGTTCAAACTCGCCTAAAGTATATATATATATATATATATATATATATATATATATATATATATATACAGTGTCTCAAAAAGATGTGTACACACACACACACACACACATTTAGGAAAGAAAAACAACCCATTACAAACCTCAAAAAAGGTATTCATTTGGTGTGTATAGAAGCAATAGTTTGTGGCACATGGTGAACTATCGCAGATTTTCAAATTGACCACCGTTTGCTTCTAGGCACTGCTGACAGCGGCGAACAAATGAATGACAAACGTTCACCAAGGTAACTGCTGGGATAGCTGCACACGACTGTTCAATTTCACTCCTTCGTTCTTGAAGTGTGGCTGGTTTTCTACTGTACACTACATGCTTCAGGTAGCCCCACAAGTAAAAGCCAGGTGGAGTTAAATCAGGCGAACGTGGGGGATACTCAACACTTCCTCTTCGGCCTATCTACCGGTCTGGGAAATGTTCATCAAGATAGGCCCTGACATCACGATGGTAATGTGGGGGTGTCTCGTCTTGTTGGTAGTAAACTTCTTCATCTCCATACAGCTGATGAATGGCAGGCACAATGGATACCTCAAGCATGTGGAGGTACGCAACACCAGTAACTGTCCCTTCAAAAAAGTACGGTCCCACAATACCCCTGGATGACACTACACCAGACTGTAAGTCCTGGTAAATTCACTGCGTTCTCTACATGAATGTTCGGATTTTCAGGGGACCAATACGCACAATTATGTCGGTTCATTGTGCCATTGAGCTTGAATTTGCCTCATCCGACCAAACATTCATGTCCACAAACCGTGCATCCTCGTCCACCTTCCTTTGAAACCATTCACAAAACTCAGCTCTGCGATCGGGATCGTCTTCAATAATTTCATGTAACACTCTCGGCACATAAGATTTCCACTAAGCTATTTTGAGAATGCGGTGTACAGTTGCCCTGCTGATTCCAGTCTCATGAGCACATCGCCTTACAGATTGTTGTGGTAATCGTGTAAATTGCTGTAACACCATAGAAGAGTTTTCCTCACCCGTTGATGAGCGGGGTCTCCCAGATCGTAGCTTGCCCACGTCTTGCACAGTCCCGAATTCATCACGAATTCATGAAATTGTGGGTATATATATATATATATATATATATATATATATATATATATATATATATATATATATATATATATATACACACACGAGGAGTGATCAAAAAGTATCGATCATTTTATTGCTACGGACATATGAATGCAATTAAGAAATAACCGTTTACATATGTGAGTCTTCCTGCCCTCTGGCGTCTGCAGTCTGAAGCAAAATCTGCTACCATGAGTCAGTAGTTGGTTGGAGCGCTTAAAAGGAGGGTGTGTTTTTGCAGTACGTATAAATCTCTGAAATGGAACAAAGCGCGTTCGGAGACGAACGAAATGATTGAAACAGCTTTTGGAAATGATGCTCTCAGTGTAGCTAATGTTTACAAATGGCACAAAAAGTTTAAAAATTGAGAAATATTTGCTCGTACCAGAAATCGAATCTATTGGACATTTTCATCCGTACGAGAAGTGGAAGGGCGGCCACTGCGTTCCTTTTCTTCCAGCGATGTTCTCCATTTTTAAACTTTTTGTGCCATTTGTAAACGTTAGCTACACTGAGAGCATCATTTCCAAAAGCTGTTTTAATCATTTCGTTCGTCTCCGAACGCGCGTTGCTCCATTTCAGAGATTTATACGTACTGCAAAAACACACCCTCCTTTTAAGCGCTCCAACCAACTAGTGACTCATGGTAGCAGATTTTGCTTCAGACTGCAGACGCCAGAGGGCAGGAAGACTCACATATGTAAACGGTTATTTCTTATTTGCATTCATTTTTCCGTAGCAATAAAATTATCGATACTTTTTGATCGCTCTTCGTATATATATATATATATATATATATATAGTATATATACACGAAGAGTGATCAAAAAGTATCGATAATTTTATTGCTACGGACAAATGAATGCACCATTCATTTGTCCGTAGCAATAAAATTATCGATACTTTTGATCACTCTTCGTGTGTATATATATATATATATATCGTATATATATATATATATATAATTATATATATATATATATATATATATATATATATATATATATACGACACTAACATATTTTATATAAAAATTTAATATTGTCCAAACTTCCTTATAATGAAAAGTAATTTTATATTTATACGAACTACAGTCAACTCTGAAGCCATCAGTAACATTTTCAATATCTAAATTCTTGGATGTGAAAACCATTCCCTCATAAAACTCTAATCAAATATTAGCCCAATTAGCGCGTCTCCTAATCCTGAAACGTGTCCTTCTTTTGGTATTAATTCTTTCGCTTTTAGTATTTAATCTTTTCGCACGTTAATTTAGGGAATCCTTTTTCTTTCTTTTTTTTTTTTTGCTTTAGCATTTTAACGGCTTGATAACGTTACAAGAACTCCGTTAAATATTCATGCTCATCTTTGCACACCGGATTTATGATTTTTTTTGGAGCGTTTTTGACCAGACAACTTCTCTCCTTTTACGAATTATACTTTTTTTTTAGACGATTTTGAAAACTTATTTATACCATGTTTGCATCATTTCATAAGATTTTTTTCTTGTTTTTTCTTTAAATTATTACATTGGTAAATAAATAAAATAATAACTGTAAATAAAAGTGTGTGTATATATAATGTGTAAAGGAGAAACCAACTCCACTTCACCAGGCCAACTCAAGAGGAGGGGCAACAAGATCACCAAACAGATTCAAACATTTTTCGTAGCGTGGGAAAAGCTTTTCAATGCCGGTCGAGTAAAATGTAGGGTCCTAAGTTTTTAACCAATTTCGTACGGCCGCTTCTGCATCAGGATCGTTTTGAAATTGTTTATCTCCGAGGTGTTTCTTTAGGGCTAGAAACAAATGAAAGTCGCTTGGTGCAAGGTCAGGACTATGGGGGAAGGGGGGATGATGATCCATGACTCTCCAGTGGAACGATTCCAAAAGCTGGCGTGTTTGATTTGCAGTGTGAGGGCGTGCATTGTCATGCAATAACACCACACCTGCAGCAAGCAACTCGGGACGTTTTGTTCTGATAGCCGTGGGGAGTCGCTGTAAAGTTTCACAATAAGAAATGGCTTGATGGGCCCAAAAAATTGTTGCCATCACCTTACCAGCTGATGGTGCAATCTTTAACTTTTTGGTTCGTGGTGACCGCGGATGTTTTCATTTCATGGACGCCCGTTTAGACTCTGTTGTGTGATGGTGTACCCAGGTCTCATCACCTGTCACAATGCGCTCAAGAAAATGCGAACCTTCGGCCGAATACCGCTGAAGAAAGGAAAGACTGCTGCAGGCCATTCTCTGAGTCTTGTGATTATCCGTAAACACTGTTACCAGATAATTAAAATCCGTTAAAGTATTGTACTACCAACAACATTATTGTACTATGCATAATGCACCGGTAATTAACCTTGTAAACTTAGTTTTTGAACAACCCTCGTATATGGCCCCCCACATTCAAAGGAGTAACAGAACAATGCCTAAGAAATATCGGCCAGTAGTTCTCACCGCCCACCTTAAAATACTTTGAATGTGTAATTAGAGGCAAAATTGCGTACTACCTCCAGGAAAAGAATTTATTCAATTTGAACCAACATGGCTTCAGGGCTGAAATATGCTTTTCCGCAGGTATTAGACCACCAAGAGAAAATACTGGAAAAATTGTGTTGAGGTCGAAAAATAGCTGTAATATATTGTGATTTTGCTAAAGCCTTCGATAAACGTGATCATGGAATTATACAGTGGTGGGCACCGTTAACCAAAAAGTTAACTTCGTTAACCGCTAATCCATTAACCAAAAAGTTAACTTCGTTAACCGTTAATTAATTCGTTAAACATGTAACGGAAGTTACCGATAAACCGTTAACGTTAACTTTTATTATAAAAAAAATGGAAAACAATATATATATAATTTAATTTTCCCTCTTCTTCTCGTTCTCCATTTTGTCCATGAGATGCATGTTGCCCTTCATGAAAATTAGCGTATCAAAGTTTTCATCAGACAGGGATGATCTCTTGGCCCTCAGGATGTCCTTGCCCATAGAGAACAAAGTGACATGAGTAGAGCCCGGATGTTCAGGCAAAATGCCATAAATGCCTTTCTTTGCCTATTTTTGCGATTACAGCAAAAAGTGCCTTTTTCATCATAAGGTGCCTAATTTGCCTTTTTTCCATTATTTTCTAGTATTATTTCATTAAAGTCCCAAAGTAGGGCTATCAGTTTCTGTTATATGTTGTTATATATATATATATATATATATATAATATATATATATATATATATATATATATATATATATATATATATATATATAACAGAAAAGAAACTGAGCGTGCATAATAGTACTATTTTGTATTAAACTTTTTGAAATTTAAATCCTTGCCATTATTGAACGAACATTTTGAATGCCTATTGTTTCGTTCATTATAGTAATGGCGTTGTAATATGCATTATTTTTATTTATATGTGGATAATGGTATTATTCTATAAATGCAAAAAACTTCACTTTTTTCTACGTGAAGGTCAAAATATGAAAATAAAAACCCACTCTAATAGACAGAGTTTATTTCCACAACAGTTTCGACGCCCACTGGCATCCTCCTCGGGTGGATACAGAAAACGAATCCACCCGAGGAGGATGCCAGTGGGCGTCGAAACTGTTGTGGAAATAAACTCTGTCTATTAGAGTGGGTTTTTATTTTCGTATTATTCTATATTAAACTTTATTTTTGGAAATGAAATCATTGTTATTATGTGCAACTAATATTTTCAATACCTATTGTTTTGTTCACTGAAGGCATTGTAATATGTATTATGCGTATATAAGGTATTATTCTAGATTAAACGTTTTTTTAAGCAAATTTATAAATGCCTTTTTTGGGAGTTTTACTGCCTATTTTGAATGTTCATTTTGCCTATTTGCCTGCCTTTTTTAAGGGTTTTTAGTGCCTAAACATCCGGGCTCTAGACATGAGAATTGAAATCTTACCTGATCAGTTTTATGGTTCTTGAAATGTATCAAGGAGACTACTAATAAGGTACTCACAGATATATTATAAATATACATGACTTACTTGACAACGATTATTTTTAAATATTCACTAGCACAAACATGTTGCGCAAGAGACAGACTGCAAATGAAACGAATGTAGTTATTTGTTGTAATTGTTACATATATATTATTGAAAGTGCCTTAAAATGCTCGTGATATTTCTTGAAAGAAGTTGAAACATTCAACTCAAATGGCAAATCTTTCCGCCTGATTTTACAGTCGACCATGTTTTGCTCAAACCAATGCATGCCATAAATAATTACCATATTTGGTAAGACACAAATTGTGGCGACGGAAACAAATATATCGCCTGATTTTGCACTGCGGAAATGGAAATTCGTTCATCACTATTAACAGTGGCGGATTAATTGCGCACCTGCTCAGCACTGAAAATAATAGAAACTTTTAAACGTTTATTTATGAATTTTTTGGGTTAACGGACTTGAGTTAACGGAAGTTAAATGTAACGGAAGTTAATTAGTCCGATAATGATTTTCAAAGTTAACTTAAAAGTTAAATCGTTAACGAAAAAGTTAACTTCGTTAATTAACGATTAACGGATTAACGGTTTGTGCCCAGCTTTGGAATTATAACACACAAATTTAAGAATACAGCAATTACTGGAAAGTTGGGACGTTGGATATTTAATTTTCTGACTAAAAAAACAAAAAAAAACAAATAGTGGTAGTGAATGGAGTCAAATCTGGTCTCAGAAACCGTCAGCTGTGTTCCACAAGGTACAGTAGTAGCAACCTTGCTATTTATAATAATGATTGCAGACAGTGATGTATTGTGTTTTGCGAATGACACAAAGATACGCAAGGAAACTATGGAAAGGTTTAGTCCTACGAGTAACTGAATATTGCTCAATACTCACGAGCAATACAGGAAACGAGACATTGCAAACAAAGGAGCCATACAAAGAACTCTGTACGTCTACGACAGAGGAAACGGAAGATAAAGACTACTGGTCTCGACTACGATCCCTGAAACTCTACTACTCCTAAAAAAGAAGACGCGAGCAGCACACACTAATATACGTATGAAAAATACTCGAGGGTTGTGTCCCAAATTTTAGAAATGAACTGGAAACACACCGGAATGAGAGAAGAGGCAGATTCTGCACTGTTACAGGGGCCATGAAAACGAGGATGAAAAATACCTTCACACTACGAGGCCCAAAACTGCCAAAAGAACTGAGGAAACTCCAACACTCCAACCTGAATAATTTCAAAAACTAACTGGACAGGCTCTAATGCAAAGTCCCTGACCAGCCGTGCTTAGCTGGCTACAAGGGCAGGAGGAGAACGGAAACCAATTCTCTACTCCACCAAATTTCGCAAATGAGGCGGTATGCCGCAGAGAAATCAACCGCAGATCGATCCGTCATTCGAAGGTATCACGGTATAGTGATTCCCATTGTGGATTTGGAAATGGAATCGGAATCAAGGATTTTTCCCGGATTCAAATCTTCACAATGAGATTTGGATAGTGCATACGCGTGTTTCGGGACCCAAATTCGAATATTTACATATCATGTTAAAAACATGAATTCAACTTCTTTAATAGGATAAATTCACAACTAAAATCCGTGAACCAGTGAAGAGTTTAATCTTTAAAGGAAAAGCGACACGATACCCAGGAGCATCTCCGAGTTTATTTCAACTCCTTTTTAGGGAAGGAAGTGGAGTTAAAATATACTAATTTATGTTAAATTCTGCGCGAGTAGATAGTGAATACTACAACACGGGTAACACCGTTTCCCGTTTTAACAGCGAGGTTAAGCAACATTCAGTTTACTCAGTAGCGTGAAGGGTGACCGTACTTCGCACTCAGATGATGTAGCGACCCTTTAAGATGATTCGGATCCCGTGTAAAGTTGTAGGTCTTCTCTGTCACATGACCTTTGCCATTACGAAGGAAGTTATAGAACCTCAAATATTATTATTATTGAATTCTAATTATCTATCGCAATATTATAAAACCCGTTTAGAATGTCTTCCTACAAAATATTTATAGGTTCATCTATCACAAAACTCGTTAATAATAATAATAATAATGATGATAATAATGATAATAATAATAATAATAATAATAATTATTATTATTGTTATTATTATTAATAGCTATTATTCCCGTTATAACAATTAACGTACATATTTCTGCTATCGTTAAAATGCACACAAAACGCAATTTGTGCCTAAAGCAACGAAGTTCATTTTGGTTATTAATTATTATTAATCGATGAATCGGTCCTTATATATATATATATATATACACATATATATATATATAACCTTTGGTTATATATATATAACCTTTGGTGTGTGTGTATATATATAACCTTTGGTTAGCTTCCGCCCGAATTGTTTATTCTGACGAAGGTCAAGCTTTTCACTCCACCTTAGACCTACAGTTTAACGTGGAATCCGAACCACGCCCCATCAGCAGCACAGCGTCTTAACCACTAGGCCACCTAGGGTACCCATTTAATCTACCAACCACTTTCTTTATTGTGTGGAAGGATGAACAGCTGGGTTTTGCTGCGCGCCGGCTGCCGTCGGGTCTCGAACCCGGGGCCGATGGATTCGTAGTCAGCGACGCTAACCACTACACCACCGAGGTGTATATATACACAAGGTTCTTCAAACTTATCAGCCCCGATTAGTATAGGTAAAGGTTATTATTAATCCTATTCAAATACCGGGTGTTTCAAAAGTCCCTCACTAATTTGATTTTCAATTTTCTTTGCAGCTAATCGACCAACGACGTTCATCTTGTGGTAAACTCTTACTCAGTAGTTGAGAATTTTTTTGAGTCTACATTTGAAGTTTTGCTCCGTTTCTTCTGCTACCATGCTGACTCTAGAGTAGAGGTGTAAAATCGCTGCATGGCAGGAGGTTTTTCAATCTGTGGTCGAAGTGCAGCGACGATTCCGGGCAGTCTACGGACAGCATTATGCACCGGATAGGAACACCATCGTCGCCACCCACCGGAAGTTTATGGAGACCGGATCCGTAAAGGACAAACCACGATCAGGAAGACCTCGAAGTGGGCGGAGTGAGGAGAATGTCGAAACTGTCCGTGAGGCGTTTACTCAGAGTCAAGGAAAGTCCATTCGGCTAGCTGCTGCGGAACTGAACATCAGCGCGACATCTATCCAACGGATTTTGCGGCGTGATCTCAAGCTGTATCCGTACAAGATCCAGGTGGTTCAGAAGCTGGAACCTCAAGACTACGATTGCCGGGTGGAGATGTGTGAGATACTGCTGCATCACTACGAAAGAGACCCATCGATCCTGGAGCACATGTGGTTCAGCGACGAAGCTCTCTTCCACCTTTCTGGTCGCGTCAATCGGCACAACACCCGCATCTGGGGAACTCACAATCCTGCGGAGATCCGTGAACATGAAAGGGACACGCCGAAATTGGTCGTCTGGTGTGCCATCTCCTCAGCTGGGCTGATTGGTCCGTTCAAGACGGTGCCCCTGCTCATTACTCTCGTGAGGTTCGCTCATTTCTGAATAAGCAGTTCCCGGATCGGTGGATTGGTCGCCGTGGTCCCATCGAATGGGCTGCTCGCTCGCCTGATCTTACCCCATGCGACTTCTTTTTGTGGGGCTACATTAAGAGCAAAGTGTACGCCACCAAGCCGCAAGTCCTCCCCACACTAGAAGAACGGATCAGGAATGCGTGTGCTTCTGTTACTCCCGAAATGTTGTCCAATGTCGGCCAAGAATGCGTAAAACGGTGGCTCGCTTGTTTCGAAAAAGACGGTGCCCACGTTGAGGTGTACCAGTGACTTTCCAGTAGACTTATGAAGCCAAGTTTGATGCCACCAAAATTCTCATGAATCGTAGACTCAGCAATCAAATTGTCATTTGGTTCCTCTTGTAATTGCTATTTTAATAAAATTTTAAAAATAATGAGGGACTTTTGAAACACCCTTAGATGACGAATCATTACTGAATAAGATCGCGTGTCGTTGTAACGAGAATAATAGAAAAATACAGAGAATCTCCATCCCATAATTGAATAATGAGCTTCGAGTGTTGGATAGACCCAAAGGGATAATCTATAGAAGTTACGTACAGGTTTTCCAAAATAAATATATAAGTTACGTTATACAGAGGGTTCACAAAAATAAATAGACGCCACCATAATTGTCCTCAAGAACAAATGGCAAAGCTCATCAATGAAATACCAGAACGCGTGTCACCTTCGCAAAATGCAAAGGGAAAGCAACACGATTCTAAATATAGATTCAATGCATTTGTAATTATTTATTGGCTGTTATTATCAAAAAGTGTAGGGGGGGGGGGGAGTGTCTATTTACTTTTGTCAACCTTCCATACATAGGGCGTTACATGCGGGTTACCAGCGCCCGTAGTTCAGTTGATAACGCCATTTCTCTATGATTTAAGTTTGTTTTTAAAATTTAAATTAACTTCATATTTTAGGCCAACTTTGGTTTTATCAAATTTTATTGTGTATTAACAGTGGTGTTATGTTCATAAGGTTTTAACAATGAAGATGGAAACTAGTTACTTCCGAAACGTCTGATATTAAATAAACATGTTTTTCGTCTCACTGCGGTTTTATTCGTTTTTAAACTACGGTTTCCGAAGCATGCTTCATTGCCATCCACACACACACACACACACACACACACACACACACATATATATATATATAGGTTAGGGTTACGTCGTGAACAGTGTCGTAACACCGATCAGCGAAGTTCAGCGACATTGGGTCTGGAGAGTAGGTGAATGAGAGAAACCGACCTCTGCGTCCAAATTATATAGCGACCCATGGTTCCGATCCCACGTAAAGCTGTTAGTCCGCTCCGTCATTTGACCTTACATGTTGAAAAGGGAGTTAAACAACCCCGTAAAAACGACACAGAAGCTAAAATACTAGATTTTAGCAAGTTAAGTTTGGCTGGGTTAGGTTAGGTTAGGTTAGATTAGATTAGATTAAATCTATCGCTTAAAGTACGTTTAATCTAAATCTCAAATTCAGTTTTCTCAATAAATAAATAAATAAAGTATATATATATATATATACAGGGTGGGCCGAAAGTCTGGATCCATAGGAAAATATTTATTTTAATACATAAATTACAACAAATGGTAAATACTTAAAATGAATATCAACTTTAACTCGTAAATGCGTATCCGTGATACTGTACAGTAGTTCGTACTCCAGTATAAATACTCAAATACTTTTTTATTTCAGCCCAGAAATGGCTTCGAATTTAACAACAGAAGACCGGGTAGAACTTGTGCTCATGTACGCAAGACAGGGCGCTACACACAGGGAAGTTGCTACCGAATTCAATAGAAATCATCCTGATAAGCATCCAGTAACACATGCGACTGTTGGCAAGTTGTTTAAACGTTTCAAAGAAACAGGAAGTGTACATGATCGACGGCGTTCTGGTCGTCCAAAAACTGCAACTGATGAAAATACCTCTGCAATGGTATGTGAAACTTTAACGAATAGTCCAGTAAAGTCAACAAGAAGATTATCAAATGAAACACGCATCTCGAGAACGTCAATTCGAAGAATTATTAAAATCATAAATTCCATCCCTAAGTGTCTCGATGTCAGAGGCCGCCAATTTGAGCATTTGTTATAATTTGTTGTTTATACTGGAGTACGAACCACTGTACAGTATCACGGATACGCATTT
Source organism: Bathynomus jamesi (assembly GCA_023014485.1). NCBI lineage: Eukaryota > Metazoa > Arthropoda > Malacostraca > Isopoda > Cirolanidae > Bathynomus > Bathynomus jamesi. The sequence continues at coordinate 329,373 of JAJOZX010003903.1, forward strand.
ACGAGTTAAAGTTGATATTCATTTAAGTATTTACCATTTGTTGTAATTTATGTATTAAAATAAATATTTTCCTATGGATCCAGACTTTCGGCCCACCCTGTATATATATATATATATATATATATATATATATATATATATATATATATATATATCCCAAACCGTTTTCTCTGAAATTAATACTTAATATTCTAGTGGTAGCTTCATAATATTTTATAAGCAAAATTGTAGCAAGAACCCTACTTTACTTAAATGTATACAGTGAAGATTAGTACCGAGGAGGAAAAATGGTCTCTGGCGGGCAAGATAAGGGCACTCGGTGGGCGAGGTCAAAGGCTGGTCGGAGGGGCCGACGGAAGGTGGCACTGGCTCAGATCTTTAAATAAGTTATTCATGGTCCGCGCTTTGTACTCTAAAGTCTAAAGAGTCAAAGTGAAATACAATATAACTCATATGTCTATTTTTAATAGTTTATTCGCTATATATATATATATATATATATATATATATATATATATATATATATATATATATATATATATTATATATAATACTGTGTATATATGAATGAAAGTGAAAATGGAAAAGTTTATTGACAGACCAAATAGTCCATATGCCAAATAGTAATAATGAAACTGACACTATAAGATACAACGGAAATTCAAGTATTAGGAATAGAAATGCGAATACAGTAATAAAAATAGCAGTGTCGGAGGTAAATGGAACTACGGACAAACGTTTTCATACCATGAATTCCATAGCTTAAATGACATATGGCAGCACTGACGAATAACTTGGACTGGGTTGGCTGATTTTTTTAATTCTTTGTATTAAACTGATTAAGCGCGTCTTGTTGCCTCTGGGAAGCTCGAGACATTATAATTAACAAACATTTGCAAAGCTGAGCATCTTGGTGGTAACTTTTGCAGAAGTCTGATAGATCTGTTATAAAGGAAGTTTAGGGTTCTGCCAGAACCATAAATATTAGTGCCGAAGCTAAAAAAAAGTCTTTAGCTTCACTTGTACACACTCAGAATTTCCTAACAATTATGTCTGTTTTAGCACACGTCGCAACAGAGAACTTTATATATATATATATATATATATACAGTGGTGGGCACCGTTAACCAAAAAGTTAACTTCGTTAACCGCTAATCCGTTAACCAAAAAGTTAACTTCGTTAACCGTTAATCCGTTAATTCGTTAAACATGTAACGGAAGTTACCGATAAACCGTTAACGTTAACTTTTATTATAAAAAAAATGAAAAACACAATATATATATAATTTAATTTTCCCTCTTCTTCTCGTTCTCCATTTTGTCCATGAGATGCATGTTGCCCTTCATGAAAATTAGCATATCAAAGTTTTCATCAGACAGGGATGATCTCTTGGCCCTCAGGATGTCCTTGCCCATAGAGAACAAACGCTCCACTGCAGCACTGGAGGGGATGGCTGTGTTGAACTTGATGAACAAGTCCACCAACACTTGCCACCCAAGAAGGCAGCATCTGCCAGCAAGTCCTTGGAGTTGGTCTCCAGCCAGGTCTTGACCAAGTTCTGGGCCTTGCCCTTGAGTGACCTGTGGCTTCTGCTGCTCTCTTTTGTCTGGATGACAGCACTGAAGAAGTCATCCTCCTCCTCGTTGTTGCTGCCCACTTTGTAATTGTTACATATATACTGTATTATTGAAAGTGCCTTAAAATGCTCGTGATATTTCTTGAAAGAAGTTGAAACATTCAACTCAAATGGCAAATCTTTCCGCCTGATTTTACAGTCGACCATGTTTTGCTCAAACCAATGCATGCCATAAATAATTACCATATTTGGTAAGACACAAATTGTGGAGACGGAAACAAATATATCGCCTGATTTTGCACTGCGGAAATGGAAATTCGTTCATCACTATTAACAGTGGCGGATTAATTGCGCACCTGCTCAGCACTGAAAATAATAGAAACTTTTAACGTTATTTATGATTTTTTGGGTTAACGGACTTGAGTTAACGGAAGTTAAATGTAACGGAAGTTAATTAGTCCGATAATGATTTTCAAAGTTAACTTAAAAGTTAAATCGTTAACGAAAAAGTTAACTTCGTTAATTAACGATTAACGGATTAACGGTTTGTGCCCAGCACACTTGTGCTGGGCTTTAGCACAAAGCCCAGCTTTGTGTGTATATATATATATATATATATATATATATATATATATATAATATATATAACAATAAATTCATTTATTTATTCTGAACCAACATGGTTTCAGGTTGGAAGATCATGCCTATTACAGTTATTAGACTACCAAGAGAAAATATTGGAAACATTGTGTCAATGTCAAAATATAGCTGTAATATATAGTGATTTTGCTAAAGTCTTCTATAAATGTGACCATGGAATCATAACACACAAGCTTAAGAATACAGGAATTACTGGAAAGGCGGGCTAATGGACATTTATTTTTCTGACTCAAAGAACACAAAGAGTAGTAGTACTGTAAGTAGAATTAAATCTGGTCTCAGAAATCGTGAGCTCTGTCCTACAAGGTATAGTATCAGCTCCCTTGTTATTTATAATAATGATTGCAGACACTGATACAGATGTTAATGACAGTACCGTATCGTGTTTCGCGGAGGACACAAAGATATGCGAGGAAATATTAAACGACAGTAACAGAAAATTACAAAATGGCATTGAAACATTATTCAAGTGGTGGGAGGTTAACAATATGAAGTCCAACGAAAAAAAAAAACAACTTGTAAAAATGTGGTAATAACAAGGTACTACAGAATAAAGGGTACAAAACTCTGCAAGCCAAAGAGTTAACAACAAAAATACATGTCAGAAATCCTGGAGTAATAGTTTCTTGATGCGAATTCAAACATTAAACAAAAAGCTGAAAAAATAATGAAAATTAGCTGAATGCACTCTAAATGGTACTAAAACGATTAGTTACATACAGGTGTAACAAAAGTCTGTTCTCATTGGGAAATAAGATAGAATTGAACGAGAAAAACGAGTAGAAATGTGTCAAAGACGACTAGAAATGTGTCAACGGCTACATGAAATGCAATTTGAGCATGTACTGGATTAATTGGTAAGTTGATTGTATCGTTTGTAATGTATCGTTAAAACTATTTTCTCTTTCAATTCTGTTATAGCTTCTTTCCCGATGAGAACGGACTATTAATTTATTTATTTGGCTAGGCCTTGGATAGTAAGTCTTGCAAGATTAAGAACCAGCCTGTGATCCTAATCTGATTTAAGAGGCCTAAATCAGATTAGGATCACAGGCTGGTTCTTAATCTTGCAAGACTTACTAGCAAGGCCTAGCCAAATAAATAAAATTAATAGTCCGTTCTCATCGGGAAAGAAGCTATAACAGAATTGAAAGAGAAAATAGTTTTAACGATACATTACAAACGATACAATCAACTTACCAATTAATCCAGTACATGCTCAAATTGCATTCCATGTAGCCGTTGACACATTTCTAGTCGTCTTTGACACATTTCTACTCGTTTTTCTCGTTCAATCTCTAAGTTAAACAGCCTATATTTGAGAAAAGACGCTGATAAGTTAGAAAGAGTTCGGGTTAGAGAAACTAAAATGAATCCAGAACTGAGAAGTAAAATATGTGAGAAATAATTAGCTGAACTAGATACCGGTATGTATTAATTTGAAAAGCGTCGACTTACTGTATAAGCGAACTAATTCAAGTATTTAAAACTGATAAGTGACATTGATAATGTAAATTACAGGAAGCTATTTGATGGGGATACAGAGACAGTTACAAGAAGTAATGGATATAAATTGAAAGTCAAAAGTTTTTAAGAGCAAGACTGTGAAACAATTTTTTTTTCATATAAGCTTAAACTCCTTAAACTTTCATGCATTAGACATTTCATTGTTTGACAATCCATTAAACATTTTATTAGATACTTCAGATTAGTTTTTCCAATTGTTTAAAAAATTAGGACAAATAAGACATTTCAAGTGACTTACTGAAATGCCTAATGAAAAGTTTAACTAACGTGAAATGTCTAATGCATTAAACATTTCAAAATTCACAAAATTAGGACAATGAAACATCAAACGAAACGTCTACTTCTGTACTCGCTCAGTACTCACAAACCCATACAGAAAATGAAACACTGCAAACATAGAAACCATACAAAGGACTTTTACGTCTAAGATAGAGGGAACGAAAGGTGAAGACTACTGGTCTTGACTACAATTCCTGAAACTCTACTTCCCAGAAAGAAGTAGTTTCCCATACTCGTTATGAAAACGAGTATGGAAAATACTCGGGGGTTGTGTCCTTAACCTTAGAAATGAAATAGAAACACACTGAAATGAAGGAAGAGGTAGAATCTGTGTTCTCCCAGTTGCGGGGTTGGGGGCCATGAAAACGAGCATGGCAAATACCCTCACAATACGAGGCCTAATACTGCTAAAAGAACTGAGGAAACTCCAAACACATCAACCTGAATAATTTCAAGAACCAACTGGACAAGTTCTAATGCAAAGTCCCTGACCAGCCTGGCTTGGCTAGCTACGAGGGCAGGAGGAGAGCGGAAACCAATTTCCTCCATCATTAAATCCCAAATTTTAGAAATGAAATAGAAACACACTGGAGTGAGAGAAGAGGCAGAATCTGTACTGTTCTAGCTGCGGTAATAAGGGACATGAAAATGAGGATGGAAAATACTCTGAGAATACGAGGCTCGAAACTGTTTAATGTCCTGGTCAAAGAACTGAGGAACTTCCGATATACCAACCTAAATAATTTCAAGAACCAGTTGGACAAGTTCTTGTGCACAGTCCCTGACCAGCCACGAGTGACTGGCTACGAGGGCAGGAGGAGAACGGAAACCAATTCCCTCCTCCACCAAATCTCGCAAATGAGGCGGGATGCTGCAGAGGGGTTGACCGGAAGTTGATCCTGAACCTTTATCCTTAGAATTGCAACAGACGGAACGACCTCAACCAAGCTGACGAAATCCAACCCAGCACTCTATCCCGCTAGGGCACGAAATTTCGCCGGGCACTAAAGGCAACATGTATCCCCCTTCGGCGCTAAAGTAAGTTCGACTCGCATGCACGGCGTCCTTTTTTTTCCGCCAACACTTCCGCCAGATTATTCAACCGTTCTTGCTTGGGCCGCCGTGCGGTAAAATATTTTACGGAATTTCCCTATGGCGAGCGCCAATGCAGCGGCGATACCAACTCGAAGCATCACATAGTGGCTCACGCCCCCGACCCCTACAAGAGGGTTTCAAAAACGTTTTTCGTTAGCAGGCATTCAACAGCAACAATTGCGACTTCAAACAACGTGCACCTCAAAAACCACAATTTTCACAAGTAAAGGTATCAACCATGGCTCGTTGGAACGCCACCGCCAGCTCCACTTTCTGCTTTTATCAACCAGATGGAATGCTCACTGCCTGCGGTCCATTCTCTTTGCTAATAGAACACCCCGCCCCACCTCATTTCACTTTGTCAGGAGCGAATTCATCTATCAACGGAAGCACTTACGACGATTTGCGGGCCACCATGATAAACTTCGCTCAGTTCCTCCACCATCCGAAGAATTGTCGTACTTATTTCCCAATGTTTTGCGCTCCTGCAATACAAACCCTCTCCCAATCCCGCGATCCACCACAACCCCACTCCAGCAGTTCCTTTTTCCCCTGCCGACATCGATTACCCATGCCCGATGAGCACCTGTAGTCTAGCTTTCCACCGCTCCTTGCAAAATCAGCCACTTGTGCCCGGTCCCCACCTTTAAGTTCTTCGTATCGTTCCCTGCGCTCACTGGGGAAGGACTCCCTCTACAGGCACTCTTCAGCCTTTTCTTTTAGAGTCAGTGCGTATCGAGTGACATTTGGGGAAATCGCGCATACAACATTCTTTACAAAGGGAGATCTGTTTCGAGGACCATTTGTCACCCTTGACACAGAGTTCAACCTCCTGAGAACGTCTCACATGAATGACATCGACCAAGTCCTGACTGTATGCGCGATCTCCCCAAATTCCACTTGATGCGCATTCGCTCAAAAAAGGAAAGCCTGAAAAGTACTTATATATATATATATATTTTAATTGGGGTTGTTTAACCTCCTTCGCAACATCTACGGTCATATGACGGAGGGGACCTACAGCTTTACGTGGGATCCGAACCACGGGTCGCTGCATAATCTGGGCGCAGAGGACGGTCTCCCATCCAACTACTACCCAGACCCAGTGTCGCTTAACTTCGCTGATCTCCGGGAAGCGATGTTACGACATCGGACACGACGTTGCCCATATATATATATATATATATATATATATATTTGCAAATGAAAAATAGTACATTTAACATGAGCTACAAATACAAATATTTTCAAACTTTAAGTCCTAATTAGGCCAAGTTAGCTAAGTTTTAACTTCTTAAGTTTCCCTTAAACCTTTGACAAACAATCCTCTGGCATATATTATTTTAGGAATTTGCATTAACTTTCATGTATTAACAAATTTTGTAACACCCTTTTTTCTTTCCAGATCTATTAAAATGATAGCATATCTCAAACAATGTATTAAATTGAATTTGAAATATTTCATTTCAGGAGAGATCCTATAGCTAAGTCCTCCTTCAGGATTTTAGTTGGAAATAATTAGGCATACCATTTCAGACTAAAGTAGTCTAACTTTATTCAGTACCGTAGTCATAGTAAATGACTATGACGCTAGTCATAGTAAAACACTATTAGGACAATTAATAATCTATTATGGTGAAATGACTGATGTCGCCATTCAGACATATATTGAATTTAAATGAAACCTATATACCAAGAGCTCTAATTTGCATATGCATTACAGATAGATTTAAATAGAAATTAATAAGTGTGTAGCAGCCATGAAATTAAAATACTTTTTGTCTGCAAACCTAAGTAAGAATGACTTTTTATAGTCGGCCGACTTTTGAAAGCCACCTAGTCGGCAGTGGGCAGTCGGCCATAATTCGCAGTCGGTACATCTCTAATATAATATATATATATATATATATATATATATATATATATATATATATATATATATACAGGGTGGGCCGAAAGTCTGGATCCATAGGAAAATATTTATTTTAATACATAAATTACAACAAATGGTAAATACTTAAAATGAATATCAACTTTAACTCGTAAATGCGTATCCGTGATACTGTACAGTAGTTCGTACTCCAGTATAAATACTCAAATACTTTTTTTATTTCAGCCCAGAAATGGCTTCGAATTTAACAACAGAAGACCGGGTAGAACTTGTGCTCATGTACGCAAGACAGGGCGCTACACACAGGGAAGTTGCTACCGAATTCAATAGAAATCATCCTGATAAGCATCCAGTAACACATGCGACTGTTGGCAAGTTGTTTAAACGTTTCAAAGAAACAGGAAGTGTACATGATCGACGGCGTTCTGGTCGTCCAAAAACTGCAACTGATGAAAATACCTCTGCAATGGTATGTGAAACTTTAACGAATAGTCCAGTAAAGTCAACAAGAAGATTATCAAATGAAACACGCATCTCGAGAACGTCAATTCGAAGAATTATTAAAAATCATAAATTCCATCCCTAAGTGTCTCGATGTCAGAGGCCGCCAATTTGAGCATTTGTTATAATTTGTTGTTTATACTGGAGTACGAACCACTGTACAGTATCACGGATACGCATTTACGAGTTAAAGTTGATATTCATTTTAAGTATTTACCATTTGTGTAATTTATGTATTAAAATAAATATTTTCCTATGGATCCAGACTTTCGGCCCACCCTGTATTATATATATATATATATATATATATATTATATATATATATATATATATATATATATATAAGCACGAAACAATAAATATTTGTTCAAAATAAAAAATTTACAACAAAGAGAGTCAAATAATAATTGCATACAGTAAAAGAGATCTTCCAGAGGCTGTAAATTACATCAGTAAACTGTAAATTGTAGAAAATGTGTTGTTCTTTTTTTTAAGTTCTGCACATTCATTTTAACTTTTGGGATGTACGATTCGTCTTCAAATAAAATTCTTAAATTTACACGCGTTTCTCTTAATTGTTTACCCCATTTACAAACAAACCCAATTAACATATTTATACAATAAATTAGTGAACCTTAAAATACAGAAAATAGATTAATCCCTTTCGCATCTTCCATAAATTTATGGTACCAGTTTTTTGATACTTTAAAACACCATCAAGAATGCAATGTTTACTTTTATTGCAGGATTCCTCTCCTTTGAAACGGGAAGAGCTCCTAATTTTACCCATGTGACCCCGGGGACTTTGTCCCGATGGCATCTACACCGATTCGCTACTTCAAAGTTGGGCAAAGATAAAGAAGTTGAAAAGAATTTAGAGACGAAACACGACAAAGACGACAAGATCAGCGATGTAATTCTTCACTGTTTTGGTAAGTTTGGCACGAAATTAGACTTTGTTCGTTGAATTCATATTCATGGAGGGGGGGTAAAGACATGCAGGGGAGAGAAGAGGGAGATAAAGAGTCAAAAAGTTTCTAGAGCAACGAAACCCAGAATATTCACTCTAACTTAGCTGTACTGTGCTGAAACTTTGCTACTTCCAAAATACTCATCCAGGAAAAACAGTTAAAAAAGTAGAGACAATGAACAAGCCTCTCTCTCTCTCTCTCTAACCACTGCCTGAAGGAAATATTGCTGAGAGAGAGAGAGAGAGAGAGAGAGAGAGAGAGAGAGAGAGAGAGAGAGAGAGAGAGAGAGAATTTGCGAAAAATAAGCCAGAGAAAGACAATTATAGAAGAGACAAAAGAGGCAGAAACAATGAAACAAAAGAAAAAAGAAAAATGCATTTTAACTTCTTTGTTTTTACATCACTACATTTCTCTTCTATAAAGAATGGATGCTGTTGTTGTTGTTGTTGTTATTAGAATGAAAACTAAATCTATGAAACATTCCACGAATTACACCAACCATACATTCTGTAAAGTTTTTCTTACACAATTTGTTGACACTGAAAACAGACCAATATTTTTAAATGCTCAAAATTGTAAAAACGTACAGAAAAAAATTATATTCTTGTTAATTTATCTAATTTTCATATTTATAAAAACACGCATCATATATATCTGTAGTATGTAGGGGGAATACAAACTCTGGAATCGATAGGAAATACTGTATAGTTTTATAGAATATTTTTTTTAGCCCACTGATTCCAGACTTTGTGGCCCCTTTGCATACTGATACTTGTATATGTAAATGGGACACACTGTTTAATTCAATGTGAAAATAAAAAACATTTAACATTAGCTAATATATATGTTAATTTAATTATTAATTTTACACTCGTCGCAAAAGGGAGAAAATTGCATCCACTGCAAAAATTGTTATTTGAAGTTTTGTAATGTTAAAATGAATTAAAAAGAAAAAGGGGACACTGCTTCAGGTTATATACCTCTTTCTAGTTGTAATTAAAGAATGAAATATTTTAAGGATGCTAGTCACGCCTTATTTATTAGTTTAGTAATATTTTAATTATTGGCTTAATTCAATAACCTTTTCAGCCTGTGACACGGTTACTCCACCTTCAGAATGGAACGGTGCCAAGGAGGATCAGAAAGAAAGATTCTTCTTTCATAAAGTACACATTGATACCTCGTACGATCCCTTCACGAGACGCCCTTACCATCACTCCATTTTGGCCGTAAAAGTCCTTCCACAATCTTCAAAAAAGAAGAAGAACAACGAGAAAGCGTTCACTGCCAAGAACTTTTCCGATGGTCATTCGTACGATACACGACCTATTAACTTAAATTCATCTAGAATTCAACCAACACTCCAAAATTATTCACACACGCATCATCAGAGTTTTTTCCAATTAAATCCCATTTTCTCCAGTGGTAAATTCAACGGCCTCGACCACCAGATTTACGACAGTTATCGTCAACTCGTAGATTCCGTGAATACGAAGCGAAACAGACACGCGTATAAAATACACGCCAAAAATGGCTTTCACCACAAAGATAAAAACCGCAACTACACAATCCAACACCAACATCCAAACGCTACAAAGACACAGAAAAAGAAAAGATAAAATTGGACCTAAACAAACTGCAAAAACGTTTGGCCATCGCCGCCATATTGAAAAAAAGAAAAGAAAAACGTAATAAGGAAATGGGAAACTTCGAAATAGGAAAAAAACTCAAAAACCATCAAGCCACCTTAAGAGGATTTCTCATCTTGACAATTTTCCCGTAAGTATAAATGTTTCGATAATGAACACAGATTTAATTAAAGTCTTACAAAGTTCCTTCACTGAGTTTCAAAGTTTCTTTAGGTTGCTTAAACTAAAGCGGAGGAAAGACTTCAGTTCAGAAGTTAAAAGTGGTTAGCTTTGAATGTGGAACGAATTTACTTACTGAAATTATTTATTTTGTAAAAGTAGTATTTAATTAAAAATGAGAAATTTTCTTCTTAACCTTCGAAATTTCACTGTATGTTGTAAAATACTATTACTATTACTACTACTACTACTACTATTATTATAAGAAGTTAATGTCATGTTAAATTTCAATATTTCTTTTAAGTTCTTTTTCGACTTTCTTGAATTCAGTTTCATTTTTGATAAGAAAATAATTATTTCTTTTAGAACGAACATAATTTTTTTTTTTTTATCTTATTAAGAACTGATATCCAGTTTTTCGACTTTTTACATAATTATCTTAATTTAAGGGACTCTTCTACAAAATTCAAAGTACAGTGAAACGGATGATGGCTTAATTAACCAATGCAAACGGAGTTACAGCCTTCCGCTATGCATTATATTGGTAGCTAGTTGGTACGCAGTACTGCGTGTGACGTAGGGTTAAACCTTGTTTAATTCGTGTTGAGAACAGGTTTTTTTCAGTTTTTTATGCCGGTAGTATAGTTATTTTTGTTTTACTTGCCTTTGTAGGTGTAGTATGGTCATGGAGTATTTGGGTTATGAATATTTGATTATATATTTGTCCGGATTCTGCATGGAGTTTGTAGTTTCGGAAAAAAGGTCGCCTAAAAATAAAATTTCTAAGAAGCATAAAAAATTCCTAATTAATCAAGTTTTTTTTTTTTAATTCTATTAATTGTCCCCACCCCAAAAAAAAATTTATATAGGCCTACTGTATATCCAAAGAGAAAACAATATTACCAATTCGTGATTTTTTTAATATTTTTAGAAACTTTTAGGCAAACTTTTTTCCGAAACGATACGTTCGTATTAGTTATTTTTGTTATTGTATCAGTTGCATTTTTATTGTAAAGTTATGTACAATTGATACGTTCGCAATAATACAGTGTGATTCCGTAATTATGACACCTCCCAAAAATTAAAAATCAATGAGTTTTCTTACTTTCATGAAATGGTACAATTATTGTGTAAGAATGGGAGCTTTGTTTTATCGGCACACAACATGATCAAAGTTTCGCCCCCTCCCACCCCCCACCTTTGTGAAGTGTGAAGATGACCGGTGTGAAGAGTCGAAAGACTGAATATCCGTACTTAATAATAATAATAATAATAATAATAATAATAATTAATAAATGATACACTTAGAATGGCATATTCTTGTTATAAACTATTCAATGAATGTTTAAATTAGCTTCTTACCAAAAACCGTCTTCCGGGTAATAACTTTAAGATAAAAGTTTGAATGAATAAATTAATCTGAAATAGTCTTCAGCTCGAAATAAAAATTACTGCAAAAGAACTCTAAACACACACACACACACACACACACACACACACACACACACACACACACACACACACCAACTTAGCGAGAAGTTTTTTTTTCTAGACGTTCCAAAAGATATAGTTTTCCTCCGACCTCAAAAACTTGAAATAAAATGCAATAGAAGCTGTAATTTTAGTCCAATAAGTTGGTATCTGTCTCGTACATAATTATTTATTCTTCCTCCGCGTATCTGACGTAATTATAATTATATTCCTTACTGCATTTCACGATAAGGATTTTTGTGTTTCAACGCGTCAGGTAAACAGTCCAAGTACTGAAGATGGGAGAAAGTGTCTTCCGAAACGTATATGAAAAAAGATAAGGAAACGCACGCTTTACTTATGTCATTTAATTAGTGTACGAATGACTCTCCCACCGAGCAAGCCAGTTTCGACCTAATGTTTGAGCTCCAAAGGGACCAATCATTTGGAAATGGAATAAAATCAATTTCAAATTGAAATACCTGTAAAATATGGGTATTTGCTTCTAACACACACACACACACACACACACACACACACACACACACACACAATATATATATATATAATATATATATATATTCCCAGGTAGCACGGTTGATCGATCGACTGTTAATGCATGGTGATATCGTTGAAGTGAGGGTGAGGTGTGTGACAGTTCCCAAATTAATATTGATGTAACGTTGATGCGAGAATATACAAATAAAATAACGTGAAATCAGCATTTACAAAATATACGAGGGCCACTCAATATATTTTGTCCCACCTTTTTTTTTCTTTCCAAGTTTCCTTGTAAGTTCCAGAAATTTTGTACGCAAGTAGTTACATACCTTTTTTACAAGTTTTTACTTTTCCACATTGTCTCCATCCTTTTCTACGGCTTTCCTCCACCTCGAAACAAGGGCCTTTATTCTTGCTCGTAAAAGTCCGCTGGGTTCCGCTCGAGCCACCTCTTAACCTCCTGAACAACCTCATCGTCACTCTGAAACTTTCTTCCACGAATAGCATCCTTCAGTGGCCCAAACAAATGTAAGTCTGAAGGTGCCAGATCCAGGTTGTATGGAGGGTGGGGTAACGCAGTCAAGCGCATTTTTGTGATGGCCTCTCTTGTTTGCAAACTGTTGTGTGGTCTTGCGTTATCGTGCAAAAGGTCGTCTTCCAGTTTTCTCTCCGGTCGAACTCACTTTATACGTCTCTGGAGTCTCTGTACGGTAGCAATATATGCCTCTGAGTTGATTGTTTGTCCTTTCTTCATAATGTCCACCGGAATCACCCCTTTCATGTCGTAGAGATGGTGGCCATAACCTTTCCTGCAGAGGGAGCCATTTTTAACTTTTTCTTGCGTGGGGAGTCTGCGTGATGCCACTCCATGGATCGGTGTTTTGTTTCAGGTTCAAAGTGGTGTACCCAAATCTCATCCCTAGTCACAATTCGTGCAAGGAAGTCAGCCCCTTCTGTCTCGTATCGAACCAACGACTCAGAAGCAATTTCTTTTCTTTGGGTTTTGTGATCTTCAGTCAGTTCGCGAGGAACAAACCGTGAACACACTTTTGAGTATCCCAGTTGCTGAATTATCGTATTCACACTTCCTTCACTAATTCCTAGCTCCAGTGATAGCTCCTTGTATGCGACGTGCCGATTTGATCGAATGATGCTGTTAGCACGTTGCACAGTGTGAGATGTCACAGCCGATGCCAGGCGATCGCTGCGTGGCTCATCATTGAGGCTGGCTCTCCCTCTCTACGATGATCTCACACGTTTAGACCAGCGTTCAACTGTGCTTCCATCAACAACAGCATCTCCGTAAACGTTTGTGAATATTTCCAACTGTTTCCTTCTCCGCGGTTAAGAACTCGATAACATCTCTGTTTACGACGCACATCACTGTCAGACGCCATTTTCGAAACTGCGTTAACCATGTTTTATACAAGGGCGTTTAAAAGCGGTTTTATACAAGGAGGGGAGGTTCAAACTGGAAAAATCCTGTTATGTGAAGCGCAGAAAGTTCAAACTTACGGCTCAAAAGACATTTCAGCCCCATGGCCTATTATTTAGCTAAGAAAAAAGGGTGGGGCAAAATATATTGAGTGCCCCTAGTATATTTTTCTGAAACAGTCTCTGTATTTACTGAATAATGAATTTACATAATGACTCACTTTCAACCCAATTTCGATATCGATATAGACAAATTTATTATTTAAAATGCTAATTCGAAATTGCCAGATCATTATCGTTTCAACAATGACAAGTTCATTCATCGATATTTCTTGATCATTATTATACTATATGTGTCCTACAGTGTGTGTATATATATATATATATATATATATATATATATATATATATATATATTGTATTGTTTTACAAAAAAGTTGTCAAATTTGGTAAATATTTGTACGCGAATGCATAACTAAAAATTAACGTTCTTTTTTCTACAGAAGCAGCTCCGCTTCCTGCATCGCTGGCTCTCAAAATTGGACCATCAAAAGTATAAAAAAAAATTCCGGCAAGAGCGAAAAAATAACCGGATTTTTTCATACTCCGAACCGGATAAAACCTGAAAAATGGGATAGGTTTACTGGAGGAAATATTTTAGATTTTTGTATACTCTAGTTTCGAATAAAGATGGGGTACGGGATGGGGGTGGGGGTCGTTTGGGAAGATGTCAAAATTAGTTATAAAATTTCATTCTCTGTAATAAAAAAAATTTCATATCATAACTGTGGTTAAAATAATAATAATTATTATCATTATTATCATTAGTAATATTTTTTTTTATTATTATTATTATTATTCTATATGTGTCTACTTATATAAAGTTACATAAATATAGTCTGTATAAATATTTGACCAGTTGTGTAAATAGAATAGATAGACTTATTTGTGTATTATAATTTACAAAATCAGTATTATTTTGAAGGCATTTTTTCGTGTTATATATATATATATATATATATATATATATATATATATATATATATATATATATATATATATATATATATATATATATATATATATAATATACCCATAAATATATCGTGATTTATATGAACTGTGTATAGTTATTGCATATAATTATCAGGGATCCTAAGCTTCTAGTCAATATATATATATATATATATATATATATATATATATTCGGCACCTTTCTTAGTCTATAATTCTATAAATTTAAATATAATAGAACTTTGTGTATATATATATATTAGTGAACAATGGAGTGAACTTAAAAATTAAATTCCTCAATTTTCCTCTTAAATTTCAGATTATGTTCACTAATTACATTGAAACCGTAAAATTAACGAGACCCAACTGCAATTGTATTGAATAGAAACACGACCAAATTAAATTCAAGCCTGATTTACACGTTTCTTTTGCCAAAATGAAAAAAGTCTTTTCATTTTACTGTTTCATTAGGTGTGTAACATCATGCAAACTGTGTATTACAGAACTAATTCATATATTTACTGTTATTCGTATTGTTTTGAGTATATATATATATAATATATATATATATATATTAGTGGTGGACCGGATATCCGCATCATTTTTAACATCCGCATCCGCACTTGTGACTGCGGATGTTATGCGGATATTACCTCTAATAAATTATGCAATTTACAATTAAATTAGCTTATAAAGTAGCTTATAAGGCCCAGTCATGCACATTTCATGTAAAGTATTAATTATTAATGAACAAACAAATATATAAACCTCAAAATATAACTACCTGGTAACACAGAAAATTGAATGAAACTTGTTTCATTGAATTTTCTGTGGCCGAAACTCTTGAGAAAGTTATTATTTTTATCATAATGAAAACATTAATATTAATTTTAATTCTTATGCATTGCCTGCCATAATAGTAATATCACAAAATTTGGAAAATTATGTCATATATTCATAATTCTATATTTATTGATAGATTAACTAAATATCCGCATCCGCGGATATTGAAATTAAAGATCCGCAGATGTTGAAAAACTGACATCCGGTCCGCCACTAAAATATATATATATATATATATATATATAATATATATATATATATATATATATATATATATATATATATATATATATATATATATATATAACTTTAGGTCATTGTTCTCTGTAATAAATTTTCATTTTGGTAATACATATCATTTTCGTATCTAAGCGTGCCATCAATTTCTGGTTCATATTTCACCAAAGTTGTTAAAAAATTATTACTTACAGCTCACTAACTCAATTTTTTGATATTTTACTCTATGACCCGGAAGAAATAGGCTCGCTAAAATAGAGAAAAATTTTAAATTTGAAGCAAATTACAAAAATTTTCGAAGAAAAGTAATGAAAATGTTAAAAGAAAAAAGGTTCTCCACTAAATACAAAAAATTTGGATTAAAATTCGTTTTTTTCTTTACAGTTCTAAACAAAAGAAAACAAGTAAATAAATAACATTTACCGTAACTAACTGCAAAAAAAAAATATATATATATTTGAAAAAGAATTATAAAGATTTTTGGTCCGTATAAATATCAAAAGATTCTGGAGTGTCGCGTGTCATTAGAATTTTGCAGGACCATCCCAAATCCGTTGCAAAGATACTTGGTGCAAAATATAATTGTTTTTCCAAAGTATCCGAGACAACTTCAAAAAATTCAGAAATAAAAATAGAGCCATGGACTAAAGTGCCAACAGTCAAGGAAGTAACACGGAGGAAAGAAAAAATGAATGTTGCATTATAAGTTTAAAATATCATAAAGTATCCAGTAAAAGTCTCTCTCTCTCTCTCTCTCTCTCTCTCCTCTCTCTCTCTCTCTCTCTCTCTCTCTCCTCTCCTCTCTCTCTCTCTCTCTCTCTCTCTCTCTCTCTCTCTCTCTTCTCTCTCTCTCTCTCTCTCTCTCTCTCTCTCTCTCTCTCTCTCTCTCTCTCAAAATTCAAAATTTCCCTTTGTCTTTAGCAGTCATTTTGCGTGAGGACAAGGAATATATGATCTATAATCACATATAAAGAATCGTATAATAATAATAAATAATAATAATAATAATAATAATAAATGGTAATTATTATTATTATATTATTATTATTAATAATTATATATTAAATCCCTTTTAATTACGGGCAATAAGGTTTCCCTAGACCTTGATTATAATTAAGAGGATTATAAAGTAATTAGGATGAGGTCACACCTCAGACTAATCTTCTCACATCTTTTGACATAAAATTTTCATATATTCATTTTGGAGGATTATATATTTTATGATGTTTTATGATATTGTTCCTAAACATACCTTAATTAAATAAAAGTGTATTTCCTATATGTAATTGTAAAGTTAATGTAATTACTCTCGGTGTATAAAAATAAATATTTTGAAATAAGTTCAATTAAATTTGCCTTTGATTCGTCCTCCCTTAATTAAAATAGAAAGTTTTTTATGTGATTCATATAAAAATTATATATATATGATATATTCCACAAAATTCCCCAAATGTAGAGGGATGCTGCAAAGGGGTCGAACGCGGGTTGATGCTGACCATTCGTTCAAAACCCAATTTTAAAAAAATCCAACGTTCCAAATGAGTGTACGTAGCTGGTTTACTTTTCCATAAGCAAACTTGTTCTTTTGGTCACTGATACCTTAGCGAAGGAAGACTGTCTACCCTAGCAAAACAAGCAAATAAAAAAGGTGACTATATACTTTTTGATACATCAAAACGAGCAAACAAACAAATTGGGCTGCTGCTGTCTGCTGTGTAAATAAATTAACCTAGAACCTGGTTAGACCCGCGCACATCAGAACAAGTTATTATTATGGAAAACAGTTAGCCAATTTAATAACAGTTTTAGTTTTGAAACATTCCGTAACTACAAAGAAGACCCAGACCTAATTTAAAGGTTTATTTTACATCTGACTAAATTTGGCTCAGATAATAGTGGATTAGCCTGCACAATATTACTCAGTAACAAAGGTATTGCGACTGTTACTGGTTTTGCAAATACACTCGGACCCCGCTAATTCGACACTTAGTATTTCGGCTATCGCAATAATTCGGCTACTTTTCTGCGTGTCAAAATATCAGCGGGGACCGAGTGTAATACATTATTCTTGACAGTCTAAAAATTCATTATAAAGAAGCGGTCGTCAAGTAAAGATGGCATCATCATGATTTTCTCGTCCGATAGTCATATTAAAAAACATTTGCTTACAATGAAAAAGTAAGAAGACACTAAGTGGTTCTTTTGGAACCGTGGAGAAGTAGCTGAAGGTAGTAAAGCAACCCAAGCAACTGACTAAAAGATGACAGTAAGAAGTCAGACGATTTTATTGCGTCTCGAAAAAGACCCGCAACGTTTTAAACGGTTAATAGGAATGTCGCTGAAATATGAACTGAAAGTTTACTCGTTACCTAATTATAATAACAGCCTTGAAGATTTTCAAATTGAGTATTACGATTTCGTGCCGAGTAAAAATAATTCTTCAAACCCGGTTATATGGAGATGTTGAGGGCAGTCGTTAATTTAGGCTAAAAAGGAAAATCAGAAGAAATGGTAAAGAGATATTTCAGTTTATCTCAGCGGGAAGGCCTCAGAATCAACGATGCGCGCTTCTATACAACTGTTGAGATACCATTCAACTTAATCTGAAAAATTGCCTCTTCCTAATTTCTCTCTAGGTATGGATGTTGTAATTCAGATCGCTTTCGAGTTGATTCAGGTCCCGCATTCATACCTTCTAACAAAAATACTGAAATCTATTCCAATTCTGAGTACAGCCTTTAAAAAAAAAAAAAAATCAATTAATAACAATAATCGTTCTTTTTTTTATGCAAGTTAAAGGGCCAAGGGCGTATGCCCCCAAAAGTGCCCTCCTCATAGAAGGAGATATCCAAAAATCAAGGTCCAGATTTTCCGAGATGGCTGAACAGTATTTGAAAGACGAGATCAGAGACACGGAGAAGCTGGTCTGAGGAAGGTTGTTCCAGAGTTGACCGTTTGAGGTGAAAGATTAAGAAAATCGATTAACCCTTGCGCTGCAGAGTTGGACAGAAAAGGGATGAAACCGTGTCGAAAGTCTGGTACTGCAAGCTCTCCTTAAAGGAGGAGGCATGCAGTTAGAGAGTTCAGAAGAGCAGTGTCCGTTATAATAGCGATAGTAAAGAGAGTGTGAGCCAACACTGCGGCGAAGGATTGAAGACAGTCAGTAAGAGGCGGGGAATTGATGAGACCAAAAGCCTTTGATACCACCTGGCCAAGTAGAGCTGTGTGGGTTGAGCCACCCCACATATGAGAAGCTTACTCCATGCATGAGCAGACAAGACCCATGTACAGAGACAGCAACTGAGTGGGGGTGAAGAAACTGCGAAGCTGGTACAGCACACCTAACCTTTTAGAAGCTGTTTTAGAGAGTATATGTGATCTTTTCAGGAAAGATTACGAGAAAGGGGAATATCTTCAGTAACATATTAAAGACAGCTTCAAGAGTAGAAATGGTTGAACATTTGGAATCCAAATCCAGTTCAAAATTTCGGTTCTAAACCGACAACTTTTTGAGTAGTTCTGATCCCACCAAACTCCCCTCCCCCACCAAAAATATAAAAAAATCGGTGAATATAATTCTGAATCCTAATTCGATCAAACGAAGAACAAATCAAATTTTTTTGTGGCTTCAGTTCTGGAATCCCCAAAAATGCCAATTACACTATATTCATACAACCATACCCCTTGAAATTTTTCCCATACCATACAAATAACTTTTGCAAATTATCTCTCTCACTCTCCCTTTTCAATAAAAAAGTTTACCGTTCATTTGGAAAAATTTTAAAAATAAAAAATTAGTTTAACTCCAGCATATAATGTAAAACATCAAAGAATTTGAGGAAAATAAAAAAAGTTAAAATGCAAAAGTTTTCCTACATTTATTTCAGCACATTCTTAAGAAAATTGCTGTAATTCATTCAGATTCGAAGGCCTTCTCTTTCCGACAGCTTTTTTCAAATCAAACCATAAATACTCAATTAAATTGAAATCTAGGGTTTGACTGAATCACTCGAGAAGCTTGAAATTCTTTTGTTGAAGCCACTGCATGGTGCTTGTACTTTTATGTTTTAGATCATTATCTTGTTGTGGTACCCAACTGCGATCCATTCGTAACTCCCGAAATGAAAGCAATATATTTTCTTCTAAAATTTCCTATTTCTTCGAATTCAAGATTCCACTGATGACAACAAGCTTTCCTGGACCAGAAGCACTAAAACAGCGTCAAAGAAGCAAACTACCACCACCATGTTCAACCGTAAAAGGGATTTTTTTTTTCTCGGATGCAGTATTTTATTTTCGCTAAACGTACCTTTGCACGTTATTTCCAAATAATTCAGTTTTGGTGTCGTCTGTCCAGAGAACTTTCTTCCAGAATGCAAACCCATTATTTTGATGACCCTTGGCGTATTTTAAACGAGCTTCTTTGCGCGCTTTTCGTAACAGAGGTTTTTTTCGTGCAACTTTTCCATGCAGACCATTCTTTCTCACTGTACGACGTACAGTAGAGGGATAGACATCGATCTCAAACAGTCTTAATGTTTGGCAAGTATCGCCTGCAGTAACTCGTGGATTCGCAGCAGCCATTCTTTCAATCCGTCTAGCTGTACGTTTTTAAATCTTGCAAGGTCGTCCACACCTTGGTAGAGTTTTGATTGTTCCGAAGCCTTTCCATTTCTTTATGACTGCAGCAATCGTGGTAAATGGGATTCGAAGTTCTCCTATCTTCCTATAACTCTTTCGAGACTCTTGCGCAGCAATAACAGATCTCTTAAGATCTGTAGACAGCTCTTTACCATGACGACCCATTGCTTACTAATAGCTTGTACAGTAGGGCGGCTCGTTTTTACACTTTTTTCGATATTTGATTGGGGGTAGTGCGGAAAAGTTGCGATTTGGAGAGAAAATAAAGTGTGTAAAATTTTTTTGATCTACGTCAATACCTTCCAGTGGCGGCGAGTCCTTAAAAATCGAAAAAAAGGCCTAATGGGGTAGATTGGAAAATGGTTTTAAAGACTTATAAAATAAACAATAAAAATTTCAGCACAATCTGTTAATAACTTCCGGTGGCGTCTTAGCCGTTAAAATATCCAAAATATTGATTTAAAGCAAGTTTTAACAAGATGTTATACAAATGTTAATTCCGGTATATTTCTGTGCAAACAACCCTGAGAACACTATTATAGGCTTGAATAAATTAATAGCAGTCATTGAACAATGAACATTATATAAAAATTCTATAAAATTATATAAAAATTTTATGTTTTTAGGCCTATTTTTCGATTTTTAAGGACGCGCCGCCACCGGAAGGTATTGACGTAGATCAAAAAAATTTTACACACTTTATTTTCTCTCCAAATCGCAACTTTCCCGCACTACCCCCAATCAAATATGGAAAAAAGTGTAAAAACGAGCCGCCCTATTGTACAGTCATCCGTGTTCCATGAAGAGTCACAGAGAAAATTCTAGAATTCAGAATTGCCAAGTCTCTAATCAATAAACAGCCAACTGATAATTTTTTTTAAATCTTCAAGCCTGAGGTGGACACAAATAAATAATTAATTAAATAACTTTGCGAATAAATGTACGAAAACTTTTGCATTTTAACTTTTTTTTTTTTTCCTCAAATTCTTTAATGTTTTACATCATATGTTGGAATTGACTAATTTTTTATTTGTTGAATTTTTCCAAACGAACGGTAAACTTTTCATAATTATCGTATGCATGATACAAAATATAAGGACGAATATAACTGAAATATGATATTTTTCTGTACGAATAGGCTACTTATGACCCCCCACTGTACAGTATATAAAGGTAAAGCGTAAAGGAATTCAATTTAAATGCAGTGCCAGTTTCGATATTCTGAACTGAATTCGGCAACATTCCACGCTAACTAAGATTCGCAAATAGAATAAAAAACGAATTTTAAAAGACATTTATTTATTGAACACTAAATAGTAACAGTGAAAATTTATACCTGTTAGTTGAGCTACAATGAAAACATTCCATGACAGTATAGAGATCAACTATAGACTGCGTGTTGTTTCTAGCATTTTAGATATTAAAAAAAAAAGTTTTTAAGAAGCTTTTTTGGGGGAACCGTATATTTTACTCAAATCTAATTTTATTGTAAGAAGCCAAAAAAAAAAAGTGCACAATTTACGATTTAATGAACAAAATTGTATCTCGTATCAATAAATTGCCATGTATTTCCAGAACAGAAATAATAGTGAAATATTTCCAAACTAAAACAAAAAAAACGACTCCACTTATTCCGGTTGTCAATTATTTTCCAAATCTTCTCTCTTTTAATAAAAGAAACGATAAAACCTGGAAAATAATTAAAAGTTTGGCGCCTCGATGCAAATTCCAAAAGCTTCTTAAATAATCCGATTAGAATTTATTACGCTAATAAATAATTAATGTTAATTTTGAAGCAGAAATAGAGGGAACTCGATTTACGCGGATTTGCTTATACACGATCGACAAAATGGGGAACATTATTCTGTATACGTGACCGTGATCCACGTTTACACGATTTAACAAATGACCAATCGGCTGGCGGAACTATTTGCGCTCGCGTATATATAAATATGTACAAGCATAGGCGTAGGGGCCCGATTTTGTCCTGGGGGGGGGGGGGGAAGCAAGATTTGTCCCAAAAAAATAAGCGAAACCGAAAATAGATTTTCAAGTCATATTTCTATTAATCCTTTAAGCCCTGAATTTTTTGTAGGGTTAAGTTATGAATGCTTGTACAGTATTTGAAACGTTAGCAATTTGTACCTTCAGTCCTTAAAGGGTTAAACACTATTTGTAGGCACATACAACTGTACGAAGGCTGAGCACCAAACAAGTTACAGCAATAGAGTAAGTTGTAACAGGTTATATGAAATGGGGCACTTAAATACTGCCGTTTTGCGAAAGGTTTTCCTTTCTATAATCAAATATTGCACGGTTCAAGATTTGAAGACATACATTTCCGGCAAAAAGATGATATCCTCTATGAAAATCATAAAAAGCTTCAGGTGAAATTGTGGTTATTGAAAATATGTGTACTGGGCTTTTTCCGAATTTTTGGGTGTAATTGCCCGAAAAAATTCAGTCGGACTGAATTCTGGGAGGGGTCAATAACCCCCACCCTGCCTCCTACGCCTATGTCAGTACACGCGTTCTTCGGCGCCTCATTAGCGCAACCTTTCAAGAAGGTTGAAAGAACTGCTGCAACACTCCAGAGCTCACCTTCAACCTCACCATCAACCTCAGCCAGACTCTGTACTGAACGGACGCATTTCCTGAGCTCTCTGATTTTGCATCTACTTTTGTATATTGCTGAGAATTTTACTTTGGATAGTTTTTGAATTTTATATACTTGCGTTTAAATTTACATTGTTATAGTTAAGTAATTGAATATTAGTGGTTTTTAGCGATTTAGAAGTTTTCATAGCGTGCCGGCTTAATTTAACTTATACCTGTGACGGTTTAAATTTTTAACTCCGCGATGCCGTCGCAGAAAGCGTCGTGTGTTAGGTGTAGGGTTAACCGGTGGTATTCGGAATTTAAGGATTATAACGGCGGTCCAATGGCGATTACCGATAGATCAGTTTGTTTCTTTTGCGAGTTCATGGAGGAATTAGTTGACATAAAACGCAGTGTACGTGATGTAGCGGATAGACTTGCAACGCTTGATGAGGGCAGGGTTAGGGCTACGGTTGACGGAAGCCGAACCAATACTAACGTTGAAGACGTTAGTAATTTGAAGGGTGAGGTGCGTAACTTAGTTTCTAGTTTAGGTAGCTTGTCGGGAAGGTTAGATAGAGTCGAGGGAGAGGTTAAGGTTAGTCCGAGAGTAGTAGATAGCGAGGGATTTAGAGAGGTTAAGGGTGGAGCTAGGCCGCGTACATTAGGTGATAGGAATCCCCCCCCTATCGAGGTTTCGAACCCTTTCGCCCATTTGGAAAGGGACGTGAATGAGGGGGAAACTATTTTAATTGGGGACTCTTTAGTGCGCCACATGGACAAAGAGTTCGTTAAACGGAATCTAACCAATAGGAGGAGGGTCTGTCTCCCGGGGGCCAGGGTTGACAGAGTTAGAGACGAAGTGGATAGGGTTGACGTTGCTTCCCGTCACTCAATGTTGGTGACGATGGTAGGAGGCAACGACTCGTATAGGCCCGATACGAGAGTGCCTGACCTTTTGGAGAGATATAGGGGGTTAATTAGGTCCCTGAAGGCGAGGTCAGATAGGTCTTTAGTTCTAGGTATTACCCCTAGGCACGGTTTGGGTCTTAGAATTACGTCTAAAACAATATTTTTGAATAACAAATTAGAAGAGATTTGTGCTGAGGAAAGTGTACCCTTCGTAAAGCTGTGGTCCGAATTCAATGATCCTAGCCTTTTTATAAAAGATGGGCATTTTAATGAAATAGGTAATGCTAGGCTAGGTAGGTTAATAGACGAAAACGTTCGAAAGCTGTATAGGTCGAAGCCTTCTTTAAACGTTGTGGGTCCGGGAAACGCGGGCCCGACGTGATAAATAGTTTAAAACACGCGCCCGTGGTAAAAAATAACTTAAACGTCTTTTATTGCAACGCGCGTAGTATTAGAAATAAATTAAATGAATTTAAGGCGGTAATTTATTCCGGCAACTATGATATAGTTGCTATCACTGAAACTTGGTTAAATACCGTGACTCGGGACTTGTTGGGGGAACTTGATATACCGGGTTTTAAAATCTTTACTAATGATAGGTTACATAGATTTGGAGGCGGCGTTTTGCTGTACATTCGTAATTCCCTTAGGGTTATCGAGGTTAAGTTAGATTTTCCGGCAGCAATTAATGCGATCTGTGTTGAAGTTAGGGCGCGTAGTATTAGTTTTAATTTTGTCGTTGTTTATAGACCTCCCGTTCAACCCCTCGATATAGATACTAGATTTTACTCACTTCTTGGTAATTTTATTGACAATCGGAATAGTATAATTGTCGGAGACTTTAACTGCCCTAATGTTAATTACGAGAATTTTATGGGTAATGAGAGGGTTTGAGACTGGTTGAGTTTATGGACGATAACTTTTTACGACAGATAGTTACCGAACCAACGCGCGGTGATAATATCTTAGATTTGGTGATGACGAACGGCGAGAATATAGTCGAAGGTTTAGAATTAGGCGAGAGTTTAGGATGTAGCGATCATCAAATTCTTAGGTTTAAGTTATTGATAGAAAACACCCAGGATAGTAACGTAATAGAAGTCCCTGATTTTCGTAGGGCTAATTTTGATAGTTTTGCTGATAGGATGAGAGTAGTGGACTGGGATAACTTATTTATGGGTAATGACACAAATTTGCGTTGGGTGGCGTTTAAAGAAAGTTTTAGGAATATTGAAAGGGAGTTTATTCCTCGTAGGCTCAAGCGCGCTAGAAATCGCGGTAGGCCGAAGTGGTGGAGTAGGGAAATAGGAGAGTTTATAAACGAGCGTAATAGAGCGTATAGACTTAGTAAGCGCAATGGAGAGGTAGCTAACTTTAATAGATATATCGAGCTTAGACGTCAGGTTAAAAGATCAGTTAGGAATGCCAAGCGTAATTTAGAGATACTTATAGCTGCGGATAGTAAACATAATCCAAAAAAGTTTTTTGAATACGTTAATAATCGTAAGCCGGTAAAAATAACATAGGCCCTCTAGTGGATGTTAATGGTGCTTTGGCTTCTGACGCTCAGGCTATGGCGGGTATTTTTAATAACTTTTTTGGACAGTTTTTACCGTAGAAGACGTAAATAATGTCCCCGACGTGGATGATATCGTTCCATTTAGTAGCGAGACTATTTTAGATGAAATAACTGTTTACGAGGCTGAGATTGCGCATTATATCGATAGGCTAAAAGTTAGCAAGGCTCCAGGCCCTGACGCTTTTTATCCCAGACATTTGAAAGATTTGAAAGAAGTTATCGTAGGCCCCTTAACGAAGATCTTTAATCAGTCACTCGAAACGGGGATTATTCCTGAAGACTTTAAATTAGCTAACGTCACGCCTATTTTTAAAAAAGGCGACCGCGCGGTAGCTAGCAATTATAGGCCCATTAGCTTAACGTCAATTGTCGGTAAACTTTTGGAATCCGTAGTTAGGGATCGTATTATCGATCACTTAGAAAGTAGAGATTTGATTAATAGTAGTCAGCACGGGTTTCGACGCCATAGGTCTTGTTTAACTAATTTGTTAGAATTTTATAACGAAGTAGTGCGCGAATACGATAGGCATAGGGCAGCTGACGTTATTTATTTAGATTTTAAAAAGGCGTTCGATACAGTTCCGCATCGGAGACTAATTGCGAAGGTTAAAGCGCACGGTATACGCGGTCAGGTAGCTAACTGGTTAGAAGAATGGCTTCGTGCTAGGAGACAGAGGGTCGTAGTTAATGGTAGTGAATCGGGGTGGTTAGATGTAGGTAGCGGTGTCCCACAGGGTTCAGTGTTAGGCCCATTGCTATTCGTAATTTACATTAACGACATAGATGTAGGATTGACTAGTAACGTTTCAAAATTCGCGGACGATACTAAAATAGGCGGTAAGGTTGTTAACGAGGACGATAGAAATAGGATTCAAGACGATGTAGATAGGATTATGGAGTGGACAGATAAGTGGCAGATGCAATTTAACGTAGACAAATGTAAAGTTTTGCATATAGGTTCTCGCAACAATAATTACGCGTACACGATGGATGATAGGGAGTTAGCGAGCGTTGACGAGGAAGTAGATTTAGGCGTACGCGTATCTAAGGATTTAAAGGTTAGGAACCAGTGCCTGGAGTCTTGCGCAAAAGCGAATAGGATGTTAGGCTTCATAGCGCGTAATTTCGAATTTAAATCGAAGGATATTATATTGCCCCTTTACAAGTCCCTAGTCAGGCCTCATTTAGAATATGCCGTTCAGTTTTGGTGCCCATACTTGCGTGAGGATATTGATAGGTTAGAAAGGGTTCAGCGTCGTGCCACGAAACTTATTCCGTCATTGCGCAACAAGCCTTATGAAGATAGGATTAAAGTGTTAGACTTGTATTCACTCGAAACTAGGAGATTAAGGGGGGAGCTTATTGAAGTTTTCAAAATCGTTAATAACATCGATAACGTAAATTTTGACAAATTGTTCACTTTTGATAATAGTAATACTCGCAATAACGGATTTAAGTTGCGTGGCAGGCGTTTTATTACTAATATCGCTAAAAACTTCTTTACGTTTAAAGTAATTGATAAATGGAATAATCTTCCCGCGTCAGTCGTTCATTCTACCAGCGTTAATATGTTTAAGAACCGTCTTGACAGACATTTTAAAGGTATTAACGTTGTTTAATTTAAAAAACAACAAAGTTAGCAACCGAAGCTCTGGTGGTGGTGCTCGAGGATGAGTCTGTTGACGATGAATGCCAGCTTGTGACATGCCAGCGTGTGATGCCAGCAATAAAATTATTTAAAAAAAAAAAAAAATTAGACTAACACGAATGTAGATGTAGCTCATAGCGTAAACTAACCCACTTTTTGTTTAACTTTACCTACTTTTTTTTTTTTTTTTTTTTTTCCCTTCCTTACTTTGCATGTCTCTAACTCTTTTCTTGCATGTTTGTAGTTTGCATGGTATGACAGTGAGTTAAGACTGTATTTGCATGGTTTGTAAGCGTTCTTATTTTACTTCTTTTCATCTTTCACCCCTCTCCTATTCTCTCCGACTATTTTTCTGACTTGTCGGCAGTGGCCGGCGGATGATGATGGTGAGACACTTTTCCTCTTTTTCTGAATGAATGTTAACCCATGAGTGATAGGTGTTGCTCTTACTTAACCCCTTATTCTCTCCTCTTCTCTTAACCCGCTACTCTTTCCTTTCTCTCGGGCTAACCTTAGAGTGGATCTTAGGGTCTTTGTTAGCCTTAGCTTCTGTAGATCTGTAGATCCAGGAGGAGCCCCAAGAAGGATGACGTTCCACTTTAAGCAGTCTTTGGAGCCATCTCTAATAAGTACAGTATATACAAAATTACATAATGCTTTTTATATTATTAATGTGCGTGTATAATAAGAATTACGTTCTATATAATTCTTGTATACAGCCATATAGTTTCATTTTTGTCGTCAAAAATTCTTGAGCTGAACACGGTAGTAGTATAGCCGCAAAAGGGGAGAGTGCAAGAATGTTGCAGGTTATTATGTAATGTTGCAAATGGGGGTGGGGGTTGTTGCAAAGGGGATGGGTGTTGTTGCAAGGGGAGGGGGGAGGGGTTGCAAAAAAAGAAAAAAAGAAAAAAAAATAAAAAGAAAAAGAAAAAAAGAGTACTGGCCTTTGTTGCCAACCTAGGTTGCAAGGGTCATGCACCAACCTAGGTTGCAAGGGGCATGCAACTTGGAGGCCTCCCCCAAGCTATTCCCACCAAAGGGCCAGAGAGAAAGGAGGAGAGAAAGGAGGAGAGGTGTTCACCTGGCAGGAGCCAAGTGCACATTAAGACTTCAGCCGAGTAGGCGTTGTTTTATAGGCTCCTAATCAGCCAGAATCAGCCAGTTGACTGAGCCAAGGGGGGAGGGGTACACCTGAAGGAGAGAGAGACGCCTGAAGGAGAGAGAGACGCCTGTAGGAGAGAGAGAGACGCCTGTAGGAGAGAGAGATAGACGCCTGTAGGAGAGAGAGAGAGACGCCTGTAGGAGTTACAAGGAGTTACAAGGAAAAGAAGTACCTCAAAAGGCCTTGCGGCCCATACCGAGGAGGTACCAATGGCAACGGGTGCCAGGGAAAATTTTCTACACACTCTAATAGTGTGCAAGATTTGGTCTAACCTTTTCTTGAACTAATCCACCGAGGAACTGTTCCTGTTATTAAAAGTTTATTTTTCTTTCAA
The DNA here is from genome assembly GCA_023014485.1 of Bathynomus jamesi. NCBI lineage: Eukaryota > Metazoa > Arthropoda > Malacostraca > Isopoda > Cirolanidae > Bathynomus > Bathynomus jamesi. The sequence goes on from JAJOZX010003903.1 coordinate 358,058, forward strand.
CTATCCTAGCAGTACTAGAAAACTGGATAGAAAAGTAGAAGGCTCTCTCCCCACCCTCCGCTCCCTCCCTGCCAGATGCAGGTATGGAAAAAGGTTGAAGAAAATACCTTGACCCTGGAAAAGTAGCCAAGGAAATTTTACAGGAAAGTGGAGAATATATAAATAGCTCTATATTTAGCTTGCTCACAGAGACACCGTGCAAGCGAACTCCTGCAGAGTTCGCTTGCAAGCCTCTCCAAGCCTCTCTTCCCACGCATGAGATAGCAGTAGCGTCCTAATCGTAACAGTAGAGAAAAAGACAATACTAAAAGTTTTTCTTTTTTTCTGCAGAGAGAGAGAGACGCCTGTAGGAGAGAGAGAGAGACGCCTGTAGGAGAGAGAGAGAGAGACGCCTGTAGGAGAGAGAGAGACCTGAAGGAGAGAGAGAGGAGTTCTCCCCCAAGTTATTTTCGTTTTCCTAACCTAAGAGGCCACTAAGGGGTTTTACCAAAGGGCCTGAAAGAGAAGGACCAGAGGTCCTTCCTCGGCTGGGAGCCGAGGTGGAATGAGTCTTTCACCAACTTCGCGGTCTTTTATAAGCCTCTCTTCTGGCTGAATTGCCAGATAGCGCAATGTGTTCAGTTGTCAGATCGCACCATGTATGCAGATGCTGAGTTGCTACATCAAGCCATGTAATCGGGTGCTGATGTGCCAGATTGCACCATCAGATAGCGCCATGTATTCCAGAAATATTAATCATCCATTGTGTAACAATATGACGATAGTTATTCCAATTAAATTCTGTTTAAATACACCTTTATTAATTGCATGCCTTTCCAGTTTTTTTGCAATGATCGGATTGCTAGATATATATATATATATATATATATATATATATATATATATATATATATATATATATATATATATATACACATTCTTTTCTTATGTTAGGTAAATATATATATATATATATATATATATTATTTATTTTATAACATTTAATTTTAGTTTAGAAGCAAATTTAACATTAACTTCATTGAACTTTTCGAAACAAATAACATAGTTTACCTTCGAAAACGTCATAATAGAAAATAATTAATTTTATGGTTAACTAGTTTATTTCGTTTACTATAATTATGTATATACAGTCTTTTAAGCAGCTTATGATACATATATATACATCTGAACTCTTTCAGCTAAAGAAGCCTTATGTATAGCATTGGTTGTGTAATAGCTCATTGTGTAACAATATGATGGTAGTTATTCCAATTAAATTCTGTTTAAATACACCTTTATTAATTGCATACCTTTCCAGTTTTTTTTGCAATGATCGGATTGCTAGATATATTATTATATATATATATATATATATATATATATATATATATATAGAGAGAGAGAGAGAGAGAGAGAGAGAGAGAGAGAGAGAGAGAGATAGGATCTGTAGTTAATCTTACGCGAGGTATGAAAATCAGGAAAAAATGCCAAATGTGTATTATTTTAAACATCTTATGTTAGGTAAATATATATATATATATATATATATTATTTATTTATTTTATAACATTTAATTTTACTTTAGAAGCAAATTTAACATTAACTTCATTGAACTTAAACTTTTCGAAACAAATAACATAGTTTACCTTCGAAAACGTCATAATAGAAAATAATTAGTTTATGGTTAACTAGTTTATTTCGTTTACTATAATTATATATATACATGTTCTGAAATATTTTCTCGAAAACTATGGGTGCTAGAAGAATTCTGAAACCATATTTGGAATCAGTATCAAATGTTCTATACGAATAACCAAATAATTTTCAAAGGAGAATACGAGCATTAAATCTATTGGTGAAAATATATATATGTTACTCGTCAGGTCCCGTTATAGCGGATTGGTTCACGTCATAACTCCACCCAGCTACATCGGCAGCCAATCACTACGAACATCTGGTCTTTTGGGGCGGAGCTTGGCGATTGTGCCTATAAAAGGGGATATTTTTCAGTTTGGAGTAACAGTAGCTATTTTCGCGTCAGTGAATAACACTGGGGAACAAATTTCAAATTTTTGTCTATTGAATTAGATTTGACAGTTACTTCTAGGTAATTTGGGTGCGCTGAGCACGAATTTTTACTCGGTTTTGCTCTATCAGGTCCTGATTTTGCTCAACACCCCTCCTCTTTCGTCGTATTCATAAAAAGGTTTTTTCTCAATACTCGCTGTCTTTTTGCAGTTACACATTATGCAACTAGGTTTTTATCTAGGTATTTGTACCTATTGTTATGGTATTGTTGTATTATGTATATTTTTATATGTAACACCCTAAAAATATTTTTAATTTTGTCATTTTTAACCCATTTTAATATTAGTAAATTAAGCTAAAAATATCATAGAATTCTAAAATTTTCTCGAGCGTTCCTGTTCTCTGTAGAGTATTCTAGAGGGACAACTAAAATATATAAAAGCGACTCGTTTCCAGAGTTAATCAGTCAATTCAATCAGTCAGTCAGTCAGTCAGTCAGTTGAGTTAGTTAATTAAGTTTGGGCATTAACATAATTTTGAATTGGCATATGATTTAGTGAGTAATTTTGTCATCGTGATTTAATATAGTTGATTTAATTAGACGTAATTTATATTGTACCTACTCATCCGTGTTTCTAGTTTAATTTCATAGATTGTAAGTACCTATTTCATAATAAGTACCTATTTAAACTAATTTTTGTGTTTATATTTCAGATTTTCTTAAATTTATATGAATTAAGGGCTTTAAATACCTTTACAAATTGGCAGAACAATCAAGCAATATGTCATCAAGCACTAGAAAGTTCAAATGCAAAAACAACCCTGATTCCTTCTGTTATATATGTGGAAATTTTACACTTCCACATCAACGAGCAAATATAACTGACTTCGTAAAAAGAGCTTACTTAGCTTATTTTGGCATAAAACAGGGGGACCAAGATAAAGCCTGCACTATATGCATTGAAAGACTGCGACATTGGACGAAGGGTTCGGATTCAAAAATACCTTTTGGAGTTCCGATGGTAAGTTTATGATTTCATAAAACTACGTAATTTAATCACTAGTATACTGTAACTTACCTAAATGTAATTGTAACTTAGGTACATAAACAAAAATTTACAGAAAATGTTTATAAGAATCTCAAATATTGCATAAGGTTGAAACACATAGAAATGTTAAATGTTTGGGTGATAACTTTTGATAAAATTCATAAAAACAAGTCTCTCGTCGCTTTTGTTAACGCTTTACAATTTTTTTTCCATATCAGGTGTGGCGAGAGCCTACTAACCACGAGACCGATTGCTACCTTTGCTTTGTCAAGACTTCGGGCTTCACTAAGAAAAATAAACATTGTATCGAGTACCCAAATTTCGACACCGCGATACGACCTGTGCTACATTCAAATGAGATCCCCATTCCAAAATTTAAGGGTCTGCCAACTCAAGAATTAGTTGAAGATGTTCCTGAAAATATTGTTATGCACTTTGAGGAGTCAGACACCGATTTTGACCCCAGCGTATTTGAAAGTCAAACGATCCGCAAAAGTTTAACCAGGCCGAGTTGAATGATCTTGTAAGGGATCTAAATTTGCCAAAAAAGGCTGCGGAAATTTTAGCTTCAAGACTTAAAAGAAAAACTTGCTTACTTCAAACACATACATTTCATTTTACAGAAAAGAGAAGATTTTACTTATTTTAGAACAGAAAGAGAAGACATACTTGTTAAATTGCTGCGACATAGTTGGTTTGTTAAAGAAGATGGGGGTTGAGTCTTACGATGCAAATGATTGGCGCTTGTTTTTAGACAGTTCGAAAAGAAGTCTTAAGTGTGTGTTGTTGCATAATGGCAATCTATACGGCTCGATACCGATTGGGCACTCAACAAAATTAAAAGAAAAGTATGAACATATAGAAAAGGTTTTAAATCTTATCAAATATAGGGAGCACGAGTGGATCATATGTGTTGACTTAAAAATGGTTAATTTTCTGCTAGGACAACAAGGAGGGTATACTAAATATCCCTGCTTCCTTTGCTTATGGGACAGCAGAGCCAAGGAAGAACATTATTTCAAACAAATCTGGCCACACGAACATCACTTACTGTCGGAGAAAAAAACGTAATTAATCCACCTTTAGTGAGCAGAGATAAAATCATATTTCCTCCTCTGCATATAAAACTAGGCCTCATTAAACAATATGTAAAAGCTTTAGATACGAACGGCGAGTGTTTCAAATACATAACTTCAAAATTTCCAAGTTTAAGTTATGAAAAAATCAAGGCGGGAATTTTCGACGGTCCACAAATAAGAACAATGATTAAAGACAGCAATTTTCCTAATGTCATGAATGAACGCGAAAAAAATGGCTGGTTCTCATTCGTGGACTTGATAGAAAACTTTTAGGCAATTATAGGGCAGATAACTACGAAGAAATCGTAAAAAAACTTTTAAGGGACTACAAAGAGTTAAGTTGCAATATGAGCATAAAAATGCATTTTTTGAATAGCCATCTTGACCAATTTCCAAGTAATTTAGGTGATGTAAGTGACGAACAAGGGGAGAGATTCCACCAAGATATAAAAATTATGGAGGAACGGTACCAAGGCCGCTGCGATTCCCACATGATGGCTGATTACTGCTGGTGCTTGAAAAGAGACCTGCCATCAACAAGCAAATACGCTAGAAAGTCTTACAAAATAAAATTTTTGCCACAGTGAAAGCTTCATATCTGTTTGTTTTTTTATTTTAAGTCATTTCTATCGTTATAATGTAATTTTACTGTAGTTTGAACTGCTTGTATTCATGAAACTTGTATTCATGACGCAAGGTACTACCATAGAAATGTAAGTGTCTATAATTAGAATTTATATATGGATGGGGTGTAGTATCTCGTCAAATAGATAATCGCCAAAAATGTCAATCAGTGTTATTTTGTTACCCCATTATGCTAAAATCGAAATTTATGGCATTCATTCCTCGAACCAAAGATATCTTCACATAATGGGGATCTGTCTGTATACTCTGTATATGTTTTAAAAGCATTATTCCTTTAAGGTCCGATGAGGATTTGACACGTGTTATACAATCTTTTGAAGAATCTCGGAATACGGGGGATATACTGAACAGTCAACAATGTCACACATCCTCCACCATGGACCTGTACGTCTCCGCGGAATTGTATGAAGAACGTGATACTGCAGCATTAACCGCAATTAGTCTTTTCAATGCGATTGACCGTGGCGAATTATTTTCAACGCAAACCGTAGAAGATATTTGCAGTGACGCTCCTTACAACCCGACGCAAGGGACTACCATAGAAATGTAAGTGTCTATAATTAGAATTTTTTATATATATATGGAGAGTTGTAGTATCTCGTCAAATAGATACTCGCCAAAAATGTCAATCAGTGTTATTTGGTTATCCCCATTATGCTAAAATCGAAATTTTTATGGCGTTCACTCCTCGAACCAAAGATATCTTCACATAATGGGGATCTGTCTGTATACTCTATATATGTTTTAAAAGCATTATTCCTTTAAGGTCCGATGAGGATTTGACACGTGTTATACAATCTTTTGAAGAATCTCGGAATAGGGAGGATATACTGATCAGTCAACAATGTCACACCGAAATAATGTAAGTGTTTTTCGATCTTTTTGGGATAAGAAGACACAATATATTTTCATAAATTTATTAAATGAAAGAAATCAGTACAATAAACAGCTACAGAATATATCGTTACAAATATACGAACAAAACATTATAATATACAACGAGTACGTACAATTGGAAAACGGTTTTTTATCTGTCTGCATACCATTTCATCGTTTCGGCGAGTGTGACACGGGTCAAATAAATTTTAAAAATTTATAAATTCTTTATCATTTGACATATGCATGAGAAATGAGACGCAGTACATTCCGCAAACATTAGTAAAATATCCTTGCATGCGAAATGGGGTCCACACAACTTCGGGAATATGTAACTGAGCGAGAAATTTTACAATAATAGGATCACTCCAGGGTTGAGTACCGAGTGAATCAAAATAGTACAGGCGCTGTCTATTTTTAAATAGACAGCGATCCAGTGAATCCCTTCATTACCGATGATGTCTGTGTTCACAATAAGACTACCGCATTCTCGCGTACTTGGCAAACTCAATGTTTCATTCTTCGCAAACACGCCGATAAATTTGGAACGTGTGACTCGCTCCATTACTTTCTGAAGTGTATTAGCATCCATTTTAAAAGTCAGTGATAACGCTTCTAAATCTATCTACTTCTATTAGGGCTTGCGATTCGAGATATACTAGTACACTAATAGGAGCGTCTATAGGCTTGGCGAATTCCAGCCGCACTGAGATGTTTCCGCTCTGCTGTGGTGTTAAATGGGTATTTACGCTAGCAGATAAGTCAGGTGTAATGTCAAACGGGTAAAGGTTAAATTGATCAATGAATTCTTCCTGCGTTACCCATTACCAAGCTCATCACAATCACCTGCAATATGGGTCAGATTACTATAGGCTCTGGCACAAAGCGGTAACACAGCGTCTGATGAATAGTCCGTACCCATTGTTCCACCCAAAGCAGTGCCATTAACGTATAGAGTTATATTTTTAAGTCCGAAATTCTCGAATTTAAAGGCACTCTTTTTATATTTTCCATTCACCGAAGCGTGGTCCTGCATGCCGATTAATATCCTTTTAGGAAGATTTCCCAGGGCAATGTTTTCTATCTGCTTCGATGCCAACCCTGCAGGAACCGTATATAGTTTGATCTGCACTCTGTTAATAGGATATTTCACTGTAGCGTTTAGTAAATTTTTCTCAATTTCTAGTTTTGGTGAACTTAATTTCACTCGCCGTACGCGGAGGTATGTGTCCATAATGTGAACCACAACGGGCTTTGCACCCTCTTCTTGATCCGCATCCAGATTTAAGCAGATCTCAGGACTCGTGCGGGTGAGCTTTATTTTCATATCCACCCCGTTCACAAGCAACTTCTCCTGGAAAGTGAAATCTGTGTGCAACCGTCCAAAACACTCGTATATTTTCTTTTTAGAATTTTTAAATTTGTCCTTTATACTATTTTCATCTTTAGTTTGATAATATCCCTCCGCACTTAAAAAGGTAGCCTTCGCTTCTTTGGAAAAGTTGAGGACATTTTCCAAATAGGCTCGTAGATGATAGTACCCCGTGCCTGCCGATATGTTGGTCTGATTTAAATATACGTCACACTGGTTGAATATGGCGTGCAGAAAGTTTGTTTCAGGGTATACAGCATATTTGTCATCGCAGACCGTTCCATCAGAATGGGCTATACGTAGCTTAGCGTACATGTGCACACAGCTTGGATCAAAAAAGTAAGGACCTGAGCTGGGTATCACGAATTCTATAGGTGCACTCGGGGAACTAATTGTGTTTAAAGGGTTAATTGTAATAAAGTCACTGTGCTCAATAGAAACTTGGGTTGGCGGGAGCTCAAAAAAGGACAGCTCCGATTTACAGCATTGTGAACTACATGGGTGATTTATTTTTCAGAGGAACTAGCCACAGATATCTAGAGAATACGTCTATTATGAATAGACTGTACAGAAGTGTTTACGGAGTAGGAAAAAAAAATGTTGAAAGATTTTTGAGGGAGCAGGACGCTTATACGCTTCATAAGCCTGTGAGAAAAAGGTTTAAAACAGCCAAGACAACGGCTTCCTCGATTGATTCTATTTGGCAAGCAGATTTAACAGACATGCAAAGATATTCTGTGTATAACGATGGTTACCGCTACATTCTATTCATAATAGACGTATTCTCTAGATATCTGTGGCTAGTTCCTCTGAAAAATAAATCACCTGAAACAGTTGCTAAAGCCACCAAAACGTTAATGTTAAAAGAAAACAGGGTTCCTGGCTATTTTTGTACGGATATGGGGAAGGAGTTTATAGGCCGTGCTTTTCAGAATATGTTGACAGAGTTTAATATCAGCTATTACACAACCAATTCTATACATAAGGCTTCTTTAGCTGAAAGAGTTCAGCGCACCATAAAGGAACGCATGCACCGTTTTTTACACATAAAAACACACAGATTTCTAGACATTCTGGAATCATTGGCATCATCCTACAACCGCTCACACCATCGCACGATTGGGGCAACACCTAACGAAGTTTTAGAAAGAGGTACACTCCCGAGAAGATGGATCACCACCACCACCACCACACTCTGCGCGCTTCAAAATCAATGATTATGTAAGGCTGTCGCGTTCGGGGAATAAATTCGCAAAGGGTTTTGAGCAAGGATGGACACGCGAGATTTTTAAAGTTAGGGCTGTGAGACCTAAAGGTGAGATAATGATGTATTACATTGAAGATTTGAATGGGAAGAAATCTCAGGAGCTTTTACCGCGAGGAATTGCAGAAAGTTGCGTTTAATTTAGAAAAAAATGTGTTTAAAATTGAGAAAATTTTAGGAAGCAAAGGTTCAGGAAGGAGAAAAATGTACCTGGTGAAATGGCTAGGGTACCCAGAAAGCTTCAATACCTATATAAAAGCTGATGCAATAATGAAGCTTAAATAGTATGCAACATGGCTCCTAACCATTTCTACGTCACACTCCCGTCCCTGTCTGTACACCCTAACAACACGCTAGCCAACTTTGTAACAGAACTCCATGGGCACATTGAATTGGGTCGTGATTCGTATGAGGTGGGGATATGCGAAATTCAGCTGGACACCGTCTTTTTAAATATTGAACATAAAGAAACCGTTTTTACGATTCTTAGAGACATTGACGAGTGTGAAAAAGCTGGGGTAGCTATGGATGAAACTATGCGCATCGCTCGGACTAAGATTGCACGGTATTACAGTACAGAAGTAAGACTAGGGCCGGGTCAATATGGTTCGGCCGAGGATGTTGTGAGAGGCTTAAACGTAAGTTTAAGAAACTCAAACCTTACGAATGATTTAGTATATGAAATCGTAAACAACCCTGCACATACACTAATCCTAAAATCAAAGACTAACAGACGTCTTAAAGAACATAGAAAGTTCAAAATTCTAACCAACGGCCGATATAGCGCAGCCTTCCAAAGAGACACATTTCACGACACAGTATAACTTGTCCAGATTAATGTATCAATTGAAGATGGAGAAATTGGCTGAAAGGTGCTATATTTACAGTAATATAGTGGAGCACCAGTTTGTTGGGGATACCCAGGCACGCCTGCTGCGCATTGCTCACATCCCCAACCATAGAGGAAGGAGTTCGAGTATTACATATGACAGACCCCATTATGTGAATGTCGCAACTAATTTAATAACCAATATCACAATATATATAAGAACGATTGAGGGCGAAAACTTCCCATTCGGTAACGGGAGCTTAACAGTGAAGCTACACTTTCGACGCACTGAGTTATAATGGATAGAAAGCCTTTCACCGTCTATCGAGGGATGCGATACCAGCGCGGTAGTGGACTTGGATCCATTTTTTCATCCATACTACGTACTGCTGTTCCTTTGCTGAAGAGGGGTGCCAGATACCTTGGAAGGAAAGCGCTACAATCAGGCCTTAACACTGCAGAAGACATATTGGCCGGGGCTAAACCTAAAGAAGCTCTAAAAAAAACATTTAAAGCGTACACGGAACGAAATCATCAAAGATGCAAAGAGAAAAATGCGTGGTGGCGGGAAGAAGAAGAGGGCTCCCGGAAGAAGGGGTCACGTGGTATTAAACGTAAAAGGCTATCAAAAAAGAAATGCTGTAAGCGAATGAAACCTATGGTTGACCACTTTTTTGACTGATATAAGCTAAGGATATTGATCTCATGAATCATAGTTTGTTTACCACTTGTCGAGAGAGGAGTCACTATTTCGCCATGGCACGCTTCATCCACCCATGTAGTTCACAATGCTGTAAATCGGAGCTGTCCTTTTTTGAGCTCCCGCCAACCCAAGTTTCTATTGAGCACAGTGACTTTATTACAATTAACCCTTTAAACACAATTAGTTCCCCGAGTGCACCTATAGAATTCGTGATACCCAGCTCAGGTCCTTACTTTTTTGATCCAAGCTGTGTGCACATGTACGCTAAGCTACGTATAGCCCATTCTGATGGAACGGTCTGCGATGACAAATATGCTGTATACCCTGAAACAAACTTTCTGCACGCCATATTCAACCAGTGTGACGTATATTTAAATCAGACCAACATATCGGCAGGCACGGGGTACTATCATCTACGAGCCTATTTGGAAAATGTCCTCAACTTTTCCAAAGAAGCGAAGGCTACCTTTTTAAGTGCGGAGGGATATTATCAAACTAAAGATGAAAATAGTATAAAGGACAAATTTAAAAATTCTAAAAAGAAAATATACGAGTGTTTTGGACGGTTGCACACAGATTTCACTTTCCAGGAGAAGTTGCTTGTGAACGGGGTGGATATGAAAATAAAGCTCACCCGCACGAGTCCTGAGATCTGCTTAAATCTGGATGTGAATCAAGAAGAGGGTGCAAAGTCCGTTGTGGTTCACATTATGGACACATACCTCCGCGTACGGCGAGTGAAATTAAGTTCACCAAAACAACTAGAAATTGAGAAAAATTTACTAAACGCTACAGTGAAATATCCTATTAACAGAGTGCAGATCAAACTATATACGGTTCCTGCAGGGTTGGCATCGAAGCAGATAGAAAACATTGCCCTGGGAAATCTTCCTAAAAGGATATTAATCGGCATGCAGGACCACGCTTCGGTGAATGGAAAATATAAAAAGTGCCTTTAAATTCGAGAATTTCGGACTTAAAAATATAACTCTATACGTTAATGGCACTGCTTTGGGTGGAACAATGGGTACGGACTATTCATCAGACGCTGTGTTACCGCTTTGTGCCAGAGCCTATAGTAATCTGACCCATATTGCAGGTGATTGTGATGAGCTTGGTAATGGGGTAACGCAGGAAGAATTCATTGATCAATTTAACCTTTACCCGTTTGACATTACACCTGACTTATCTGCTAGCGTAAATACCCATTTAACACCACAGCAGAGCGGAAACATCTCAGTGCGGCTGGAATTCGCCAAGCCTATAGACGCTCCTATTAGTGTACTAGTATATCTCGAATCGCAAGCCCTAATAGAAGTAGATAGATTTAGAAGCGTTATCACTGACTTTTAAAATGGATGCTAATACACTTCAGAAAGTAATGGAGCGAGTCACACGTTCCAAATTTATCGGCGTGTTTGCGAAGAATGAAACATTGAGTTTGCCAAGTACGCGAGAATGCGGTAGTCTTATTGTGAACACAGACATCATCGGTAATGAAGGGATTCACTGGATCGCTGTCTATTTTAAAAATAGACAGCGCCTGTACTCTTTTGATTCACTCGGTACTCAACCCTGGAGTGATCCTATTATTGTAAAATTTCTCGCTCAGTTACATATTCCCGAAGTTGTGTGGACCCCATTTCGCATGCAAGGATATTTTACTAATGTTTGCGGAATGTACTGCGTCTCATTTCTCATGCATATGTCAAATGATAAAGAATTTATAAATTTTTAAAATTTATTTGACCCGTGTCACACTCGCCGAAACGATGAAATGGTATGCAGACAGATAAAAAACCGTTTTCCAATTGTACGTACTCGTTGTATATTATAATGTTTTTGTTCGTATATTTGTAACGATATATTCTGTAGCTGTTTATTGTACTGATTTCTTTCATTTAATAAATTTATGAAAATATATTGTGTCTTCTTATCCCAAAAAGATCGAAAAACACACATTATTTCGGTGTGACATTGTTGACTGATCAGTATATCCTCCCTATTCCGAGATTCTTCAAAAGATTGTATAACACGTGTCAAATCCTCATCGGACCTTAAAGGAATAATGCTTTTAAAACATATACAGAGTATACAGACAGATCCCCATTATGTGAAGATATCTTTGGTTCGAGGAATGAATGCCATAAAATTTCGATTTTAGCATAATGGGGTAACAAAATAACATTGATTGACATTTTTGTCGATTATCTATTTGACGAGATACTACACCCCATCCATATATAAATTCTAATTATAGACACTTACATTTCTATGGTAGTCCCTTGCGTCGGATTGTAAGGAGCGTCACTGCACATGTCTTCTACGGTTTGCGTTGTAAATAATTCATCACGGTCAACCGCATTAAAAAGGCTAATTGCGGTTAATGCTGCAGTATCACTCTCTTCATACAAGTCTGGGGAGACGTACAGGTCCATGGTGGAGGGAATGATTATTCACTGACGCGAAAATAGCTACTGTTACTCCAAACTGAAAAATATCCACTTTTATAGGCACAATCGCCAAGCTCCGCCCCAAAAGACCAGATGTTCGTAGTGATTGGCTGCCGATGTAGCTGGGTGGAGCTATGACGTGTACCAATCCGCTATAACGGGACCTGACGAGTAACATATATATTTTCACCAATAGATTTAATGCTCGTATTCTCCTTTGGAAATTATTTGGTTATTCGTATAGAACTTTTGATACTGATTCCAAATATGGTTTCAGAATTCTTCTAGCACCCATAGTTTTCGAGAAAATATTTCAGAACGAAATAAACGAAAATAACGAAATAAACTAGTTAACCATAAAACTAATTATTTTCTATTATGACGTTTTCGAAGGTAAACTATGTTATTTGTTTTGAAAAGTTTAAGTTCAATGAAGTTAATGTTAAATTTGCTTCTAAAGTAAAATTAAATGTTATAAAATAAATAAATAATATATATATATATATATATATATATATATATTTACCTAACATAAGATGTTTAAAATAATACACATTTGGCATTTTTTCCTGATTTTCATACCTCGCGTAAGATTAACTACAGATCATATCTCTCTCTCTCTCTCTCTCTCTCTCTCTCTCTCTCTCTCTCTATATATATATATTATATATATATATATATAATAATATATATCTAGCAATCCGATCATTGCAAAAAAACTGGAAAGGTATGCAATTAATAAAGGTGTATTTAAACAGAATTTAATTGGAATAACTACCATCATATTGTTACACAATGAGCTATTACACAACCAATGCTATACATAAGGCTTCTTTAGCTGAAAGAGTTCAGATGTGTATATATATATATATATATATATATATGTATCATAAGCTGCTTAAAAGACTGTATATACATAATTATAGTAAACGAAATAAACTAGTTAACCATAAAATTAATTATTTTCTATTATGACGTTTTCGAAGGTAAACTATGTTATTTGTTTCGAAAAGTTCAATGAAGTTAATGTTAAATTTGCTTCTAAACTAAAATTAAATGTTATAAAATAAATAATATATATATATATATATTTACCTAACATAAGAAAAGAATGTATATATATATATTATATATATCTAGCAATCCGATTGCAAAAAAACTGGAAAGGCATGCAATTAATAAAGGTATTTAAACAGAATTTAATTGGAATAACTATCGTCATATTGTTACACAATGGATGATTAATATTTCTGGAATACATGGCGCTATCTGATGGTGCAATCTGGCACATCAGCACCCGATTACTTGGCTTGATGTAGCAACTCAGCATCTGCATACATGGTGCGATCTGACAACTGAACACATTGCGCTATCTGGCAATTCAGCCAGAATAGAGGCTTATAAAAGACCGCGAAGTTGGTGAAAGACTCATTCCACCTCGGCTCCCAGCCGAGGAAGGACCTCTGTCCTTCTCTTTCAGGCCCTTTGGTAAAACCCTTTAGTGGCCTCTTAGGTTAGGAAAAACGAAAATAACTTGGGGGAGAACTCCTCTCTCTCTCCTTCAGGTGTCTCTCTCTCTCTCTCTCTCCTACAGGCGTCTCTCTCTCTCCTACAGGCGTCTCTCTCTCCTTCAGGCGTCTCTCTCTCTCCTTCAGGTGTACCCCTCCCCCCTTGGCTCAGTCAACTGGATGATTCAGCCAACTGGCTGATTCTGGCTGATTAGGAGCCTATAAAACAACGCCTACTCGGCTGAACTCTTAATGTGCACTTGGCTCCTGCCAGGTGAACACCTCTCCTCCTTTCTCTCCTCCTTTCTCTCTGGCCCCTTGGGGGGAATAGCTTGGGGGAGGCCTCCAAGTTGCATGCCCCTTGCAACCTAGGTTGGTGCATGACCCTTGCAACCTAGGTTGGCAACAAAGGCCAGTACTCTTTTTTCTTTTTTGCAACCCCCACCCCCCCCCCTTTGCAACAACCCCCACCCCCTTTGCAACATTACATAATAACCTGCAACATTCTTGCACTCTCCCCTTTTGCGGCTATACTACTCACGGTTAACCCCTATAATACATTTTCTCTATGGGAAAATGTGATTCGATTTACACGATTTCGATATAAACGATGGTTTCCATGAATATTTACTTGAGTATATATTATATTATATATAATATATATATATATATATATATATATATATTACAGTGCCCGCGAAAAGTATCCGATCACCCTTGAAATTTGTATTTTTTACATAAAAAACAATGTTTAAATGTATACTAACCTTATATTAGTATTTTGTCATCTGTCCTTTGGTTTGGATGACTTGTTCTAGACGTTTTGGCATGGATTTAATCAAGTTTTGACAAACTTCCACTGATATTTCCTTGCACCATACCTTTTTGATGGCCTCTTGTAATTTTCGACTGAGCCAGTGTCGTGGCATTCAACCTTATTTTTATTATTAGCCACAGATTTTCTATCGGATTGAGATCTGGACTATTACCAGGCCAATCCAAAATATCAAATTTATTGTCAGTAATCCATTTTGTCACTATTTTGGCCCTGTGACATGGTGCACCATCATGCATGTATGTTTTTGTCCTTTGGATTGCCATTGCCATTGGAAGTTTATCCTGTAGCATTGCTAAATACCGTGCACCATTCATAGTTTGTTCTTTGGAAGAAAATATAAGTTTCCACGCCCATAGTAACCGAAACAACCCCAAACCATCACACTTGGAGGGTGTTTCATTGTCTTTAGGGTGTATTTAGGGTCCATCCTATTTGAGCCAATAGGCCGGCGAACCTTTTTTGGACAACTTCTGAATGTCAAAAATGTCGACTCATCGCTAAATAAAACCTTCTTCCAGTCATCAACAGTCCAATGAATGTATTTTTTACAAAATGCGACACGTTTTTTACGCATTTTTTCATTAATGAACGGTTTCTTAGCAGCATGGCGAGATGGTAATCCGAGTTCTTTTTGGAGCCGCTCCTGGATAGTTCGTTCAGAAACACCAGATAACAAATTATTCATATTAAATTTTATTTCTTTCGCAGTTATTGTTGGGTTTTTCAATACTAAACGTTTCATAGGTTTGTCTGTTCGCGAATTTGTTTTTCTCGGTCTGCCAGATCGTTTTTTAGGGAATGGCGTGGTTAGGCCACCATTGTTCTTAGCCCGTGAAACCCATAAATTAACGGTACTTTGGGATATGTTTAATTCCTTAGCTATCTGTCTCTGTGATTTCCCACATGCATGCAAAGCAACAATAGCACCTCGACAATCACTCTTAAGTTGTTTTTTAGCACACATTATATATAAATTTTATTTACACCACTTTCTGTAAAAAAAAAAAAATATATCAAGAAATTTACACAAACAGTGAAATCTGACAAATTTGAGACACAGCCACCCGCAACGAAGGCTACCAGAACACTAATTTGAGAATGCGTTGGATAGCTCTCATATCAGCGAGCAACCTGAAAGTTACCAGATGTCGCTAGAACAAATAGAAAGTGAATTACGTGTCTCTGAATATCAAGGGAAAATATTGTATTTTCTTGAGTGATCGGATACTTTTCGCGGGCACTGTATATAGGGTGTAACAAAAGTCTGTTCTAATAGCGAAATAAGATATAACAGAATTAAGGTCCGGTGCTAGTGTCTCCGAGCAACTGATACAATGAAAAACGGATTGTGGAACAGAGAATAGCCACAATTATCTTTGCTGGAGCGACGAAAATCTGCACTGGGTTGAAGATGCATATTCGCAGGTTGATCCCAGAATTATGGTGTGGGCAGGAATTCATAGAGGAACCATCAGGACCATACTTTTTGGATGAAACCATGAAAGGGGATTCTTACTTGAACAATATTCTGGGAGGAATTTTGCAAAAGTACATTGACGAAATGTCTTTGGATGCTAGACAAAAGTTCTGGTCTCAGCAAGATGGTGTACCTCCGCATTTCGCTCGTTCAGCGAGACAATGGTTAAATCTTTGTGGCAGACAAATAGAACGCCAAGGTTCTGTGGAATGGCCCTCCAGAAGCCCTAATTTTACCCTACTTTACTTCTTGTGGAGCCACTTAAAGTCCGTTGTTTATGAATCAAGACCTTAAACGATCCAACAATTAAAAGAAAAAATTACAAATCAATGAAATAGGATTAGTGCGGAAACACTTCAAAACGTAACCGACAGCTTACAAAGACGAGTAGAAATGTGTCATCGACTACATAGAATGCAATTTGAGCATGTATTCGATTAATTGGTAAGTTGATTGTATTGTTTGTAATGTATAGGTTAAAAGTACTTTCTCCTTCAGTTCTGTTATATCTTATTTCACTATGAGAACAGACTTTTGTTACATCATATATATATATATATATATATATATATATATATATATATATATTAGTGATGTAGGTCACATCCGCATCCGCGGAACATCCGCACATTTTCTCGCATCCGCACCCGCATCCGCACTTTGGACTGCGGATGTCGTGCGGATGTGGACCGTTGAGATAAAATGTCATTAATAAGCGGAAATTATCAAATTCTACTATATTAATAGAACTAGTTCATTGTGCGCAAAAGTGATGCAAGCGACAAGACGAGAGGCTGTTCTTGTATGAAGTTACTCTCTTGCAACCTACTTAGATCCACGTTACAAAGCTAAGTTATTTTCACCTAGTACATTAGAACGAGTTAAATCATCACTTGGCAAAGCAGTTAAAGAGCTTCAATCTCTTGAATCTGTCGCTTCGCCACCCACCAAAAGAATAAAAGTTTCAGTGACAGAACCAACACCTTCAACAAGCAAATCTATCACAGAATCTGTCTCTCAGTTTCTTGAGTCAAGCAGCAATGACGAGACCTACGCGATGTCAAAAGATGTAGTAAAAATGATCGAGAGCTATCACCAAGAAAAACGCCTGGCTGCATGTGACAATCCTATTAGTTGGTGGAAAAATACGCAGAATATCTATCCATACTTGTAAACTTGCAAGGAAACATTTAGCCTGTCCTCCAACAAACGTACCAAGCGAGAGATTATTTAGCAGTGCTGGATTAATATATGATGAAAAGAGAAACAGACTGGCAGCAGAAAAGGCAGAAAAATTAATGTTCCTTAAGCATAACCTTCCTATAATTAAGTTTGAACATTAAACGATGAACATCTTAGTTTACTTTATTTTAATTACTCATTTATAAATATGCCTATTAAAACTTTAAACTTAATATAAATAGTTATCAAGCTAATTAAAGATCTCTTTCTATAAGGGTGGAGGTTGGGGAAAGAGGTCGGTAGGGTGCATTTGAGTTGGGTTCACGTCCCGCATCCTGGTAACACAATTATGGTTTCTAATTGTGGCTGAAACTCAACAAAATATAACTTTATTTGCAGACGAATTCACTAATTGATTTCTATATTAGTTAGAAGCCTGATATTATTTTATATGTTCAGAGAAAAGTACAGCAATTATTGTACAATTAATCAATTATACTACATTATAGCTACAGCTCTCTCTATATAATAACTTATTATATACGTTAAACACAACAAATCTCGAATATATCCTAAAAAATAACGAAAATGTAGACATCCGCATCCGCATCCGTGGATGTTGAAATCAAACATCCTCATCCGCATCCGCGGATGTGAAAAAAATGACATCCGCTACATCACTAATATATATATATATATGTGTGTGTGTGTGTGTGGTGTGTGTTACAACTTACAGGGAATCTGTAACAAGGGGCGTCATGGGGCGTACAGTTGACCTAACTGGGCATTCAATAATTTTCCCTTAGGTTTAATGAAAATATCACGACTTAACCCTACATGAAATCCCTGAACATTTTAGGGATTTCATGAAATCCCTAGTTACACAGATTCCCTGTAACATATATATTTACTCAAAAGTCCCTTCATACTAAAATTTCTCTCTGTAGGTATAAATGTTAGGCCTTGGCCTATCTTTTACATGGACTTTAGAAATGCTTCCGCAGTGGTATTACTCCTGTTAACTGTAGCCTGTGAGTCAATAAGCTAGGCCCTATGCTCCTATACCCTATATGGCCTGTAGGCCAACGTTAGGACTATGACTTCTGCAGGCCACTGCCTAGTAGTTTATATAGGGCCGGCAGGACTCTGCACTCTGCAGGTATATAAACTATTGGGCCAGGATCTGTAGCCCTATTATTCCTGTAGGCTTATAAGTTAGGGTATGGAACTTGCATAATTTATATCCTACAGATGGCAACCTACATTAGGACTAACAATCTACCTACAATCTTTTTTTGAAGAATACTAAATACGTCTCTGTGTTAACTTACAAGAGTCATCACAGATTTTGATCAATACTGTGTTACATTGGGGCCTATTCAGTAGTGCCCAAAAAGTATTGTAGGCTAAGCTGATTGTTAGCCCTAATGCACATAGGCTGTCATCATAGGACATATAGGCTAGGTCCTACAGGTCCCATAGCTAATAAGCTATTAATAGGCCTGTAGGAGTTTTTCAGGCTCTATACTGCCTAAAGGCTAGTGGCCTGCAGTAGTCGTAGCCTTACCGCAGGCCTACAGGCCCTGTAGGGACATACGGCCTATCGTAGCCTATTGGTCCACAGGCTACGGATAACAGTAATCACAAAGGTCCTATACCTATATGCCCAACCTACTGGCCTTACTTACTGATAGACCTATGTGCCGTAAATTCGTCTAAGTAAATTTCTAACTGATGTTTAATTGATTGGTTAAGCTAGCCTAGGCTCTACCTTACCTTGAAATTTCCTGCTGGTCTGGGATTTCTTTTAGACTTTTAACCTTGAAGTTAACGTTAGCGATGGTAAATTTAATTGAAAACCGAATAAAATAATCGACACGTAAAGGTAATGCAATTAGTAACGTTACATAAGATTTGCTATCGATTAATTTTTTACGATATTTTCGCTTACTTCCTAGGCTAAACT
The DNA here is from genome assembly GCA_023014485.1 of Bathynomus jamesi. Classification (NCBI taxonomy): domain Eukaryota; kingdom Metazoa; phylum Arthropoda; class Malacostraca; order Isopoda; family Cirolanidae; genus Bathynomus; species Bathynomus jamesi. The sequence goes on from JAJOZX010003903.1 coordinate 377,306, forward strand.
ACAGAACTGCTTTTATATATATTTTTTTTTGTCATTTAAAGAGAACCGATGGAAAGATTTTTTTTATGTAAATTATTATTCGCTGTATTTTCTCAAGCTCACACTACACATAAAATCATTATACACACAAAAAAAAACGCCACAATGAAAGTTATTTTGGTTAACACAACAGCAATACTAAACTTACCACGGGCACTCACAACGACAACTGACTTGAACGTCACGTGACGCTTAAAATTCTGTACAGATGCGTACAGAGATGCGTAGAAATTTTCATTAAATTCTTTTAATTTTAATTGAATAGACACTTTGTTAAATTTAAAGTTCCTCTTTCAAGAAATATACATTTAAATATATTTGCACAAAATCAAATGCATATAACACTCATAAAATAATTCATTATTATAAAAAAATAAACTAAAAATTGACTAATGGGTACTACTGATCAGTGGAGGGAAAGACTCACGGAAGCTCAAGTGCGGTGCTCCATTTAAAGCTGTTGTGGTTGTAGGTTACTCCTTTTTCAGAGGTCTTAATGGTGAAAAATTACTAGTGGATGCTTGAAACGTTCTTCTTACTAAAACTGCCCACGGTTACAATTGCTAAAAATCTAATTTTTCAACAAAATCAAAATGGAGCCACTCCATATTACATAACTCCAGTCCGTGAGTTTTTCAACCCCATCTTTCCAGATCCATGGAAGGTCCGTCTGGGACTAAACTGGGTACCTGGTTCACCTGACCACGCTTTGTGACTTTCTTCTCTCGGGCTATGTGGAGAGGAAGGTATACACAACTTAGCCTATATATCTTCATGCGGAAAGCTGAAGGAACGACTCATCACGCCATTGGTGAAACTGGTGACAGGGTTCTTTCGAAAGCGTTAAAAATGTGTATAATCTTGAAGGATATTGTAAAATATGCCAGCAAATTTGCATATATTACACTAAAAAAAAAAAAAATGTTCCGTCAATTTGGCAAATTTTTTCATAATTGTTAGGGCTCCTCGAGTTATAATAAAAGTAAAGTGTAAATCGACTTTTGAACCACCATATATATAAATATCAGTGGCGACGGAGGGTGTCAGGCAGGTCAGGCTGACTGTTATTTCTCCTGCTAGGGACTTAAAAAACGAACATAAAAAAACTAACAATACACAATCCCATCTCTTGTCAAGTTGTCAAGCTAAAAATTTCCATCCATCCATCTATCATCTAAACCACATTTCCCCAGTGAGGGTGAGGAGAGAGACGCGGTAAGAGAGGGAATTTATGTGGCTAAAAATTTTGAGTCAGATATCTTTACTTTATAAAGTATGTTATAATGATCATATTAGGATTTATAAATAAGGTTATATAGCTATTTGTATATACACTGTGACTGTACACAGGGCCGCCGAGAGGGCGGGGAAGCAGGGATAAATCCCCGGGGCCCGGAAAGAGGGGGGATAAAATCTAAAAATAGTAATAAAGCAATTGATTAAATAACAGAAAGGAAATACAATCAATGAACATACATGTTATAGAGATTATCATAGTCATACTGAACAGATAAAATATCTGCGGTCCACCAATGCCCAAGACCGACTGACAGATCTGGGAACCATTGTAACTGAAAGCCAGTTAGCCCGTACTTTAAATTTCATCAGAATCATTTACCACTTTGCTAGAGAGAAGGCAAAGAAAGTACACCTCTAATTATGAAAATCTTGCAGTAAACAATTATCTTGCCTGCATGGACTGGTACTGCATTTGGAAATTGTATGATGACAGAATTGATTCGAAAAATAAAATGGTCATTTTCTTCCGAGTTGTTTATTCATACTGTATGTTTTGAATAGTGGCTTGGACATATAATCAGTTTGCTTGTTATGTACACAAAAAACATTCATAATAAAATACTGAGTAAACAGGGGGGGGGGCAGTGGCGGATTTAGGGGGGGGCCGAGTAGGCCATGGCCTACGGCCCCGCGCCTGTGAGGGCCCCGCGCCCTCACATATAATTATAATGTTGGATTCCACTATAAATAATACAATTGATTAATGATTAGTGATAATTATGGTATCACTCTCTTTGCTGGCGGGAGTTTAGTTCTATTCAGGCCGCTGTGGAGTGCACATGTGAGTGTGTTTAGTGGTAAGTAATGGTAAAAGTCGTATCTCGAAAAAGTCGCCAGTCAATAAATGGGGATGGAGGAGTTTTAGTCAGCTTTATAATAACATAAATAAGTTGAAAAATGTTAAATTAATGTAATTAATTTTTTTATATGAAACGTACTTAGGCTAGGTTAGGTCAGTTTAGCTTAGATTTCATAATAAATACATTTTATACATATTTAAGGAAAAAGTCGCCACTGGTGGGGGCTGGCGACTTTTCCCATAAAGCGACTTTTTCACCCGAACAACTGTTTAGTGTCTGTATTTAATTAATTAATTAAACTGTATTAATTAATACTAAACCGAGGGTCAAGTGTAAATAGTTTTTTTTTATGTTTTTATGTTTCAGGATAAGGCAGTGAGGCTGCACTGAGGCACAATGGAGAAATCAACAAGTCGTGATCATGATCAAGGGAGGAAGTATAAAGCTGGCTCTGTTAAACGACAAGAAAAGGCAGACGTAAACCAAAGAGTAAAAAAACTACCAAAAATAACTCAATGGTTGACATATCCAACAGTATCTGAATCTGCAAAATCACAAACTCAAACTGAATCCGGTCAAACTGAATCTGAATCAGTAGAGACACCAATTACGCCTGAAACAACTGGAGAAGCCACAACTAGTACTGAACCTAGTGTAGTTAGCGCAATTGAACCTGAACACAGTGACAGTGAGGAGACACAAGAGGAAGTGAAAGTTATGAATACCGGTACTGAACAAGGATTTGAAACGGATCTTGGATTATGGCCTAAAATAATTACTGAAAATGTGTGTGACTATTGGTTGAAAAAGGGAAGCGCAGAATGTCGACACTGTGATGGTGACTTCAAAGAGTCAGCTGTGAAAGAGCTAAACAGAACCCGTCATTGTACAAAGACATTATTCACTCGAACTCATTCATTATCTGGCCAAGAAATTAATCTTAAATGGCTCTGTTACTCTAAAACAACTGGTAAAGTGTATTGTTTTGCTTGCAAGCTTATGTCAAAGGTGGAAAGCTCATTCACAACTGACTTCAATGGTTGGAAGAACGCTAGGTATGTCATAGAATCTCACAGTAGGTCAGATCAGCACAGGAAAAGTATGGTCGAAATGATATATCGAAAGACTGCGGGTGCCCGTATTGACTCTAATCTAGTACAACAATATGAAAGTGAATGCGAGTACTGGCAAGCAGTATTGAGGAGGTGTGTAGATGTTTTAAAGCTACTTTGCGAACGCGGGCTAGCCATTCGAGGTAAAGATGAAGTAATTGGATCAGTACACAATGGAAACTATCTTGGGATTCTAGAGCTGCTGAGCACATACGACAGTTTCTTGGCAGCACATATCAAGAAACACGCAAACAAAGGTAGTGGTCATACTTCCTACTTGTCCCATGTCATTTCTGAGGAAGTCATTGGAATAATGGCAGAAAAGGTTATGTCCTCAATAACAGATGAAGTAAAAACAGCAAAGTACTTCTCAATTTCTGTTGACTCCACACCTGATATTTCACACATGGATCAACTTACTTTTACAATCCGCTATGTACTGCCTACTACAGGTCCGGTTGAAAGGTTTTTGCAGTTTATTCCCATGCTAAGCCACACTGGCAGAGATATTGCTACAACTGTTCTTGATTTTCTTAAAGAGAAGAACATTCCAGTTATCGACTGCCGAGGACAGTCCTATGACAATGCCAGCAACATGTCTGGTAAATATCTGGGGACCCAACAGATAATCAAGAATGAGTGTAGTGAAGCTGAGTACATACCATGTATGGCTCATTCCTTAAACTTGGTGGCTAAGTGTGCTGCAGAAAGCTGTCCTGCTGCAGTGTCATTGTTTGCTCTGGTACAAAATATGTACTCCTTTCTTGTTGCATCTACTTATCGTTGGAGGAGACACCGTGAGGTACTAGAGACTAATAAAGATAGAAGTTGAAAGTTGATAAAATATTTTCAGACACTCGTTGGTCAGCACGAGCAGATGCTGTAGCTGCTCTCAGTAGAGCACACAAAGAAAACATCATTGTTCTGGAAGAGTTATTCTCAGATCAGAATCAGCCAGCTGAAACAAGAGCTGAAGCAAGTGGTCTTCTCAAAGGTTTGAAAAAACTTGAAACAGTGATTCTTCTTGAAGTTTGGGATACAGTATTGGAAAGGTTTCAGAGTAGCAGTATCCAGCTGCAAAAATCTGGGCTCTCCCTCAACACAGCTGTCACACTGCTAGAGTCTCTTTTACAATTTGCTAAAGACCTGAGATCCCAGTTCGATGACTTTGAAGCAAAAGCTATGGCTAAGTGTGATCCCTGTGATGTGACGAGTAATGATGCATACTACGCCGACACGCAGCGTATTAGGAAGCGCAAGCGTCACCACGATGAACTAGACTCCGCGGAGGATGTTATGCTGACAGGGAGAGACAAGTTTAGAGTGACTGCATTCTTGCCCATCATTGACAAGCTCTGTGCTGCCCTACAACAACGCATTGCTGCTTACAGTGACCTTCGAGGGAAATTTGGGTTTTTATCAGAAATCTCAAACAAAACGAACACTGAGCTTAAAGCATCTGCTGAAAAGCTTGTGTCTTCATATCCTAAGGACTTGGAGGCTGGATTGGAGTCGGAGCTTTTGCAGTTTGCACACCTTATGAAATCCATTCCAAGAGATTCACCTGAAAGTGCTCCTTCATCAGGTGGTGCAAAGGCTGCAAAAAGTCCTGAACTAGAAATGTATGAGATAATTCACAGACATGACATGGTAGAAACATTTGCTAATGTTGAAATTGTATTACGACTCTATCTCTGCATGTTTGTCACAAACTGCACTGGGGAGCGATCATTCTCCAAGATGAAACTAGTCAAGAATTATCTAAGAAACACCATGGGGCAGGACCGTTTGTCTTCACTCACCCTGTTGAGCATTGAGCATGAGAAATTAAGGGTGCTTGATTTTACTGATGTCATCAAACAGTTTGCAAGTAAGAAGGCTAGAAAAAAATCTTTTTTGACTGAGAAATAGTTAAGTGTATCGTACAAATTGCCTGCAATAAAGAAAACCCACTCATTGCATCATTTGCATGTCAGTCAAGTGGTATTCTCTTTAGTTAATGGTGTATTATTATAGTTATTTTTTGTTAATGGTGTATTATTATAGTTATTTTTTATTGTTAAGCTTCAAAAAACAAATGTGTAATGTTCAACTATGAAATGGTCATTTGGCTAATTAATTATCAATAAATTGAATATTGTTTAAAAAGTAAATTTATTTTAACGCTTCGCTCGCCCATTGATTTGAGGGCCCCGTAAGGTCACCACTGGGGGATGGGGGTGTAAATCTTCATTTCAGTTAATTAAGCTAGCTTTGCGTAGTTTGGGGCCCCGCACTCCAACCGGCCTAGGGCCCCGCGCACCTTAAATCCGCCACTGGGGGGGGGGGCCCATATACCAATCCTTCCCTGGGGCCCGTAGCAGCTCTCAGTGGCCCTGACTGTACATAAAGTTAATTATTACTATATTATTATTATGCATCTTCTCAAATAACAAAGCCTTACAACTCACACAAAAATGCACAATTCCACGTCTTGTCAGGCAAACAATTTTAAGCCTGGCATCTCTCTCTGAAACATAGGGTTACCATATTTGAACTTTCAAAAAAGAGGACACTCCAGAGTGGGGGGGTGTATCTGTATTAGTATCTACCAACTCACGTTGTATTAATGTTATATATACACTGTGTACTACATGTCGTCTATATTGAGTACCTATAAATAAGAACAAGTGTTATGGCCTCAGAAATCAATGTTATAAATATTCAAAATTCCCGGACATGTCCGGGAAAAACCGGACGTATGGTAACCCTACAGTGAAACATGTTATGATGTAAATCTTATGATTTATTTATAATGTTATAAAGTCATTTGGATATTCACTATACGTAAAGTTAGGATCTTTTCGGTTTTAGGTCCGACATTGGATTTTTTTCATATTTTTGGTATAGACGTAGATTTCTACGCTGATTCTATTTCCGCAATCCGTTTCTTGGAGAAATAAACACAAAAAGTTATGTGCAAGTTTATTACCTTTCCAGGTTTCCAGAACAGAGAACGGAACACAAACCAAAGTTTGCTACTTGCCAAACTGCGCAATATCGTTCAGCATTTGGCGTACTAGATCTTTGCCTGCGTGTCGGCGACGCCAGAGAAACTCGCAGAGATACGAGTCGATCATGGAACGGTGCGTACCACACCGCGCTTGTTACTGCGTTTGAGTTGGTTCCACGTCGACTCTATCCGTTGCATGCGTGCTCCATTTGAAGGGTCCACGAAGTTTTCGCTGTGGTTCACTGTTTTGTGATTGAAGCTGTACCCTTCGAGCTGTTCGATGCGTTCATACGCAGGTTAGGTTAGGATAGGTTAGGTTAGGTTAGGTTAAGTATAGGTGGATGTTTGAATACAAATTTTGGGCCATAACTTTTTTCGTGCTTATTTCTCCAAGAAACGGATTGCAGAAATGGAATCAGCGTAAAAATCTACGTCTATACCAAAACATGGAAAAAATCCAATGCCGGACCTAAAACCGAAAAGACCGTAAAGTTAATTAGTATTTTAAGTGATTTATTACTTTGTATCCACCGAATAACCAAGTTTTTAATGTTTGAAGTCAGGCAATTCTTATTTGCCTGACGACATGCTGCTGTGCCAAATCAAAATGCTGCGCTGAATTGCCAAATCTCTTTTTTTAAACTTAATCTTGTTTTCAGTAATATGCATATTATATACTTTATAACAGTGGTTCCCAACCTTTTCACCACAAAGGACCCCTTTTATTTTTATTTTTTTCCCACGGACCCCATGTTTTTGAAAGATTCCGTCTACCAAACAAACTGTTTTTATTAACTAATAATTAACTCGTTTTCTCATTTTTCACTATCAAATAAAGGACATATAAGAGAGTATGCAATTAAAATACAGCCTATTAAAAAAATTATTAATAATTCCAGCCAAGAGCAAGGAAACTTGAAATTTTAGCCTAAGCGCCCTTATCGTGGGTAAATGTACGATTTCCATTGGAGCCTCTCGAAATATTGAAAGCTCACGGACCCCCAGTACTACTTTCGCGGACCCCCAGGGGTCCGGGGACCCCAGGTTGGGAACCACTGCTTTATAAGGTGGGTTGGGTGGAAAATAATTGTCCAAGTTACTTAACATTTAAAAATTAATTTACTTCAAGGAAAAATTTGGTGAAAGAACTAATTAATAGCCTAATTGCTATTGGTATGACGTCACATGGTGACGTCAACGCGTTGCATGCGAGTATGTTGTCCGACCATTCTTCCCCCTATTAAGAGACTCAGAAGAAAAGTGACAGACTTTCAAGAAATTTACTTTAGCATTCTGAATACCTCCGTAACAACCTTGAAGGAACGATTTGAATGCATTCAGGTCTCATTTTTTGAGCTGTTGAATTCACTAATGTTTGCAGTATATAAAGAAAATTCCCCAAAAACTTAATAGCACTTGAATATAAGTACAGTAATAATCTATTTAACGTAAAAGCTTTAACGTCAGAATTGAAATACATCTATCGGGACTCTGATTTTTGTCAGTACAAACATGCAAAAGAAATTTTAAAGCTTTGTCTTGACCTTGGACTTACTAAATGAAATAGGCTAACATAATTTAGTTCCAATATTCATGATATTGCATAACTCGGAATCTAAACATTCAGGACTGACAACTCTCAATGCTCTAAGAAACATAGCAGAGAAAATAAAGATTTAATCGAGGGATGATAGTCAGAATAAAAATACACATAAGAGTTATTATTAGTAGGCTTACGATAAACTTCAAATTTGAACTGATTAAAGCATCTCCGAATTTTTAGCTCCAGAAAAGATAAGCTTCCATCATTTTCTTTTTCAACCGTGAACTTAATAGATAGGACTAAATTGTTGAGCCTACCAAGAAATAAGTCAACATCCAAATTATTAGGCCAAAGACATAAAATATCATCCATCAATATACTACCACCAAACAAGGTTAAAATTAACAATAGTAGGCAAAATTCTGCTTTCAAAATATTCCATATATAAGTTAGCTAATACAGATGAGAGGGAATTTCCCATCGCCAATCCAAAACTTATTTTCAAACTGAAATTTACAATCTTTGTCGCAAAGCTTAATTAACTCAATAAGAGTGTTGTGATGAACGGGGAAAGAATATTCAGAGATCTTATCTTTTAAAAAATCAAGTAGGTCATCAACAGGGACTTTTGTGAATAACGAGCATACATCAAAACTTACCAATTTGAAATTAGGATCATTAGGAAACTTCAGCTTGTCAATAAAATCCATGCTATTTACAATATGTGACTTGGAAATAGAGCCAACAAACGGCGTTAATAAACTAACTAACCATTTAGATAGCTTATAGGTCACGGAGCCTACTGAGCTAACAATAGGCCTCATGGGATTATTAACTTTGTGTTTTTACTAAACCGTACAAATATGGTGGTGATGGATTGATATTAAGAAACTGCTTAGAAAGCCCATTATAGTTATTTTTTAATATTTCTCTTAATTTTCTGTTAAACATTTTATTAACATCCTCCAGTCGGTCTCTGTTTAGAGGTTTGTACGTGTACGTGTCACGGTCACTTAATAAAGTATTCATCTTTTCAATGTAACTGTTTTTGTCCATGATGGCGATCGAATTAGATTCGTCTGCTTTAGTAATATGTAATGAATCGTTATTTTTAAGTGATTTTAGGGCTTTTTCAAACCTCAAAGGATAATTCGATTCATACCTCTTATTAAAAGCACTATACAGTAGGGTGGATCGATTTTACATTTTTTCGATTTCCATATTCTAATAGAGACAAAAACTTGCGCATGCATGAGAAAATAGCCTCTGCAAAATCTTAGCTTAATAGGTAATCATCTTCTGCCTCCGGCAGAGCGATGAAAATCATATTTTAGTAGTCAAAAACGTATTTTTAAACCCTAGCCTAGAGTCATAAAATTTTGCGTGTGTGTTATTTCATGCCTAAGCAACGATATAAATGCTATGGGAAATATATAAATGCATTATTTAAGACAAAGAGCCGATCTGAAAATATGTATAATATACATATTTTCAGATCGGCTCTTTCTCTTAAATAATGCATTTATATATTTCCCATAGCATTTATATCGTTGCTTAGGCATGAAATAACACACGCAAAATTTTATGACTCTAGGCTAGGGTTTAAAAATACGTTTTTGACTACTAAAATATGATTTTCATCGCTCTGCCGGGGGCAGAAGATGATTACCTATTAGCTAAGATTTTGCAGAGGCTATTTTCTCATGCATGCGCAAGTTTTTGTCTCTATTAGAATATGGAAATCGAAAAAAATGTAAAATCGATCCACCCTACTATACAGTCTAGGGTGGATCGATTTTACATTTTTTTCGATTTCCATATTCTAATAGAGACAAATACTTGCGCATGCATGAGAACATAGCCTCTGCAAAATCTTAGCTTAATAGGTAATCATCTTCTGCCCCCGGCAGAGCGATGAAAATCATATTTTAGTAGTCAAAAACGTATTTTTCTTATAATTTTTAAAATATTTCAATATGCATCAAAATTATTCCCAATAACTATAAAGTCGATGAAAAAGACCTCATATGATCGTTTTTCCAAGCGCGTTGTCCTACGTTAATATCTTTTGCCCCGGCAACAACGTCAAATGTTGAAAAAATAGGTAATTTATATACATATTTTCAGATCGGCTCTTTGTCTTAAATAATGCATTTATATATTTCCCATAGCATTTATATCGTTGCTTAGGCATGAAATAACACACACCGCAAAATTTTATGACTCTAGAGTAATATCTTCTGTCCCCGAGAAAAGTCTAAATGTGGATTATAATTACGTTAATGCGATGTTATAAGTACGATAAGTACTAAGTACAGCTCCTCGCTTGCTAATTCTATAAAATTAGCAACCCAGAACTCACCACGAGGAGGTGGCTGTACGTCGAGTTCCACCCTATCCACCCTTCCTTTGGCTGCATGTCGATTTACATCCGGTAATCTTTCTTAGAATCAAATCGTGGAATTTTTGTTCGGGAGTGAAGACGGGAGCGGATGAATCCGTCCCTCTCTTCTATTCCACTTACACTGGCAGAGGCTTCGGTTACTAATTTGATGAGTCTCTCGACCGCTTGAGTATGACAAGGGAATAGTGGGATCAGTCCATCAGGCTGGTCTCCCGTCTCAACAAACTCTTTTATTCGGGTATCAGGTATTGTTTTTGTAACGGGGGGGTTCGGTCACCTCAGCCGTTTGCCAGTTGATCATTTCGTAATAGTTTTGACTATCGTAGAGCAGCTCAGGCATGGCGAAGGCTCGAATTTCCCCCGCTGGTGATTGTTTTGATCGTGCTTTTAATATTCTTCTCCATCCCAATTCTCTTATGTGTTGCTCATCGGCATGTAGCATGGAGATCAAAATATTTTCTGGGTGAGCAAAGAAAGAATTTCTACGGAGGACTTTGTTGGCGATTGTCTTAGATCTTTGAGGCATGGTCTGAGAGAGACGCATCATTTCGAAAAAATGTTTTGCGCCCTCAGTGAAACTGGAGTTTTCCTTTATCTTAAACCAAATTGGTGCGTAAACTGTCATAATGAATCGCACAATTTCGTTGAAGGTGCTGGAGGGTTTACTGGTTGAAACAGAGGCGCAGAAATCTATTTGCTGTTGTCAGCCACCTGGAATGCGCCATCTTACCTGGATTTCGAGCCGCGAGAGCTGAAGAGCAGCTACCGCTCGACACTGCTCTGTAGATGCCTAACAAATATTTTTGGTCAGTGCTCAACTCGGCATCATCTATGTCAATGTCGGGAGATGGAATGGCATCGAATTCTGTAATTGGAAGTTTTTCGCAGTCGTTCAGTTGTTTTGCAACTGGTCCAGTAAAGCCCATTGGCCCAGTTGTTTTGCCGTCCAAGTCTTGAATGAGGTGTCGCAGTGATAATTCATTACCGTGTAATAGGCATATGATCCACTGAACTGGCCTTTGTAGTTCATTTCAATCATACGAATGGCTCCACCCTTTCGACCCGTGTTCACTGCGGTACCATCACAGCCGATAACCACAATGTCGTCCGTGCTAATATTGTTAGTCTCTAGAAAGTTGATGATACCTGATGTTATTGCAGTGGCAGAACCTGATGCAGGAGTGAAATGCCCCATGTACTGGGATTCTGGTTCTTGAACTAAAACTATATGCTCTTCTACCACAGTCCTTCTATGCTTCACATTGTCTATTTCTTCTTGTGTCATTGTTTTATCTTTACGTCCGTCAAAGAAAATGCCCTGTAATGGTAGCGTGATCTTCATCTTGCTGATGCTCAGAACGAACTCTTTTTCTGGCTCTTCTTATCTTATTTCGATCAATCACTGAACTGACATCATCTTCTCGTATCCAGCCAACATCCTCTAACAACGAAGAAGCAATAAATGAAGCAGCTCTGTCTGAGACGCCCGTACGATCACAAGCTTCAGCAAGTACCTGGAGTTTCATTCGTGTTTTTTCCTTCATGTCATGTTTATCTCTCGGTGTTAGTTCATACGATGACGATGATTCTATAGATGTATCCTCGGTTTCACTAGAGGCTGACGAAGAAGGTTGTTCTTGAGAAGTTTCTTGTCGTTTACTAGTCGACGGCTCTTGATGTTCTGCTATTCCTTCTTGTTTCAATATCGCCAATCTTCTTGCAAGAGTCATCTCGTTTTTATTTGTTGTTTCAACATCCAAAGTTCCTATTGCCATTTTGCGATCACTTCTTTGGTCGAGTAAAAACTGTTGCTCTTTCAGTGGTACTCGTCGTTCACAAGGGCAGCTGCATTTTGTCAAATCAGGGCATTTACAAGCCGATATGTCAAATAAGGTGGTCTTAGTTGATTTCTTGAAGGCCTCAAGATTTTTCTGTAACGATTCGTTCTTCTTTTTCGCGTTCAGTGATTTGATGATGTTAGCCATTTTATCACGATAACTTTTCAACATTTGATTTATCCGTGCTGTCGAAACTGTTGGAATGGAAGCTAATTTCCACAAGTATTCCAGTCTCTCCGTGACCACAGCGGCGATGTCTTTGAATGGAGGTTCCTTCTTTGATGATCTCAACTCAGTTCTCACATGATGGTAGTATTGCATCATATCTTCACATGTGGGAAAACATCGCAAATTCAAATCTTTCCAGCACCAAATATTGGACACGTAACCGATCGTCTAGTTGTAGCGGTAGCCATCCTGTAAAGATTAAAGAATAATGTATTGTTCTGTTACGCAATAAAATCGAAAAAAACAGAGTTATGAGAAAAACAAACAAGGATATGAGCAGAGAGATTGAGCACACTGAGGACTCTGAGTGAGGAGCCACACACACACACACACACACACACACACTGAGGACTCGAGGAGCCAGCTGCAAAATACACACCTGCCTTCGACGCTGTCAAAAGGCAACTGAGGGAACTGCGCAGTGCGTACTGGCGCGTCAGTGGCAGCTGCTGCTGGCAGCACTCACCAGAGATGACCTTTAAACCCTAGCCTAGAGTCATAAAATTTTGCGTTGTGTTAGTTCATGCCTAAGCAACGATATAAATGCTATGGGAAATATATAAATGCATTATTTAAGACAAAGAGCCGATCTGAAAATATGTATATAAATTACCTATTTTTTCAACATTTGACGTTGTTGCCGGGGGCAAAAGATATTAACGTAGGACAACGCGCTTGGAAAAACGATCATATGAGGTCTTTTTCATCGACTTTATAGTTATTAGGAATAATTTTGATGCATATTGAAATATTTTAAAAATTATAAGAAAAATACGTTTTTGACTACTAAAATATGATTTTCATCGCTCTGCCGGGGGCAGAAGATGATTACCTATTAAGCTAAGATTTTGCAGAGGCTATTTTCTCATGCATGCGCAAGTTTTTGTCTCTATTAGAATATGGAAATCGAAAAAAATGTAAAATCGATCCACCTTACATGATGATGATGATGATACACACAACCTTTGGCGAAAGTCACCTCACTTTCGGATATATTACTATGTTTTTCAAAATTGATAAAAGACTTAGTAATCAGTAAACTGCTGGGCGTTTTTGGGACAGAGAATCCTAACCCAAAACCTAACGTACATTTTGTATTGAAGTCAAGCTCATGGGACGACAAGTTAACAATATTACAAAAATAACTTTTTTTAGTCCAGTAACTATTGCCTGTTCAACACAACACTCTTATTGAGTCAAAGATTGTAAATTTCAGTTTGAAAATAAGTTTGATGCTATGTCGTTTGGATTGGCGATGGGAAATCCCCTCTCACCTGTATTAGCTAACTTATATATAAGGAATGTATTGAGAGCAGAATTTTGCCAAAAGAAAATGATGGATGGAAGCTTATCTTTTCTGGATCTAAAAATTCGGAGATGCTTTAATCAGTTCAAATTTGAAGTTTATCGTAAACCTACTAATAATAACTCTTATGTGCATTTTTATTCTGACCATCATCCCTCGATTAAATCTTCTATTTTCTCTGCTATGTTTCTTAGAGCACTGAGAGTTGTCAGTCCTGAATTTTTAGATTCCGAGTTATGCAATATCATGAATATTGGTACTAAATTATGTTATCTTATTTCATTTTCAGATAACTGCATTAGGAAAGCCAAGAATAGGTATTATAATAGTGTAACTGTAAAGGAATTTGAGCATAAAAATATCCTTAGTCTACCTTACCATGTTAATTTTCAATATCTTCCGAGTTTACTTAAAGCAATTGGTATCAATGTAGTCTTTAAGTATAATAATACTGTTAAATCACGCCTCATAAAGAATAGCCCGGATAATGTTGTTGTTTGTATGTATTCGATCGGATGTCCACAATGTAGCTCAGTATATATACCGGAGTCCAAACGGGTAAAACGTTAGATATTAGGTTAAAACAGCATAAATATGCGTGTAGAACAGTGCATTGTTTAACCATCTGTATAGATGTAATCACAGTATCAAGTGGGATAGTTCTAAAGCGCTCGTTAAAAACAGAGATATAATTGAAAGGAATATTCTAGAATGTGCATTTATCCATTTTAAAAATAATTTCAATAACAGTGCGGGAATGTATAAAATTGACAATATCCTGTTAAAATTCCTTTTGCCTCTCATTAACTCTTGTTAATTATGTGCTAATCTTTTTGTTTTTCCGTTCCGCTGTGTATATTTTGGGCATCTCGCCTTCTCCCTTCATTCTCTGACGACGTGTACTTCTGAATACACGAAAGTCTTTGGAATCATTTTTCTTCTTCGTTGTGGGTTTGCATCATTCATTCATTTCACGTGTTTAATTGTGAAATTCATCCCATATATATATATATATATATATATATATACCTTGGTTAACCTTGGTTTTGCTTCCGCCCGCATCGTTCATTCTGACGAAAGTCAAGCTTGTCGCTCCACCTTAGACCTACAGTTTAATGTAGAATCCGAACCACGCCCACCAGCAGTCCAGCGTCTGCTACCCAGGGTACCCATTTATCTACCAACCATTTTATTATTGGGTGGAAATATGAACAGCTAGGTTTGGCTACGCGCCGCCTGCCGTCACCAGGTCTTGATCCCGGGGCCGATGGATTCGTAGTCGGCGACGCTAACCACTACACCACCGAGGCGCATATATATATATGTGTGTGTGTGTGTGTGTGCGCGTGCATACCTACGTATGTACTTGTATGTATATGTGCACGCGCATTTAAAGATAGGCTTAGACAAGGTTTTAAACACGTGAATAATAATGTAGTTTTGCGTATACTGTACTGTGAGAGTGCCTTCCTTGCGTTTAATTTTTTATATTTTCTAAACTTTAAAATTTCCCTTTATCCTTTTTTCATTGCTATGGGCGGTGAGAACTGAAAAAAGGGACAGACCTTGCTTTTGTATCTTGCCATTCTCTCTGAATGTGTGTGTGTGTGTGTGTGTGTGTGTGGTGTGTGTTTTTGGTAAGGGAATCACCTTGATACGTCGTACAGTGCCCGTGTGATTCTCTCTTTTTCACTTTCTTTCTCGGGCTAACATAGAGTAGATCTTTTGGTCTATTTTAGCCTGTAACTTGGGCTGGCAATAAAACCCTTTTTTGAGAAAACAAAACAAAACACCAGAATAAGTGGGGAAAACTGGGTTTTTCCAAAATAACTGTATAAATTCACTTATTTTTTTATAAAAGTTATATATGAGGTGTAGGCCTATATCCAGTGGCAGATTATCATTGAGGCAAATGAGGCTGAAGCCTCATGCCCCCATGCTTGAGGGGGGGCCCCCAATAAATTGAGTTTCGATGATATAATTCGAGATTTCGCAAACTTCTTTGATTAAATATGACAGAGTACACAAACTGACAAATTATATTTTATAGGCCCTAAAGTAAAGTTTGTTTAATACTGTTTTGTTTTAGCAAACGGCAAAATACACTGTGTTAAGGTTCTTTTAAGTTTGTTTCTCAATTAGCCTAAGCACCGTACATATAATTCGTGTAAATGTACTATGTACTGTACATGTACTGTTAATAAAAATGTATAGAAAAGGGTCCCGAAAATAAAATTAGCCTCAGGTCCCAAATACAGTTAATCCGCCCCTGCCTATAGTTTTAATAGGATGGAAGTTAATGCAATGTAAGGCACTGTTGTGTTCATAAATGTAAAGAAATTTGCTTAATTTTGTATGAAATAATTGCTAAAACGCTAGCACCAAATAAAGCATACTACATAACCAGCAGTGAGAAGAAGAGGATGTTGTAGTGTAACTGTGCCTAACATTCAGTACATTCAGTACTTTCTAGAAAGTACTTTTTTTTTGTAATATTTTTACTCTAACTTAAGTACAATCTTGAGGAAAATTTTGTACTTTAACTTAAGTACAATGTTGCGAAAATCTGAAAAGTACTAACAAAACAGCTGTATGCTTGACAATTTCATTCAAAATTGGTAAACAAATTCTGGAAAAACCCTCTTTCAATCTGCCACGTCTCAATGTGAGGTATTGAGAGAGGGAAGACACCGAAACCGGATTATTCCAGATTTTGTTAACAAAACATTTGGGTTTCATTAACCAATCAATTAACCAATTCAGTACAGTATTTTAAGGTAGCCAATCCGCTTTTTCGATGGCTGATCGAAAGAACGAGAAAATCTGGAGACCTTCGACAGCAGCTCGACAGATGAAGACGACTTCTTCAAACCTGTCCAGTGTCCAGTGTCCAGTCTCAAAAATATATAGAAAAAAGGGAGATTGATTTATATTTGGCAAATACAATTAACAGCCGTATGGATATGTTGAAGTCATTTCCATCACTTATGGACATAGCCATACGGCTAAATACGCCACTTCCTGCATCTGCAGCCTGTGAACGACTGTTCAGTGTTGCTGGACTAACTTTTAGTCCAAAAAGAGCCAGGATAGTCACGGTATCCCCAAATGGGGAGAAGGTGGGGTGGAGGGGGGAAAACCGAGTCCAACAACATATAACACAGACATATACTGTATATCTAAAAATAATAAGGATAATTGAATGTGCAGTCATTGACATATAGGTAATTATAATGTAATGTCTGTGTTCATAAAGATAAACAATTAATATGATCGTGAACAGCGATGAACTTCATGTAGTTTACTAGTCTTATACAGTAACAAGCGGAGCGACCCGGCGTTGCCCGGGTGGAAGTTAAACGCTATATACATAGAGTACATATACACGGTATGTATATATATATATATATATATATATATATATATATATATATATATGATGAATAAAACCACGAAGGGAAAAGAAACACAAAGTGGTGCTCAAGCGCTTCGGGCAAAGTGCTAAAATTGTCATTTTTCCGTACAAATGTGTTTGCTCTTCCCACAATTTTTTATTTGTATACTTACTATATATATATATATATATATATATATATATATATATATGTTTATTTTGTAACCTATATATTGTCTTGAACTCTCCTTTCACTCCAGTGTTCCTGAGGATGTCATTAGACGAAAGCGCTTGAGCACCACTTTGTGTTTCTTTCCCTTCGTGGTTTTATCATAAATATTTCTCACATGTCACTTTCGTGAAATAATTTTCATATATATATATATATATATATATATATATATATAATATATATATATATATATATGCCCGGTTAGGTTAATTGAATGCCCGGTTAGGTCAACTGAATGCCCGATTAAAGTAATTGAATGCCACGTTTGGTTAATTGTACGCCCTTGACGACTGGTTAGGTTAAGTTGTGATATTTTCGTTAGTTTTAACGAAAATATCACTTAACCTAACCAATCGTCAAGGGCGTACAGTCGACCTAGCTGGGCATTCAATAATTTTATCGTAGGTTTCGATATATATATATATATATATATATATATATATATATATAAATAATATATATATATATATATATATAAATATATATATATATGACCTGGGAGGCCGATGCCACATAGCATATATATATATATATATATATATGCTATGTGGCATCGGCCTCTCAGGTCATATATATATATATATATATATATATATATGACCTGAGAGGCCGATGCCACATAGCATATATATATTAATATATATATATGCTAGAGCTCCGCCCATTTTATGACGTGTCTATGATAGAGCTGCGCCCATTTTGTCACTATCTTTTATGACGTGTCTATGATGTCACTATCTTTCGACCAATCCGGAATACAGAGGCCTCCAACGACCTCAGATGACCTCAGAGGCCGACGCCATATAGCCTATGTTCTTCCCGGCCTCAGTTACCCCTATCCCCAAGTCTCATCCAAATCTAACCAGTGGTTTGGCTGGCCATAAGAAACAAAGAAAGAAAGTTTGCAAGCAGTTCGACCGTCACAATTATTAGTATAGATAAGGTTCCATTATGATTACTGCAAGTCTATATGAACACCTACCACAATACAACTTTTTATATACTAGTGAATTTGAACCAAAAATAGACATTACACAACCAACCTCCACATTCCCTCATTCCCTTTCCCACCCACCAGTCTTCTTTCTATTACGCTTGCTCATCATTATCATAAACTGTACTCATCATCCTTTTTAGATGTTTTTCGCTTCCATCATCAACCTGTTTTTCTTCACATCCCAGTTTGTGAGTGGTGGGAAAGTGTTTTGGAAACAGCAGACAATGATACTCCAGCTTTAGCAGCTATTTGTCTTTGAGTGTTGCCTTCTTTAGGAGAACAATAACTTTCAACCTATTCTTGTATGAAATTTCTTTATTTTTAGCCATTATACTATCTTATCTGTAAAAAAAATTAGATGAGACATTTTTGTATTAAAGTTTAACAAATAAGATGATATTTTTAAAGAAACTTGCGATTACATGAGTCATTAAATCTATAAAACATGTTATTATATCAAATTGAATAGTATATTTACCAGTAAAGAACCTGGCCCTCAAAATTAGCAAAATCATTAAAAACTAGTGGTGTACTGATTCATCGGCATTGGCAGAATTGGCCATTGTTTGGGCATTAGCATCGGCCAAATTTAGCTGATTCTCTTAATGATTATTTGAAATTTTAAAATTTCCATTACAAAACAAAATCTATATTTACAGAAATTGAAAACCAAAAAACACGATGATAATTATATAACTTATACTCATTTCAAAATGTAATTATACAGGGTGTCCCGTAAGTCTGGACCCATAGGGATTTATAATATATTTTTTTATTATGTTATTATTATTATTTTATTATTATTATTTTTTTATTATTTTTTATTATGATTTTTATTTGTGGGGCCACTTGAAAGCCAAAGTGTACGAGGTCAAACTTCAGAACATTTTCCACCTTAAAGCACGCATTGTGGAGGCGTGTCAAGAAATTTCTGCGACTGTGATTCAGAAAGTGCTGTCGCAGTGGAGATTGCGTCTTCAACTATGTGTGCGACACAACGGCGGACACTTTGAACAGATTATGTAATAAATTTTTGGACTATTTTGTAATTTTATTATTTTTCCCTATGGGTCCAGACTTACGGGACACCCTGTATAAAAATATTTTACATTCACAAAAATGGCAAAGCATAATAAGTTAGTTGTCCATAAATTTACATTTTTTTGACTAGCTAATCTCTAATATTATAAACTATTGTAATGTAATTGTAATTGGCAGGGCCGACGAGAACTGCCCCGGGCCCCGGGGAAGGATTGGTATATGGGCCCCCCTGTTTACTTAGTATTTTATTATGAATGTTTTTTTACACAGCAAGCAAACTGATTATATGTTCAAGTCACTATTCAAAACATACAGTATGAATAAACAACTCGGAAGAAAATGACCATTTTATTTTTCGAATCAATTGTATTCATTCTATCACCATAGAATTTACAAATGCAGTACCAGTCCATGCAGGCAAGACAATTGTTTACTGCAAGATTTTCATAATTAGAAGTGTACTTTCTTTGCCTTGTCTCTAGCAAAGTGGTAAATGATTCTGATGAAATTCAAAGTACGGGCTAACTGGCTTTCAATTACAATGGTTCCCAGATCTGTGAGTCGGTCTGGGCATTGGTGACCAGTGACCACAGATAATATTTTATCTTTTCAGTTTGACTATGATAATCTCTATAAAATGTGTGTTCATTAATTATTTTCCTCTCTTTTATTTAATCAATTGCTTTATAATATTTTTAGATTTTATCCCCCCTCTTTCCGGGCACCGGGGATTTATCCCTGCTTCCCCCCCGCCTCTCGGCGGCCCTGGTAATTGGTTGTGTAATGTCTATTTTTGGTTCAAATTAACTAGTATATAAAAGTTGTATTGTGGTAGCTGTTCATATAGACTTGCAGTAATCATAATGGAACCTTATTACTGTATGATACTAGTAAACTACATGGACTTCAACGCTGTATACAATCATATTAATTGTTTATCTTTATGAACATAGACATTACAATATAATTACCTGTATGTAAATGAATGCGCATCCAATTGTCCTTTAGATATTACAGTATGTCTGTGTTATATGTTTTTGGACTCGGTTGTATCCCCTCCACCCCACCTTCCCCCAGCTGGGGTACCTTGACTATCACTGCAGCGTTGCCACATATACGGAGTCGTTTGTGAAGCGAGGAACATTACAGTTGCCCGCATATGTAATGTTCCTCGCCTCACAGGCGACTCCGTACATGTGGCAACGCCGCAGTGATAGTCAAGGTACCCAACTTGGGGAAGGTGGGTGGAAGTGGGACAACAGAGTCCAACAACATATAACACAGACATATATATTTAAAGGACAATTGAATGTGTATTCATTGACATACAAGCAGTGATGGGCAGTATCTAGATACATGTATCGCCGATACGTATCGATCGATACTTTGTATCTGTATCGGTATCGCTTTAGCTACTTGACAAAAGTATCGATTTATCGGTATCGCTAAGGTCAATTTTCTTAAATGTATCGAAAAAAATCGATACTTCGATACATCGATACATTATTAAATTTTTAAATATTAAATAGATGGTATAATATGACACTACTGAGTTATATTTATGAATATACATAAATAATAATATTATTAAATATTTATTTAATGACAGTACTACTCTACTGGTCACGTCACACAGTACGGCGCAACGTTTAAACACGTTTGTACTTGTGTTATTGAGATTAATTAACCATAATATAGAAACGCTCATAATATAGAAACGCTCATATAATATAGAAACGCTCATTGGTGTTGCAACACTATTGGCCACGCCCACTCGGTGTTGAGTTTAAACAGGTTCATACTTGTAATGCAGCGATTCCTCCTGGTCCCCGAGGCATTTCTTATCAATCAGTCACTCATTAAGTAGACGTCACGCCGAGTAGTTGTGCGATAATGAGTGAAGATATTAATAGTAATAATAACGCGTCAGGGAGTGAGCCACAAAAAGAACAACCTGGTGAAAATGACGCGACAGAAAATCATTTCCATAAAATTAAAGATACCAACTGGTCAAAATCAGTCCTAATAACTTGCGGTAGATATTTAAGATTGCGAATTGTGATGAGCGACTTAAATTATCTTGCTTGTGTCTATAAAACCCATTAAAATGTCGTTGATTTTACTTACAGTGCGTGTAAATTACTAGTATAAACAATAATATCTAATACCTACATATCAAATGAATAATTATAAAAATGTACCGGCGATGCATGTATCGGTATCGGTATCGCTTAAGACATCTAGAAAGTATCGGCGTATCGGTATCGCCTAAGACGTTCTTCATGTATCGATGTATCGGTATCGCTTTAGCGATTTTCATGTATCGATGCCCATCACTGCATACAAGTAATTACAGTATATTGTAATGTCTGTGTTCATAAAGATAAATAATTAATATAATCGTATACAGCGTTGAACTCCATGTAGTTTACTAGTCTTATGCAGTAATAAGGTTCCATTGTGATTACTGCAAGTCTATATGAACAGCTACCACAATACAACTTTTTATATACTAGTGAATTTGAACCAAAAATAGACATTACACAACCAATTACAATTACATTACAATAGTTTATAATATTTAGAGATTAACTAGTCGAGAAAATGTAAATTTATAGACAACTTATTATGCTTTGCCATTTTTGTGAATAAAATACTTTTATATAATTACACTTTGAAAGGAGTATAAACAGGGGTGTGCTGGGACCAGTTCGGTCCGGTTCGCCCGAACCGGTTCTTAAATTTTGATTGGATCACCGAACCGTTTGTTTGTTTTGACAAATATTAACAGTCAGTAGAAATTTATTTTGAAATTTGCAATTTGTCAGTCAGTCTTGATGAATTTTACGAATGCTCATGACGCCCGGGATTTGTCTCGTTCACAATTATGTTTTTGTGAATTATAGCTTTAGTTTACAATGTCACATTTGATGTTACATTCGTTGCATGCCATTAGAATGATTTTATTTCATTATGAAATTTTTAGAAAGTATTTATGAAAAGATCGATCGAACAACTGCGTAATAAGCAAAGCTGGCTTGCTGCTGGAACTGAAACACGTGGTTGAGTCAGCCGGACTAGGACATGTAAACATTAGATCAGAGATTTTACCAGCGTGTGTAATTATGTACATATGTGTATGTACGATTATTTGCATGTATGTATTTTAGCACACACATCCAGGGACGGCCCTAGGGTTGCTGGCGCCCCGGGCAAGCTGAACTTCGGCGCCCTTACAAGTATAATTTTAAAATTTGTTCACAATGAGGAAAAACTACAAATGTAGGAATAAAGAGTTTATTACAATTAACGATATTCACTCAAAGTACAACTAAACATTCTCAAAATGGAACCATGTATGAAAATATGAGAGACAGTGTTGCCACTTTTGTCTGAGGTAAATCCACAAAAAAAGTAAAAATTCCACAAAGTGGCAACACTGATGAGATATCATAGGATGGCAGCGCTGCCAGGCGTATGTAATTTGTGCTCAACGCTCACCTACGCGGCCACATCAACCCATGTGACATGTCATCCCATGTCGGGCCAAACTGACCTTAGCTTTACTGGTAGTCTCTAATGCTATTGGCTAATATAATGTTATAATCCCTGAAAATTTTACTCCACATCAGGAAATTTTCACATTTGACTTTTATTTCATTTTATTTTATTTATTTATTTTTAGATTTTTCGCCTTGTATTTGGAAGATCCCAAACACATGACGTGGCGCCCCTTAGCATGTGGCGCCCCGGGCAACTGCCCGAGTTGCCGGTACCTTGAGCCGGCCCTGCACACATCATAATATCATACTGCTATGTAAGGGACAAGCAAATGCAGAGAGAGAGAGAGAGAGAGAGAGAGAGATGCACGCACACAAGTCAATCGGTGCTAAGGATAGTCTAAACATGAGAATTCGGGATCTTGTTAGCGTGTATATTTATGTACGTATGTGTACATAAATATACACATGTATATTTATATGTATAATAAACAGCTCACAATTTATTTATAGCAAAGGCTGTCGAAACAGAACAACGGCAGGCAAGAAGAGTAGGCTATGCGGCAGGAATAATGGTTCTCTCACACACACACACACACACACACACACACACACATACATTGCAAGTCGCGACTTAGTTGGACAGAATAGTCGTCTTGACTGCGTGCGTTAGTGTGTGTCACTAGTGTGGAGCGTAAGGTCAAAGTCACCGTGTTGTTGACGTGAACTTGTACTGAGACGGACAGTATTAATTTCGTTCAGTTTGTCATTTCTAGCATCTAAAACAGTAAATATGTAAATTATTCTTTAAGAAAATACTGTACCCTAATAATTTGTAATCAAAATGAAGAGACAGGCTCTGTTTCCAATTTTTAAACAAAAACATCAGAAAACAACTGATGTGCAAAATGAAGATAAAGCCATCACCATTCAAACATCGTTCACTTCTACAGGACAGAAGTCATGCAAATATCGGAAAAAACTAGTGACCTTGTTGTTTATGGATCGAGTGGTAGTTCATTGCCATCACCGATAGTTCAAGAACTCAAAGTGTTGCCAGAATGTTGGTCCAATAAACATTTTGAATATTTTAAGAAACAGTATGCATGGTTAGAGGTACAAAATAAAAAACTAGTCTGCAAACCATGCTCAACAGTAGACTCTCTTGGTATAGAAAAAGCAAAGCATGTGCCTGTAGCTTTTCAGTGGGAAAACTGTTCGGTAGTTGCAAGTAGAACAACAAAAGAAACTCAGCAGGCATCTCTAAGAAAGAAAATAAAAGAACATTCATTATCAGGTGCTCATTTAAAGGTCACAAAGATATTAGAAGAAGCCCCAAAAATGTACTGCCATCAGTAATTGACACACTGAACAGTAAAGCTCTAGATTCCACTGTTAATATTTTTAATGTGGTTTACAGTTTAGTAAAGAGAACTAGGCTTATGTTTGACATTGATGATGCACTCGAACTCCAAAAGAAAAATGGAGTGGACGTTGGCAATTGTCTCCATTCTCGGTTTTCGGCAACTAGAATATATGAACACATAGCAGCTCAAATGAAAAAAACAATGTTTTTCAACATAGTCAAGGGAGAAGTTAAAGTATGTATAATCAATGATGAAGCATGAACAATAACTAAGAAAAGTGTGTTAGTCATTTATTTACGCTATGAAGTGCAATCTGCAGATGAGCCATTAACCATTTTGTTGATTTGAAGGAACTATCATCTACGACTGCAAGCAGCATATTTGAAACTTTAATTGAATGTTTAAAAAACTCTGGGTTTGACAAAGAATACTTGCCCAGAAATCTCATAGCTTTTTGTTTAGATGGTGCCAGTACAATGCTGGGAAGGCACTCAGGAGTAGCAGCAAAGCTGACAGAGTTATTTCCAAATATCATAATCTGGCATTGTTTAAATCATCACTTACAGCTAGTGCTGGATGATTCTGTGAATTATATAAATCAAGTGAATCATTACAAAATATTCTTGGACAAAATTTATTCCATCTATCATCGGTCAAACAAAAACCAAGCAGAGCTAAATGAAATTGCAAAAGATTTAGGGATAGAAATTATCAAAATGGGGCGTGTCCTGGGTCCTCGCTGGGCAGCCTGTAGTGTGAGAGCAGCTAAAGCAGTCTGGAGACCGTATCCAGCTTTATATTTCCATTTTTATAGAAATTCAAACCTGGTTAGAATGGCAAAAAAAATGAGTAACCCAAAGTTTTTGCATGACTTAGCTTTGATCATTGATATTCTGGAGGAAATTGCCTTGTTATCTAGTGCTTTCCAAGCACGTTCTACAACATTTTAGAAAGCAGATAAACTTGTAAGACGTATAATAAGAACACCATCAGCTCTTAAATAAAATTTGGGATGCCATGAAACAGAATTTGAGCAGTTAATCCAGTCTGAAGCGTTTAAACACATTCAATTTCAAGACAGCCAAAGTATCAGTTCAAATACTGTAGGATTGCCTAGAAATCAGCTGATTCAGAGTGTAGTTGACAAAATGACAGCCAGGCCTTTATCTACAAGTCATTTCAGTTTGAAGCAAGTTACTCAAAGTCGGTTTCACTGTGAGGACCTTCTAGCACTTTTTGATTTACTTGAACCAACATCTTGGAAATATGATGAAATCTTATCACCATGGCTGGAAGGTGAAAAAAAAAGGCAGTTGAATGAACTCATAAAATTTGAAATTGACATCAATGACTTTCGGGATTTTGTTGGTTCAAATGTGGAATCAAAGAATATTCCTCTTCCACCTACCATTGCTAAAGCTAAGAAAATAATGAGTACAATTGCTATTTGCAGCGCGGAAGCAGAACGAGGCTTTAGTGTTATGAACGATATTGCGAAAGCGGAAAGAAGCAAACTTTCTGTTAATCATATTTCCAGTCTGATGACAATAAAATATTAGGAAAGCCTGTAGCAGACTGGGATGCTGTGCCATATGTCACGACTTGGCTAAGAAGTCATCGTCAAGCTGATGATACTAGAATTCGTGAGAAAACTGATACTCAACCATCGCACAACGAACTGGCTATTAAAAATATAGGTAGTATCAGAAGTAGTGGTCGTTTTAATATTTATTTATTTTTTGATGAAAAATTAGTTTATTTTTAGATAATTATGTCGTTAGTGAGTATAAAGAATATGTTAAATAATTTCTGCCAAAATGTTACAAAATGTTGTTTGGAAAAGCTAAAATACGTTGGCTTTCGGGGTTCTGCCCCGGACCCTGCTGGGGGAGTTACCGCTCACCCCAGACCCCCTAGCTTAATGACTCGCGCCACTGGCACTCGCTGATTTATACCCCTATCTGTATCAAAACCGGTTGTTAAGAAATTGGCAGCACACCTCTGAGTATAAATTATATATAATTATCATAGTGTTTTTTGGTGTTCAATTTTCTGTAAATATAGATTTTGTTTTGTTATGAAAATTTTAAAATTTCAAATAATCATTAAGAGAATCAGCTAAATTTGACCGATGCTAATGCCCAAACAATGGCCAATTCTGCCAATGCCGATGAATCAGTACACTACTAGTGATTTAGTGATTTTGCTGACTTTGAGGGTAAGGTTCTTTACTGGTAAATATACTATTCAATTTGATGTAATAACATGTTTTATAGATTCAATGACTCACACACTTGTTTATACCCTCATGTAATCTCAAGTTTCTTTAAAAATATCATCTTATTTGTTAAACTTTAATACAAAAAAAGTTTCATCTTCTAATTTTTTTTTACAGATAAGATAGTATAATTGCTAAAAATAAAGAAATTTCATACAAGAATAGGTTGAAAATTATTGTTCTCCATAAAGAAGGCAACACTCAAAGACAAATAGCTGCTAAAGCTGGAGTATCATTGTCTGCTGTTTCCAAAACACTTTCTCACCACTCACAAACTGGGGATGTGAAGAACAAAACAGGTTGATGATGGAAGCGAAAAACATCTAAAAAGGATGATGAGTACAGTATATGATAATGATGAGCAAGCGTAATAGAAAGAAGACTGGTGGGTGGGGAAAGGGAATGAAGGAACGTGGAGGTTGGTTGTATAATGTCTATTTTTTGTTCAAATTCACTAGTATATAAAAAGTTGTATTGTGGTAGCTGTTCATATAGACTTGCAGTAATCATAATGGAACCCTATCTATACTAATAATTGTGACGGTCGAACTGCCTGCGAACTTTCTTTCTTTGTTTCTTATGGCCAGCCAAACCACTGGTTAGATTTGGATGAGACTTGGGGTATAGGGGTAACTGAGGCTGGGGAAGAACATAGGATATGTGGCGTCGGCCTCCGAGGTCATCTGAGGCTGCTAAGGCCTCTGTGTTCCAGATTGGTTGAAATATTGTGACATCATAGACACGTCATAAAAGATAGTGACATAAAATGTGCGGAGCTCTACATATATATATATATATATATATATATATATATATATATATATATATATATATATATATATAAAG
Organism: Bathynomus jamesi; assembly: GCA_023014485.1. Lineage (NCBI taxonomy): Eukaryota > Metazoa > Arthropoda > Malacostraca > Isopoda > Cirolanidae > Bathynomus > Bathynomus jamesi. Next base: position 404,522 of record JAJOZX010003903.1, read on the forward strand.
AACATAGGCTATGTGGCGTCGGCCTCCGAGGTCATATATAATATATATAGATATATATATATATATATATATATATATATATATCGAAACCTACGGTAAAATTATTGAATACCCGGTTAGGTTAATTGAATGCCCGGTTAGGTCAACTGTACGCCCTTGACGATTGGTTACGTTAAGTCGTGATATTTTCGTTAAAACTAACGAAAATATCACGACTTAACCTAACCAATCGTCAAGGGCGTACAATGAACTAACCTGGCATTCAATTAACCTAACCAGGTATTCAATTACTCTAATCGGGCATTCAGTTGACCTAACCGGACTGGGTATTCAGTTGAACTAACCGGACATTCAATTAACCTAACCGGGCAACGCCAGGTCGCTCCGCTAATTACTGTATAGACTAGAAAACTACATGGAGTTCAACGCTGTATACGATCATATTAATTCTTTATCTTTATGAACACAGACATTGCAATATATCATAATTACCTATATGTCGATGAATGCACATTCAATTGTCCTTTAGATATATATGTTTGTGTTATATGTTGTTGGACTCGGTTGTCCCTCCTCCACCCCACCTTCCCCCAGTTGGGGTACCTTGACTATCACTGCAGCGTTGCCACATGTATGGAGTCGTCTGTGAAGCGAGGAACATTACATATGCAGGCAACTGTACCTGCAATTATAATTTTGTAAAATAATGGTAGTGATAGGGTCATTGAGTAAGTAAGTAGGTAGGTAGGTAGGTAGTGTCGCGTATTGGTTTTTAAATCGGAAATTTAATAATGTTTTTTGGAATGTAGTAGAATGATAATGTTTTGGGGAGTGTAGTGAAGTGATTTAATTGTATGAAATTAGCATATGTAAATATAATTATTTGAAATATAAGACACTAGTTGGCAACATAGAGAGAGATTAGGACGGAAGCATACCCAAAATCAGTCTCGGGCGCGGTCTGTCATGAAAAGGAGTGCTTTGTTTGGTTAAGATGTAATTGTGATTTAAAGTTAACTAGAAGCTTTCTCCACGATCCAGTGTTAAATTAGGAATTTACATTCGCTTTCCCCTGTTGTTATTACTGTCCTGATTAAAATAAACCAGTAAATGGTGATAATCGTCATCATTTCCTTCCCACTCGCTCACTTTGTTCAAACAAAATGTCGGCTGCAGGCTCCATGTTTCAGTCGAGAATCGGCCGCACTACCCGGCTAGCTCGTATAAAGAATACAGAAATCATTGTAAAATAAGCATTAAGAGTGAAAAAAATGCAGATAACGAAATATTAAAGAAAAGAAGCCGAAATCAAAGACGTTTCACGACAGTAGGTAGATGAATTATGGTAGTAGTTGGTTGTTTAAAATTTTTTTGAGAATAGTGTGATGGCCGTGATTTATTTTTTGTTTCGGCGACTCATTCTTCTAGTTACTTTTCTAAGGTGAACATCTTCAAAGTATTTCTTGTGAACGTTTTGTGTTGTGTTATAGTATTTTGACTCTTAGTTTGCAAGAATATGAAATTAAAACAGTTTGCTTCTTTCAGCTGTAACTGTTCAGTTTAAGGTAATTTATTAAGCTTTTATTAATAGTTACGAACCTGTATTAATATTGGTATATGTTAATATTAAAAGTAAATATTTATTAGTGATTTTATATGTAGGCCCTGAACGTGAAAGTCGGCTCTTGATTGGGTTAGTTTACGTACTACGGAATTGCAGTTACAGGTTAAGAAAGACTAAAATCTAATCTAGGGGCTAGGCTATCCTGAGAAGGTAGTAGAAAAAAGTTAAATTCCTAGTTTAGAGGCGTCCTTCAAATTTTTATTGCACGTGTATATAAGTTAAACCATTGGATTGGAAATAATTTATTTATGAACGTTGTGAGGTGGAAAAAGAACCTAACCTAAACCTGGCATCATTCGATCTAACCCAGGCATTAATAATAACAATTACAACTTTCCTAGTTCAGAGGCGTCCTTCAAATTTTTATTACACATGTATATAAGTTATACCATTGGATTGGAAATAATTTATTTATGAACGTTGTGAGGTGGAAAAAGAACCTAACCTAAACCTGGCATTATTAGATCTAACCCAGGCATTAATAATAACAATTACGGTAAATGTACAGTATTACACCCGTCTCCCTTTCGAGGTGAAATTTATGTTTTTCCTATGGTTTTTGATGTTTTGAACTAGTGCTTGCATAATACCGAAAATTTTCAATACCGGTATTTGGAGGCAATTATGCTAATCCCGGTATTGATACCGGTATTATGAAAAAAATAATTTATTTGGATTTATTATGGTGCCACCCTACCAACCCTCCCACAAGTCTGAGGGACTTGCAGTACTCACCATATTTACTATAAATTAATGACCCAACTCCAAATAGATGGCATTCTATTCGAAAAAGTTTATACAGTAAATTACTAAATTGTAATAAAAATATTATTTGAATTTTTTTTTTAGCATATTATTATACAACTACTGGGGTAGATAGAAATTATTAGTATCTAAATATTTATTTCTTAGTTTGATTTTGAAAGTATGCTTTGAGGAAACAAAGAGCATCTAGGAATTGTTCAGATAGACTTGATCTCAGTTTCGTCAGAAATAGGCCTGCAGCAGAAAAGGCTCTTTCTGATTCTGCACTTGTAGGTTTAATTGAAAGCAGTGCCTTGTACAGCTTCTCTAAATTCTCACTTCTCTGTAAAGTAACTTCCAAGCTTTTAAATTCATTAGTAACATCAAAATCAATGGAATTTTTTTTAGATGGCACTTTTCCTAGTTTGTCCATTTCTTGCATGTATTCACTCAGTAATGAATCTGCTTCCACTTCAGTCTTATTTGCAGCTACATTTTCAGGGTTACATGGAAATTCCTGTTCTTCCATTTCTATCTCCAAATCAACCACATTCTTAGGGAAAAGTCTTTTATGGAGCCTTTTCATGATCCATACATAATATAAATTTATAAAAGTTAGTGCAATAAATAGTTTTCTTTGATAGAAAGGAATAGAAAACGAAAAAAAGAGGTTAACTGCAAAATACCCCGAAACTTTTTTCCGAATCCTCCAAAAACAGTTTATTTGCCTATCGGAGGACTAAATTGCCTAAATTTTACAATAGCAATTTTTGTCAATACCGAAAACCTATAATATCGGTATCGGTATTATTTGTACTTCTTCAATACCGGTATTAATATCGGTATTTCAATACCGGTTTTAACCCCTAGTTTTGAACGAATCTGACCTTCAAAACCGTCGGAAATGACTCGTTTTTGAGATACCCCCCCCCCAGCCGGCAATGTGGGGGAAATCACAGAAAACGAGTCATTTCCGACGGTTTTGAAAGTCAGATTCGTTCAAAAACCATAGGAAAAACAAATTTCACCTTCAAAATTGACCTAACCTAACTTAACTAAACCTAACTTAACTAAACCTAACTTAACTAAACCTAACTTAACTAAACCTAACTTAACTAAACCTAACTTAACTAAACCTAACTTAACTAAACCTAACTTAACTTAACTTAACTAAACCTAACTTAACTTAACTAAACCTAGCTAAACTAAACCTAGCTAAACTAAACCTAGCTAAACTAAACCCTATGCTAACTTAACCTATGCTAACTTAACCTATGCTAACTTAACCTATGCTAACTTAACAGAAAAACAGGAATTACCTTTAAAATCTAAGACAGAATAATCACAGTACCGTCTTTTCTTCGTTTTAAGCACAACGCCACAGTTTCTGGTCTTGATATGTGCACTCCATTTTACGGTAAATTTATAGTATTACACCCGTCTCCCTTTGAGGGTGAAATTTATGTTTTTCCTATGGTTTTTGATGTGTTTTGAACGAATCTGACCTTCAAAACCGTCGGAAATGACTCGTTTTTGAGAACCCCCCTCCCCCCATCCGGCAATCTGGGGACCCTGGTGGGAACCGAGAGTTCTCGGGTGGGGAAAATCACAGAAAACGAGTCATTTCCGACGGTTTTGAAGGTCAGATTCGTTCAAAATACATCAAAAACCATAGGAAAAACAAATTTCACCTTCAAAATTGACCTAACCTATCCTAACCAAACCTATCTACAACGCCACAGTTTCTGGTCTTGACGATATGTACACACCGTTTTACAATGTGGACACTTCACTACTGTCGGTAGAATACCGTGAGCACGCAGAAACAACACTTTTTTCTAAATTTTCGTAGAAAGCGACAATACAGCTGTAATAATCGAACGAGCACGCGTCACACGAAGCCATTCCGGTAGCAAAGTAATTCAAATTCGAAATGGATGGAGCGCAGTGATTGGGCAGACATGTAACGGTCACACAAACGAACGTACGAACACACACTAGATACACCAAAAAAATGTTTATATCTCGAAAACAAAGCATTTGCGACGGAAACGCTATAGAAGGAAAGTTTCTTAGCATTAAAAAGTCTACTTAATGAACATATAATAATTGCTGGACGTTAGACGGGTGTAATACTATAATAATACCAAATATATTTCCTGTTTTGGCTATAATGTACTTTTTTTTCATAAAATATTTTTCCTGATTGGGCTATTTTTTCGCTACTCTGCGACTTAACTAGTTTGTTGGTTTTGTTCTGGCTATTTTTTTTTTCTAATTGGATTAAGTTCGGTGGTGCTTGTGATAGAATTATGACGTGCCGTTCGTGTGATTTCGACTTCGATAACTTTATTCGTATTGTGCCCTAGATGAAGACAAAGTATTGGTTGTTTTTATCAATTACGGCGTTATTCTCTCATCCTTAACTTGCCCGAAATGTGACAGTGAGTGCATAATACGAAAAGATCAGAAGATATTTAGGTGAAATAACCAATATTAACCGGTTAGGTCAACTGTACGCCCTTGATTGGTTAGGTTAAGTCGTGATATTTTCGTTAGTTTAAACGAAAATGACGAGAGCAAACTTTTCTCGTTAATTTTGAGGTGTTTTGTACGAAACTGCCAGTAGTATAGCCGCAAAAGGGGAGAGTGCAAGAATGTTGCAGGTTATTATGTAATGTTGCAAAGGGGTGGGGTTGTTGCAAAGGGGGTGGGGGGTTGTTGCAAAGGGGGTGGGGGAAACTTGGAGGCGGCGTTATCCCCCAAGAGAAAGGAGGAGAGAAAGGAGGAGGAGGAGAGAAAGGAGGAGGAGGAGAGAAAGGAGGAGGAGGAGAGAAAGGAGGAGAGAAAGGAGGAGGAGGAGAGAAAGGAGGAGAGGTGTTCACCTGGCAGGAGCCAAGTGCACATTAAGACTTCAGCCGAGTTGGCGTTGTTTTATAGGCTCCTAATCAGCCAGTTGGCGTAAATGGCTTGAGTTGCCAGATACCGCGATACCATTGTATACATTATTATAGACTCCTAATCAGCCAGTTGGCTGTAAATGGTTGTCAGATACCTCTTTTTAGCAGTATTATTGTATACATTATTATTATATACGTCTAATCAGCCAAGGGGGGAGAGGTACACATGCAGGAGGTACACATGCAGGAGGTACACACACATACGCACACATGCAGGAGGTACACATGCAGTAGTTACACATGCAGGAGAGAGAGAGCTGAAGGAGGGAGAGAGACGCCTGTAGGAGAGAGAGAGCTGAAGGAGGGAGAGAGACGCCTGTAGGAGAGAGAGAGAGACGCCTGAAGGAGAGAGAGAGAGAGAGTAGTTGCCTTTAAGGCATATTATTTTCGTTTTCCTAACCTAAGAGGCCACTAAGGGGTTTACCAAAGGGCCAAAAAAAGAAGGACCAGAGGTCCTTGCTCGGCTGGAGCCGAGCTGGGAATGAGTCTTCACCAGCTTCTCGATCTTTTATAAGCCTCTATTCTGGCTGAGTTGCCAGATCACGCCTTGTATTGGGGTGCTGAGTTGCCAGATCGCACCATGTATTCTAATAAGCATTGTGTACCACAATATGGTAGATGAATTAAATAATTACACACTTAATTGAAATATAGATGTATATAGTGTTTTACAATAGATGTATATAGTGGATTATATGCAAAATATAACATTAACTTGAGCTTCCTTGAAGTTGAACTTATCGAAACAAATAACGTAGTTATCCATAATTCAACCAACCATAGAAAACAGAATTATAGAAATATATATATATATATATATATATATATATATATATATATATGAAAATCATACCAAACGTATATTATTTTAAACTATACGTAAACCACAATATATATATTTTAATCAGTTGGAAGAATCAAACATATAAAATAACAATATGTTTATATAGATATTCAAATGGAAGATTCAAAGACGGAACAAATAACGTAGTTATCCAACCAACCATAGAAAACAGAATTATAGAACGATGCAATTCGAAACACATGAGCTTCATCCCTGCGAAGAAAATTGAAAAACGAAATTTAAAGAAACGAAGAAAGTTGGAAATACCCAAAACATAATCCGATAGAGGAAAGGATTTCCGAGAATCTGCCCAACTCGGTCGACCATATTTTACCTTTCTACGAGTCAAATCAAACAAAACCTCACCTCACTCCTTGTTTTCAGCATTCATTCATTTCACGTGTTTTATTGTGAATTTCATCCCATATATATATATATATATATATATATATATATATATATATATATATATATACCCTTTGGATAACCTTTGGTTAGCTTCCGCCCGAATTGTTCATTCTGACGAAGGTCAAGCTTTCCACTCCACCTTAGACCTACAGTTTAACGTGGAACCATCAACAGCCCAGCGTCTTAACCACTAGGACACGTAGGGTACCCATTTATCTGCCAACCACTTTCTTTTATTATGTGTAATGACCACCTTAGACCTACAGTTTAACGTGGAACCATCAACAGCCCCAGCGTCTTAACCACTAGGACACGTAGGGCACCCATTTATCTGCCAACCACTTTCTTTTATTATGTGTAATGACCACCTTAGACCTACAGTTTAACGTGGAACCATCAACAGCCCCAGCGTCTTAACCACTAGGACACGTAGGGCACCCATTTATCTGCCAACCACTTTCTTTTATTATGTGTAATGACCACCTTAGACCTACAGTTTAACGTGGAACCATCAACAGCCCAGCGTCTTAACCACTAGGACACGTAGGGCCCATTTATCTGCCAACCACTTTCTTTTATTAGTGTAATGACCACCTTAGACCTACAGTTTAACGAACCATCAACAGCCCCGTCTTAACCACTAGGACACAGGGTACCCATTTATCTGCCAACCACTTTCTTTTATTATGTGGAATGACCACCTTAGACCTACAGTTTAACTCCGAACCATCAACAGCCCCGCGTCTTAACCACTAGGACACGTAGGGTGCCCATTTATCTGCCAACCACTTTATTTTATTATGTGTAATGACCACCTTAGACCTACAGTTTAACGTTGAAACCGAATGTTATTTTTAAAATATAATTATGATATATTTCTTTATACCCTCTCGATTACATTAGTGACTAATGATGCGGGAAATTGAGTAAATGGAAATATTATTTTCTCGAAAACTATGGGTGATAGAAAACTTCTGAAACCATATTTGGAATCAATATCAAAAGTTCTATACGAATCACCAAATAATTTTCAAAGGAGAATAAGAGCATTAATTCTATTAGTGAAAATATAAAGATGCAATTACTCGTCCGTACCCGTTATAGCGGAATGGTACACGTCATAGCTCCACCCAGCTACATCGGCAGCCAATCACGACGAACATCTGGTCTTTTGGGCGGAGCTTGGCGAATGTGCATATAAAAGGGGATATTTTCAGTTGGGAGTAACAGTAGCTATTTTCGCATCAGTGAATAATCATTCCTCAACCATGGACCTGTACGTCTCCCCAGATTTGTATGAAGAAAGTGATACTGCAGCATTAACCGCAATTAGTCTTTTCAATGCGATTGATTGTGGCGAATTATTTTCGACGCAAACCGTAGAAGATATTTGCAGTGACGCTCCTTACAATCCGACGCAAGGGACTACCATAGAAATGTAAGTGTCCATAATTCGATTTTATATATATATGGAGAGTTGTAGTATTTCGTCAAATAGATACTAGTCAAAAATGTCAATCAATGTTATTTCCCCATCATGCTAAAATCGAAATTGGTAATCGAACCAAAGATATCTTCACATAATGGGGATCTGTCTGTATACTCTGTATATGTTTTAAAAGCATTATTCCTTTAAGGTCCGATGAGGATTTGACACGTGTTATACAATCTTTTGAAGAACCTCGGAATATGGATGATATACTGATCAGTCAGCAGTGTCACACATCCTCCACCATGGACCTGTACGTCTCCCCAGACTTGTATGAAGAACGTGATACTGCAGCATTAACCACAATTAGTCTTTTCAATGCGATTGATTGTGGCGAATTATTATTTTCAACGCAAACCGTAGAAGATATTTGCAGTGACGCTCCTTACAACCCGACGCAAGGGACTACCATAGAAATGTAAGTGTCTATAATTAGAATTTTATATATATATGGAGAGTTGTAGTATCTCGTCAAATAGATACTCGCCAAAAATGTCAATCAGTGTTATTTCCCCATTATGCTAAAATCGAAATTTTTATGGCGTTCACTCCTCGAACCAAAGATATCTTCACATAATGGGGATCTGTCTGTCTGTATACTCTGTATATGTTTTAAAAGCATTATTCCTTTAAGGTCCGATGAGGATTTGACACGAGTTATACAATCTTTTGAAGAATCTCGGAATAGGGAGGGTATACTGATCAGTCAACAATGTCACACCGAAATAATGTAAGTGTTTTTCGATCTTTTTGGGATAAGAAGACACAATATATTTTCATAAATTTATTAAATGAAAGAAATCAGTACAATAAACGAATATACCGTTACAAATATACGAACAAAAACATTATAATATACAACGAGTACGTACAATTGGAAAACGGTTTTTTATCTGTCTGCATACCATTTCATCGTTTCGGTGAGTGTGACACGGGTCAAATAAATTTAAAAAATTTATAAATTCTTTATCATTTGACATATGCATGAGAAATGAGACACAGTACATTCCGCAAACATTAGTAAAATATCCCTGCATACGAAATGGGTTCCATACAACTTCGGGAATATGTAACTGAGCGAGAAATTTTACAATAATAGGGTCACTCCAGGGTTGAGTACCGAGTGAATCAAAATAGTACAGGCGCTGTCTATTTTTAAAATAGACAGCGATCCAGTGAATCCCTTCATTACCGATGATGTCTGTGTTCACAATAAGACTACCGCATTCTCGCGTACTTGGCAAACTCAATGTTTCATTCTTCGCAAACACGCCGATAAATTTGGAACGTGTGACTCGCTCCATTACTTTCTGAAGTGTATTAGCATCCATTTTAAAAGTCAGTGATAACGCTTCTAAATCTATCTACTTCTATTAGGGCTTGCGATTCGAGATATACTAGTACACTAATAGGAGCGTCTATAGGCTTGGCGAATTCCAGCCGCACTGAGATGTTACCGCTCTGCTGTGGTGTTAAATGGGTATTTACGCTAGCAGATAAGTCAGGTGTAATGTCAAACGGATAAAGGTTAAATTGATCAATGAATTCTTCCTGCGTTACCCCATTACCAAGCTCATCACAATCACCTGCAATATGGGTCAGATTACTATAGGCTCTGGCACAAAGAGGTAACACAGCGTCTGATGAATAGTCCGTACCCATTGTTCCACCCAAAGCAGTGCCATTAACGTATAGAGTTATATTTTTAAGTCCGAAATTCTCGAATTTAAAGGCACTCTTTTTATATTTTCCATTCACCGAAGCGTGGTCCTGCATGCCGATTAATATCCTTTTAGGAAGATTTCCCAGGGCAATGTTTTCTATCTGCTTCGATGCCAACCCTGCAGGAACCGTATATAGTTTGATCTGCACTCTGTTAATAGGATATTTCACTGTAGCGTTTAGTAAATTTTTCTCAATTTCTAGTTGTTTTGGTGAACTTAATTTCACTCGCCGTACGCGGAGGTATGTGTCCATAATGTGAACCACAACGGACTTTGCACCCTCTTCTTGATTCGCATCCAGATTTAAGCAGATCTCAGGACTCGTGCGGGTGAGCTTTATTTTCATATCCACCCCGTTCACAAGCAACTTCTCCTGGAAAGTGAAATCTGTGTGCAACCGTCCAAAACACTCGTATATTTTCTTTTTAGAATTTTTAAATTTGTCCTTTATACTATTTTCATCTTTAGTTTGATAATATCCCTCCGCACTTAAAAAGGTAGCCTTCGCTTCTTTGGAAAAGTTGAGGACATTTTCCAAATAGGCTCGTAGATGATAGTACCCCGTGCCTGCCGATATGTTGGTCTGATTTAAATATACGTCACACTGGTTGAATATGGCGTGCAGAAAGTTTGTTTCAGGGTATACAGCATATTTGTCATCGCAGGCCGTTCCATCAGAATGGGCTATACGTAGCTTAGCGTACATGTGCACACAGCTTGGATCAAAAAAGTAAGGACCTGAGCTGGGTATCACGAATTCTATAGGTGCACTCGGTGAACTAATTGTGTTTAAAGGGTTAATTGTAATAAAGTCACTGTGCTCAATAGAAACTTGGGTTGGCGGGAGCTCAAAAAAGGACAGCTCCGATTTACAGCATTGTGAACTACATGGGTGGATGAAGCGTGCCATGGCGAAATAGTGACTCCTCTCTCGACAAGTGGTAAACAAACTATGATTCATGAGATCAATATCCTTAGCTTATATCAGTCAAAAAAGTGGTCAACCATAGGTTTCATTCGCTTACAGCATTTCTTTTTTGATAGCCTTTTACGTTTAATACCACGTGACCCTTCTTCTTCCGGGGAGCCCTCTTCTTCTTCCCGCCACCACGCATTTTTCTCTTTGCATCTTTGATGATTTCGTTCCGTGTACGCTTTAAATGTTTTTTTAGAGCTTCTTTAGGTTTAGCCCCGGCCAATATGTCTTCTGCAGTGTTAAGGCCTGATTGTAGCGCTTTCCTTCCAAGGTATCTGGCACCCCTCTTCAGCAAAGGAACAGCCGTACGTAGTATGGATGAAAAAATGGATCCAAGTCCACTACCGCGCTGGTATCGCATCCCTCGATAGACGGTGAAAGGCTTTCTATCCATTATAACTCAGTGCGTCGAAAGTGTAGCTTCACTGTTAAGCTCCCGTTACCGAATGGGAAGTTTTCGCCCTCAATCGTTCTTATATATATTGTGATATTGGTTATTAAATTAGTTGCGACATTCACATAATGGGGCCTGTCATATGTAATACTCAAACTCCTTCCTCTATGGTTGGGGATGTGAGCAATGCGCAGCAGGCGTGCCTGGGTATCCCCAACAAACTGGTGCTCCACTATATTACTGTAAATATAGCACATGTCTGGGGACCTTTCAGCCAATTTCTCCATCTTCAATTGATACATTAATCTGGACAAGTTATACTGTGTCTCGTGAAATGTGTGTCTTTGGAAGGCTGCGCTATATCGGCCGTTGGTTAGAATTTTGAACTTTCTATGTTCTTTAAGACGTCTGTTAGTCTTTGATTTTAGGATTAGTGTATGTGCACAGTGGCGGTTCCTCATATGGGCAATATGGGCAGCCGCACAGGGCGGCATTTGTGGAGGGGCGGCATGAGCGCCTGCAAAAAAAATAAAAATAAGAATAAATAAATAAATAAATAAATAAATAAAATAAATAATAAAAGATCAATAAATATATTTTTATTAATAAAAAACCATCTATTGCATTTTCCATAAACCTTCCCATAAAAGACCTAAACAATGCAAAATGCTTCCAGATTAATATTATTGGGAATAAAGGCCCATACTTTAACATATGTAATGTTATTTTTCTGGGTTTGGTTAAATAGTGAAATGTATATTATTTATTACAGAACGAATCTTCACACTAAGCCACTAAGGTCTGTCAAATAACCGCAAATGGATAAGAAGAGGTCAAAGCTATCAGGTGCTCAGTTTAGAAAAAAGAGGAAAGAAGAAGAGGAGAAACGAGCAAAAGATAAAGGTATAGAGCTATGTCATCTACGCTTCACTGCTATATTGCACTGCTATTTTGTGATATAGCTTTCTGAGTCATTTGAAGTGTACTATTATGTATATAATTAGCCATTAACCAAGGAGGTTGTATTATTCATTTGTTTCCTATTCTAAAAGTTTAATAAATTGTGCTTAATAACATGTTAAATTAATTGTACTAGCCTATTCATGCATTGGTCTGTTATGTTCTATTTTACTATTTGCAGGGGCACTTTTGAAATATTTTGGAACACACTGCCACTAGCCAGGATGAGAAGCCGTCTACTTCTGCCATTATTGAGGCTGAGGAGCCATCTACCTCCTCAGCCTCACATATGTCTCCACAAATGCAGTCTGATCCTGAGGATGAAGACCCATTTGCTTCTACTTCTCCCCGGCAGGACTCTTCAGGTGAGTTTGTGTGCACATATGTCTGTGAGTGTGTGCGTGTGTGTGTATGTGTATGTGTGTGCATCCCTGCAAAGCATTTTGCAAACAGTTATAAATTATAATGTTATTATCACTGGGTCTGGGTTACTGGGTATGTGTGGTGTTTCACCACCATAACAAAGTGCTGTGAATAATGTGTTATCTAACTTAGGTGTGTATACTAATGAGTAATGCTCTTGTTCTTTCTATTAGAAATGCCTGGAGCAGAATCGCCTCCTGAGGATGAGTCTCTGTCCACCGACCCTGCTAACTGGCCTTCAGTTCTGACTGAGAGAATTCGGACACAACTGGTTTCCAGGGGACCAAGTCAAGTACCATCTGACTTTGTATTCCCTAGAAACGACAGTGACGGAAGAAGTTTCCACCATCAATACTTCAGGAAGTCATTGGTTAGTGGGGAAAATATAACCAGAAGTTGGTTGGTCTATTCCTTAAAAAACAACAGCCTTTTCTGTTTCTGTTGTACATTATTTTCCAAGAGGAAAATAAATTTAACAAGTTTGGGACTCTCGGACTGGAAGCATGCAAGCTCATTGCTCACATCACATGACAACAGTTCAGAACACCTAAATTCTATGAAAATCTGGAAAGAACTGGCAGTGAGGATGAGAAAGGGGAGACCATTGACAAGCAGGAGATGGCACTTCTGGAGGCTGAGAAGTTGAGATGGAGAGCGGTGCTGACACGTCTCACTGCTATTGTGCATTCTCTGGCAGTTAGGAATTTGGCACTAAGGGGACATACAGAAAAATTGTTCTCACCATCAAATGGCAATTTTCTGAAAGAAGTTGAACTGATGGCACAATTTGATCCTATAATGCAAGAGCACATTAACCGTGTCCAAAAAGGGACCTCCAGTCACACCAGCTACCTCGGCCACCACATACAAAACGAACTCATTGATTTGTCGAGCAGCAAGACCATTTCAGCAATGGTGAGCGACATCAAACAATCAAAGTTTTTTTCAATAATTCTAGATTGCACTCCAGATATCAGCCACACTGAACAGTTGTCAGTTGTGATTCGGGTTGTGTCACTGGAGGGGAAGCCCCATATAAAGGAACATTTCATGGGGTTTTTGGAGGCAGAGGAGTCCACTGGTCAACATTTGGCATCTCTGATTCTGAAGAGACTGGAGGAGCTAAAAGTTCCTTTCATGGACTGTAGAGGACAATCATACGACAACGGGGCCAACATGAGGGGAAAAAACAAGGGTGTTCAATCCAGGCTCCTAGAAATTAATCCCAGAGCTCTGTTTGTTCCATGTGGGGCTCATTCTCTGAATTTGCTTGTGGCCGATGCTGCTAAGGGATCTATTGATGCCACAAGTTACTTTGGCATCTTGCAGAAGCTTTACAACTTGTTTTCAGCCTCCACACAACGATGGGCCATTTTGAAAAAACATGTGAACATCACATTGAAGATGTGGTCTGATACAAGGTGGGAAAGCAAGATCAAGAGTGTGGAGCCCCTGAGATATCAGGCAGCTGCAGTGAGAGATGCACTGATCGAGGTGAGGGACCACACCAAAGACTCTGTAATAAAGGTCGAGGCTCAATCTCTGTCAGAGGAGGTTGGGTCATACCGCTTCGCCATTTGTTCAGTGGTGTGGCATGACCTGTTGTGCCAAATTCAGCATGTGAGCAAGCAGATGCAGTCTCCTAGCATGCACGTTGATGTTGCAGTAAATCTCCTAAAAAAAACAGAGAGAGGTCTCCGCAATTACAGGGCAACAGGTTTTGTGGCTGCACAAATGGCAGCCACAGATATCTGTGAACAAATGAATGTGGAGGCTGTGTTAAAACAAAAACGGCTGAGGTCCACAAAGCGGCACTTCTCCTATGAAGCATCTGATGAGCCCTTGATTGATGCTTTGAAGAAGCTGGAGGTGACATTTTTCAATGCAGTGGTTGATGCTGCAACATCAGCCATTCAGGAAAGATTTTCCACGTTGGAAATTGTGGGAGAGAAGTTTGGAGTGCTGACACATTTCCAAAATCTCACATTTGAGGAGCTGACAGAACAATGTGTGAACCTTAGTACTACACTACACTTTAAGGGACAATCTGACTTGGATGGCAGAGAGCTTGCGCAGGAGCTGAAGAACTTGCCTGACTTGCCATCAAAGACCATATCCTTGCTTGAACTGCTGACATTTATCCATGAAAGGGAGCTCTCTGAAATATATCCAAATTTGTGGACTGCTCTCAGAATTGGTCTTACTCTTCCAGTCACTGTTGCTGAAGCAGAGAGGAGCTTTTCAAAGCTGAAGCTCATCAAATCCTACCTGAGGTCAACTATGTCACAGGAACGCCTTACCGGTCTGGCCATCATCAGTATAAATCATACAATTGCTGAGCAGATTTCATATGATGATTTAATTCATGACTTTGCATCAAGGAAGGTAAGAAGAGTCAGGCTTTAGATGGCAGTTGTGCTGTGGTGCAATTTATTTTGTTTCTTGTTCAAAGTGTAGCCTAATAATTACCCTCTCTTAAGTGTCTTATTCTATTTATGTGATAGAGCATTTGTACAATTTAGAAATTTGATTCTCTAGTTTATTTATGGCAGTTGTGCAATTTAATTTGTATTTTTCCTGTTCATAGTATCATAATTACATTCTCTTAAGTGAGTTATTCTATTTACGTGATGAAGGATTTGTAAAATTCAGAAATTTGAGTCTTTGTTTTGGTTCTGAAGTTCCAACAATTAGTCCAATAAAAGTTATTTTGTGAAAGAGTTATGTCTGTCCTTTATTTTGGGGGGATTCGAATGTGTGTGTGTTGGCGAACAGGGGGGGGGGGCGCTGAAGGTGAGGTTCGCCCAGGGCGTCATGTAAGCTAGGACCGCCACTGTATGTGCAGGGTTGTTTACGATTTCATATACTAAATCATTCGTAAGGTTTGAGTTTCTTAAACTCACGTTTAAGCCTCTCACAACATCCTCGGCCGAACCATATTGACCCGGCCCTAGTCTTACTTCTGTACTGTAATACCGTGTAATCTTAGTCCGAGCGATGCGCATAGTTTCATCCATAGCTACCCAGCTTTTTCACACTCGTCAATGTCTCTAAGAATCGTAAAAACGGTTTCTTTATGTTCAATATTTAAAAAGACGGTGTCCAGCTGAATTTCGCATATCCCCACCTCATACGAATCACGACCCAATTCAATGTGCCCATGGAGTTCTGTTACAAAGTTGGCTAGCGTGTTGTTAGGGTGTACAGACGGGACGAGGAGGACGGGAGTGTGACGTAGAAATGGTTAGGAGCCATGTTGCATACTATTTAAGCTTCATTATTGCATCAGCTTTTATATAGGTGTTGAAGCTTTCTGGGTACCCTAGCCATTTCACCAGGTACATTTTTCTCCTTCCTGAACCTTTGTTTCCTAAAATGTTCTCAATTTTAAACACATTTTTTTCTAAATTAAACGCAACTTTCTGCAATTCCTCGTGGTAAAAGCCTCCTGAGATTTCTTCCCCATTCAAATCTTCAATGTAATACATCATTATCACACCTTTAGGTCTCACAGCCCTAACTTTAAAAATCTCGCGTGTCCATCCTTGCTCAAAACCCTTTGCGAATTTATTCCCCGAACGCGACAGCCTTACATAATCATTGATTTTGAAGCGCCAGAGTGTGGTGGTGGTGGTGATCCATCTCTTCTCGGGAGCGTACCTCTTTCTAAAACTTCGTTAGGTGTTGCCCCAATCGTGCGATGGTGTGAGCGGTTGTAGGATGATGCCAATGATTCCAGAATGTCTAGAAATCTGTATGTGTTTTTATGTGTAAAATAACGGTGCATGCGTTCCTTTATGGTGCGCTGAACTCTTTCAGCTAAAGACGCCTTATGTATAGAATTGGTTGTGTAATAGCTGATATTAAACTCTGTCAACATATTCTGAAAAGCACGGCCTATAAACTCCTTCCCCATATCCGTACAAAAATAGCCAGGAACCCTGTTTTCTTTTAACATTAACGTTTTGGTGGCTTTAGCAACTGTTTCAGGCACACTCTCTTCTCAGCTTCAACTACACGGCTTTCACATTTGGTGCTTTTACACTGCTCACATACCATGTGACATTCTTTACAATGTCTCACTATATCATCCGCAAACTCGAGGCACCCCTTACACAAATCATGATGTCTCCCATATTTTCGACTTTTGTCATAACTCGCGTAAAGCCACCTTATATTACGGATGGGGAGATACGTTGTCCCTGACAATCCTAAAATAAGTAGGGGCCTTGTACGATCTCTCACACAGCTTTTAAAAACATACACAGTCCTACGACGATCATCCAACCCAAACACAACTATGCGGACATTCATTTCCCGTTCTACCCTTCTCAGCTCTTCAGGACCCATATTACAGTCAAAGTCAAATTCAAGTTCACAGTCTTCAGCTAGTTTACGGGCATGCTCCACGACTGTAGGCAACCAAATTTTTTGAGTTCGTGTATTTTGTACAGTAAACATACGTGCTAAGAGTACTGCTATAAAGCCGCAACCACGATCGACGTTTATATGCCGTCTATAAATAGCTTGAGAATTGAAGTTAAGAGTATACGGTATGGCACTATGACCCGCAACACGGTATACATGGTCAATATTTACCGTGAAGTTGTCCATATTGAAGGCTATACTACTTTGGGCGGCTTGCATTATACGCCCTAATATATATTCTACACATCTTCAGCCGCCAAACGTCTAAATGGCACTATCACCCAATGATCGTCTACATCACCGTCATCTGACCCGAATCCAAAGGACATACTCGTCCTGACTTCACGCTTGTCACGATTCTGAAGAGCAAACTCTATAATACGCTCTACAACCCGGCGTAGTCCGCGCTCAATACCATTGCTATACATGACTCTAGGGTCGACCCTGACTCTATACCGATTTCTAGTCAAGGCTGGGGTGGGGGCTGCGGATCGCACCAATTCCAGCGTTATACCATCCTCAACAGAACGGGGGGCGGATGAATTAGTGGATATATTAGCGGAAGGTGCTGCTGATGGGGGCCCTGTTGCGTAGGAGGTTGATGGTTGGGGCTCTATTATTGTAGACTTAACAGAACGGGGGCGGCGGATGAATAAGGGGATATATTAGGTGCTGCTGGGGGTGTTGTTGCGTAAGAGGTTGAGGGTTGGGGATCTATTACCGCTGCAACAGACGCGTATTTCGGTCGCTTTATACCTGACGTGGGTATCTCATACCTCCGCTTTGGACGTGTTACCGGTATCGCTGGTGAGGGTTCAGGGGAGGAGATCACAACTACACTGTCGTCGAGGTCATCCGTAATGATGGGCTGCTCTACCTCATCGTCATTCACGGTTCTGTGGGAGAAGAAATATAAGGATCAGCACTCAAAATTTGTAATATTTTGTAAATGACTCATTTAGGAGTGTGACGTGTTAGAAATGGACTCTGTAGAAAAATTCAGATTCACGAGCCCATCCACATGTATTATATCTGGACCTACAGGATGTGGTAAAACTGTGTTTATGCTTAAAATCATTAAAGAAAAGGGGGAGATGTTCTCGAAATTTGTGCATAAAGTTATATGGTGCTATTCGACGTATCAATCAGTGTTCAACGAGTACCAAGATGATATTTTGTTCCACAAAGGCGTATATGACGTTAATTCGTTAAAGGGAAATGAACATACAGTCATTGTAATTGACGATCTCATGTTGGAGATGGATAAAACGTTTGCCGAGACATTTACAGTATTCTCCCACCATCTTAACATAAGCGTGTTCTTCATCAATCAGAATCTATTTTTCAAAAATAGATACATGCGCGATGTGTCGTTAAATACGCAATATCTAGTCTTATTCGCGCAACGTAGAGATGCATCACAAATTGGGGTATTAGCCAATCAAATGTTCCCGAATCAGCGTAAGGAGTTTTTGGAAGTTTAAAAAGAAGCTACAAGCACGCGTTACGGATATTTGCTTTGCGACCTTCATCCGCGAAACACGTTTAGAGTGCTTCTGCGAACGAATATATTTCCAAACGAGCTTGAAACGGTGTATATTCCAGAATGACAGAGACTAAAGAAATACCGTGAATTAATAAAAATCTATCATCGACTGCCTCGGGCAATGCAGCAGATGTTTATTAAAAATATCGATGCCGACTTTTTAAAATGCATCTGTGAAATCTGTCTTAACGTTATAAATTGCAATGTATGAATGAAAACCCATCAGAAGGCTCGCATACGCCGCTACAAGAACATAATACGTGCACTCGCTCGTAAAAGCCAAACTGTAGCGAAGAAAAAGCGAATTATTGTACAAACAGGAGGGTCATTTCTCCCCATCTTATTTTCAGTTTTGGGTCCTTTACTGACTAGATTAATATAATGAAGAAAGTGGTAGTGATTCCCCACGAGGTGTACGCCTCACTGCAAAGGAATCCAGACACGTATCTAGATCCCCGTAAAAGCAGACTTAAAAGAATGGAAAGCGAATTGTTAGCTCTATTAAACAGTGAAAAAACACCTGATGAGAAAAGAATCTTATACCAAGAAGCTCTGCAGAAATTTCTTCACGAGTACGAAAATTATAAGAGCCCTACAGAGATTCCTGTGGTTATTAGGCACAGCACTGGGGACGATGGCGACATAGGATCTGTACCCGGCGACACAGCTGACCAACCAAAAAGATTAGCCACACAACATATCGAACATGTATTAAAAAATACCCTCCCACTTACATTGAGGAGTAAAGGCTTAAGTCTTTATAATCTATTGAATGAGGATCCCGCCATACAATGGACCGATACAGGGGAGATCATTGTGGAAGGATCAAAGGTACAGGGATCGAATATCGTAGACATTGTCCATGATCTGGTGAGAAAGTGGGATAGGCCATCACCATCAGGATGGAAGCATATTAAAGCAAGACTACAACAAATAAATGTCCCTAAAACGTTGATAGGAAATCTGAACAGGTTAAAAGACTTGGAACATGCAACGCCTGTGACACAATTGAAGGCGCCGTCACCCCCGGCGGTAACACCTTTGAAGAGGAGCAAGAAGAGGTTAAACCAACCCTACCCACGTGCCTCTAAAATACGCAAATGGCTAACGTATTAACTAAACGCTATTATGACATTTCTACCCCATCCTCTTACGGCGGCGTAGATAGACTGTACAGAAGTGTTTACGGAGTAGGAAAAAAAGATGTTGAAAGATTTTTGAGGGAGCAGGACGCTTATAGCTTCATAAGCCTGTGAGAAAAAGGTTTAAAACAGCCAAGACAACGGCTTCCTCGATTGATTCTATTTGGCAAGCAGATTTAACAGACATGCAAAGATATTCTGTGTATAACGATGGTTACCGCTACATTCTATTCATAATAGACGTGTTCTCTAGATATCTGTGGCTAGTTCCTCTGAAAAATAAATCACCTGAAACAATTGCTAAAGCCACCAAAACGCTAATGTTAAAAGAAAACAGGGTTCCTGGCTATTTTTGTACGGATATGGGGAAGGAGTTTATAGGCCGTGCTTTTCAGAATATGTTGACAGAGTTTAATATCAGCTATTACACAACCAATTCTATACATAAGGCGTCTTTAGCTGAAAGAGTTCAGCGCACCATAAAGGAACGCATGCACCGTTATTATACACATAAAAACACATACAGATTCTAGACATTCTGGAATCATTGCATCATCCTACAACCGCTCACACCATCGCACGATTGGGGCAACACCTAACGAAGTTTTAGAAAGAGGTACGCTCCCGAGAAGAGATGGATCACCACCACCACCACCACCACACTCTGTGCGCTTCAAAATCAATGATTATGTAAGGCTGTCGCGTTCGGGGAATAAATTCGCAAAGGGTTTTGAGCAAGGATGGACACGAGAGATTTTTAAAGTTAGGGCTGTGAGACCTAAAGGTGTGATAATGATGTATTACATTGAAGATTTGAATGGGGAAGAAATCTCAGGAGGCTTTTACCGCGAGGAATTGCAGAAAGTTGCGTTTAATTTAGAAAAAAATGTGTTTAAAATTGAGAAAATTTTAGGAAGCAAAGGTTCAGGAAGGAGAAAAATGTACCTGGTGAAATGGCTAGGATACCCAGAAAGCTTCAACACCTATATAAAAGCTGATGCAATAATGAAGCTTAAATAGTATGCAACATGGCTCCTAACCATTTCTACGTCACACTCCCGTCCTCCTCGTCCCTGTCTGTACACCCTAACAACACGCTAGCCAACTTTGTAACAGAACTCCATGGGCACATTGAATTGGGTCGTGATTCGTATGAGGTGGGGATATGCGAAATTCAGCTGGACACCGTCTTTTTAAATATTGAACATAAAGAAACCGTTTTTACGATTCTTAGAGACATTGACGAGTGTGAAAAAGCTGGGGTAGCTATGAATGAAACTATGCGCATCGCTCGGACTAAGATTACACGGTATTACAGTACAGAAGTAAGACTAGGGCCGGGTCAATATGGTTCGGCCGAGGATGTTGTGAGAGGCTTAAACGTGAGTTTAAGAAACTCAAACCTTACGAATGATTTAGTATATGAATCGTAAACACCCTGCACATACACTAATCCTAAAATCAAAGACTAACAGACGTCTTAAAGAACATAGAAAGTTCAAATTCTAACCAACGGCCGATATAGCGCAGCCTTCCAAGAGACACATTTCACGAGACACAGTATAACTTGTTCAGATTAATGTATCAATTGAAGATGGAGAAATTGGCTGAAAGGTCCCCAGACATGTGCTATATTTACAGTAATATAGTGGAGCACCAGTTTGTTGGGGATACCCAGGCACGCCTGCTGCGCATTGCTCACATCCCCAACCATAGAGGAAGGAGTTTGAGTATTACATATGACAGGCCCCATTATGTGAATGTCGCAACTAATTTAATAACCAATATCACAATATATATAAGAACGATTGAGGGCGAAAACTTCCCATTCGGTAACGGGAGCTTAACAGTGAAGCTACACTTTCGACGCACTGAGTTATAATGGATAGAAAGCCTTTCACCGTTTATCGAGGGATGCGATACCAGCGCGGTAGTGGACTTTGATCCATTTTTTCATCCATACTACGTACGGCTGTTCCTTTGCTGAAGAGGGGTGCCAGATACCTTGGAAGGAAAGCGCTACAATCAGGCCTTAACACTGCAGAAGACATATTGGCCGGGGCTAAACCTAAAGAAGCTTTAAAAAAACATTTAAAGCGTACACGGAACGAAATCATCAAAGATGCAAAGAGAAAAATGCGTGGTGGCGGGAAGAAGAAGAGGGCTCCCCGGAAGAAGAAGGGGTCACGTGGTATTAAACGTAAAAGGCTATCAAAAAAGAAATGCTGTAAGCGAATGAAACCTATGGTTGACCACTTTTTTGACTGATATAAGCTAAGGATATTGATCTCATGAATCATAGTTTGTTTACCACTTGTCAAGAGAGGAGTCACTATTTCGCCATGGCACGCTTCATCCACCCATGTAGTTCACAATGCTGTAAATCGGAGCTGTCCTTTTTTGAGCTCCCGCCAACCCAAGTTTCTATTGAGCACAGTGACTTTATTACAATTAACCCTTTAAACACAATTAGTTCACCGAGTGCACCTATAGAATTCGTGATACCCAGCTCAGGTCCTTACTTTTTTGATCCAAGCTGTGTGCACATGTACGCTAAGCTACGTATAGCCCATTCTGATGGAACGGCCTGCGATGACAAATATGCTGTATACCCTGAAACAAACTTTCTGCACGCCATATTCAACCAGTGTGACGTATATTTAAATCAGACCAACATATCGGCAGGCACGGGGTACTATCATCTACGAGCCTATTTGGAAAATGTCCTCAACTTTTCCAAAGAAACGAAGGCTACCTTTTTAAGTGCGGAGGGATATTATCAAACTAAAGATGAAAATAGTATAAAGGACAAATTTTAAAATTCTAAAAAGAAAATATACGAGTGTTTTTGGACGGTTGCACACAGATTTCACTTTCCAGGAGAAGTTGCTTGTGAACGGGGTGGATATGAAAATAAGCTCACCCGCACGAGTCCTGAGATCTGCTTAAATCTGGATGCGAATCAAGAAGAGGGTGCAAAGTCCGTTGTGGTTCACATTATGGACACACACCTCCGCGTACGGCGAGTGAAATTAAGTTCACCAAAACAACTAGAAATTGAGAAAAATTTACTAAACGCTACAGTGAAATATCCTATTAACAGAGTGCAGATCAAACTATATACGGTTCCTGCAGGGTTGGCATCGAAGCAGATAGAAAACATTGCCCTGGGAAATCTTCCTAAAAGGATATTAATCGGCATGCAGGACCACGCTTCGGTGAATGGAAAATATAAAAAGAGTGCCTTTAAATTCGAGAATTTCGGACTTAAAATATAACTCTATACGTTAATGGCACTGCTTTGGGTGGAACAATGGGTACGGACTATTCATCAGACGCTGTGTTACCTCTTTGTGCCAGAGCCTATAGTAATCTGACCCATATTGCAGGTGATTGTGATGAGCTTGGTAATGGGGTAACGCAGGAAGAATTCATTGATCAATTTAACCTTTATCCGTTTGACATTACACCTGACTTATCTGCGTGGCTGTTGATGGTTCGGAGTTAAACTGTAGGTCTAAGGTGGTCATTCCACATAATAAAAGAGTGGTTGGCAGATAAATGGGTACCCTATGTGTCCTAGTGGTTAAGACGCGGGGCTGTTGATGGTTCGGAGTTAAACTCTAGGTCTAAGGTGGTCATTCCACATAATAAAAGAAAGTGGTTGGCAGATAAATGGGTGCCCTACGTGTCCTAGTGGTTAAGACGCTGGGGCTGTTGATGGTTCCACGTTAAACTGTAGGTCTAAGGTGGTCATTACACATAATAAAAGAAAGTGGTTGGCAGATAAATGGGCACCCTACGTGTCCTAGTGGTTAAGACGTGGGGCTGTTGATGGTTCGTAGTTAAACTGTAGGTCTAAGGTGGTCATTCCACATAATAAAAGAAAGTGGTTGGCAGGTAAATGGGTACCCTGTGTCCTAGTGGTTAAGACGCTGGGCTGTTGATGGTTCCACGTTAAACTGTAGGTCTAAGGTGGTCATTACACATAATAAAAGAAAGTGGTTGGCAGATAAATGGGTGCCCTACGCGTCCTAGTGGTTAAGACGCTGGGGCTGTTGATGGTTCCACGTTAAACTGTAGGTCTAAGGTGGTCATTACACATAATAAAAGAAAGTGGTTGGCAGATAAATGGGTACCCTACGTGTCCTAGTGGTTAAGACGCTGGGCTGTTGATGGTTCCACGTTAAACTGTAGGTCTAAGGTGGAGTGGAAAGCTTGACCTTCGTCAGAATGAACAATTCGGGCGGAAGCTAACCAAAGTTATCCAAAGGGTATATATATATATATATATATATATATATATATATATATGGGATGAAATTCACAATAAAACACGTGAAATGAATGAATGCTGAAAACAAGGAGTGAGGTGAGGTTTTGTTTGATTTCACTCGTAGAAAGGTAAAATATGGTCGACCGAGTTGGGCAGATTCTCGGAAATCCTTTCCTCTATCGGATTATGTTTTGGGTATTTCCAACTTTCTTCGTTTCTTTAAATTTCGTTTTTCAATTTTCTTCGCAGGGATGAAGCTCATGTGTTTCGAATTGCATCGTTCTATAATTCTGTTTTCTATGGTTGGTTGGATAACTACGTTATTTGTTCCGTCTTTGAATCTTCCATTTGAATATCTATATAAACATATTGTTATTTTATATGTTTGATTCTTCCAACTGATTAACTATATATATTGTGGTTTACGTATAGTTTAAAATAATATACGTTTGGTATGATTTTCATAATATATATATATATATATATATTTCTATAATTCTGTTTTCTATGGTTGGTTGAATTATGGATAACTACGTTATTTGTTTCGATAAGTTCAACTTCAAGGAAGCTCAAGTTAATGTTATATTTTGCATATAATCCACTATATACATCTATATTTCAATTAAGTGTGTAATTATTTAATTCATCTACCATATTGTGGTACACAATGCTTATTAGAATACATGGTGCGATCTGGCAACTCAGCACCCCAATACAAGGCGTGATCTGGCAACTCAGCCAGAATAGAGGCTTATAAAAGATCGAGAAGCTGGTGAAGACTCATTCCCAGCTCGGCTCCAGCCGAGCAAAGACCTCTGGTCCTTCTTTTTTTGGCCCTTTGGTAAACCCCTTAGTGGCCTCTTAGGTTAGGAAAACGAAAATAATATGCCTTAAAGGCAACTACTATCTCTCTCTCTCTCCTTCAGGCGTCTCTCTCTCTCTCTCCTTCAGGCGTCTCTCTCTCTCTCTCCTTCAGGCGTCTCTCTCTCCTTCAGGCGTCTCTCTCTCTCTCTCCTTCAGGCGTCTCTCTCTCTCTCTCCTTCAGGCCTCTCTCTCTCCTTCAGGCGTCTCTCTCTCTCTCTCCTTCAGGCGTCTCTCTCTCCTTCAGGCGTCTCTCTCTCTCTCTCCTACAGGCGTCTCTCTCCCTCCTTCAGGCGTCTCTCTCTCCCTCCTTCAGGCGTCTCTCTCTCTCTCTCCTACAGGCGTCTCTCTCTCTCTCTCCTACAGGCGTCTCTCTCCCTCCTTCAGGCGTCTCTCTCTCTCTCTCCTACAGGCGTCTCTCTCCCTCCTTCAGCTCTCTCTCCTACAGGCGTCTCTCTCCCTCCTTCAGGCGTCTCTCTCTCTCTCTCCTACAGGCGTCTCTCTCCCTCCTTCAGCTCTCTCTCCTACAGGCGTCTCTCTCCCTCCTTCAGCTCTCTCTCTCCTGCATGTGTAACTACTGCATGTGTACCTCCTGCATGTGTGCGTATGTGTGTGTACCTCCTGCATGTGTACCTCCTGCATGTGTACCTCTCCCCCCCTTGGCTGATTAGACGTATATAATAATAATGTATACAATAATACTGCTAAAAAGAGGTATCTGACAACCATTTACAGCCAACTGGCTGATTAGGAGTCTATAATAATGTATACAATGGTATCGCGGTATCTGGCAACTCAAGCCATTTACGCCAACTGGCTGATTAGGAGCCTATAAAACAACGCCAACTCGGCTGAAGTCTTAATGTGCACTTGGCTCCTGCCAGGTGAACACCTCTCCTCCTTTCTCTCCTCCTCCTTTCTCTTGGTGGATAACGCCGCCTCCAAGTTTCCCCCACCCCCCTTTGCAACAACCCCACCCCCTTTGCAACATTACATAATAACCTGCAACATTCTTGCACTTTCCCCTTTTTCGGCTATACTACTACTGCCATCCGTTTCCTGTGCAGATGCGTAGTTTTCGAGATGACGATCTCTCGAAAACTACGCATTTGCACAGGAAACGGATGGCAGATTCGTGCAAAACACCTCAAAATTCACCAGAAAAGTTTCTCATCATAAAAACACAGGGTGTAAAAATTAATAATTACCTCAAAAATCTATAAAATATATTTTTATTTATAAAATACACAAAATTATAACATTTCCAGGATCTTTTCCTTTATAGCACCCTTAATTTCTTCTTTTCAGTTAGTAACAATTTTGACAGGTTAATAAATGCAAAAAACTTTTTTTCTACGTGAAGGTCAAAATATGAAAATAAAAACCCACTCTAATAGAGTTTATTTCCACAACAGTTTCGACGCCCACTGGCATCCTCCTCGGGTGGATACAGAAACTCTGTCTATTAGAGTGGGTTTTTATTTTCATATTTTGACAGGTTAAGTTGTGATATTTTCGTTAAAATTAACGAAAATATCACGTAACCTAACCGGTTGTCAAGGGCATTCAATTAACCCAATTAGTTGGTTAATATTTACATTCGCGTTTCATTCTAAAGTTGTAGGGCGTGATACTTTTGGGATTAATTGAATGCCCGGTTAGGTCAACTGTACGCCCTTGACGAGTGGTTAGGTTAAGTCGTGATATCTTAGTTAGTTTTAAAAAAAATCACAACTTACCTGTCAAAATTGTTACTAACTGAAAAGAAATTGGGGTGCTATAAACGAAAAGATTGTTTCCACCTCACACTGTTCATAAACTATTGCCTATCCAATGATATAATATTTATACATACGAGTTGTGTATTAAGAGGACGCCTCCAAACTAGAAATTAACCAATATAATAAAAACAACAGTAAAGCTTTACTATCCAGACAGTTTATAATGCCCTAATTACTAACCTAACCTAACCTAGCCTAATCTAACCTAATTTAACATATTGCCAAGCAGTTACGGACTCTGAACACGGTTTGGATAGTAAAGGGTTAATCTTAAAATGTCATCACCTGAATTTCGAGAAAATAACTATGGCTGAGCAGCCATAGGGAATTGAGCATTTTCAGGGCAAATACTGAAATTTTCAGGATAGATTTTTCCTGACATTCCTTTTTTTTTTTTACTTCTTGAGGTGAATTAATTACTTGCTACTATACTTGTAGTTAATAATTAAAACTCAAGTTGAAGACTTATTGAATTCTATATCAACTGCAATGCCGTAGTTTTGCTTGTCATTTAGAAATGTAGCAAAATCTTCTCATTTTTGTAAATTGTAATGTTTTTGTCAAAAAGGCTTTAATATATGTTACTCTAACCTTTGTGTTATTTTATGCTACACATAGTGCTTATGCGGAAATCAGGGCAAATCCCCCCCCCCCCAGTAAAGTGCCATCCCATACGCCTATGCACACAGGAATGGCAGCAGTAGTAAAGTATAGAACAGACAATGCTCTCTCTCTCTCCTTCGCCAGCCACTGCTGACAGAATTATTGTGAAAGATGTATAGGAAAGTAGAAGAGATTATAATGAGAATAGCTCCAGAGTTCATTCATACTATGCGTACACTTATTTTGTGTATTCAATTACCCATTAGAGGATAGTGGAAAATAGACTATGAAATACAAAACTACTTAATCTAATGTACACCATGTATTTTTTAAAGGATTTTTTGTATTACATTGTCAAGAAGTCATCCCCAACAATACGGGTAAGAGAGTTGTAATGTATCGGTGACTAATCAAAGCTTAATGTAATTTAACGTAAAATTCTGAATTCAGACGCAGTTCAGAGAGATTTCATAGACCCTAGCCTAATCTAACCTAACTTAATTTAACATATTACCAAACTGTTATGAATTCTGGGAATTCGTCTAATTTAATAATATTTTTGGAAACAGCTTGTTTATGCAAATTGTAGTTTAATTTTGAGCAAGTTTTAAATTGTTGTTCATGGTAATTCCAGGATTAAGATCTGGGGACCGACATCGTTTTAAAGAAGGTCATCTCGTGTTGGGATGTACCAAATCATAATATAGGCGGATAACCGGATACCAGATATCCGGCTTTTTATTTTTGCCGGATACTGGATAATCCGGCCGGATCGAGAAATGGCTGGATCATGTATTCTTGAGGTATAAAATTTTAAAACTCAATTAATTAGTGGTTTAATGAAATGGCACTAGTCAGATTATGGGTCTGCATCCGGGCATATATATATATATATATATATATATATATATATATATATATATATATATAAATAAAGAAAGTTCGTCTTATTTTTGGTTTATGGATTTTTTATTGAATAAACAAAATTTCTAATCTGCATTTTTTAGAATAATGATTTCGTAAAATTAGTAGGAACCATAAAAGTTCATTAAATGCATACCAAAATGTAAAAGAAGACATGATTCGTTATTTACTTCAAAACATTTATTTTACAAAATAAATCCTTTCTAATGTTTATCACTGATAATATCAACAAGCTCCATCCTTCTTGGGTGGAGCCGTGCAAACTTCTCAACCAAAACATCCACATCGAGCTTCCCCCCATAGTGGACAATGGACATGTATCAGAGCTAAACCATTCATCATATCATTTCTCATGGTGCTCCTCAAATATGTTTTCAGTCGACGCATGGCTGAAACTGAACGTTCACATTCACAGGTGGTGACTGGAATGACTGCCAATACCTTGAGTGCAGCACAGATGTTTGGGAATAAGACCTTGTCCATGGAGTGTAAAGTTGACTGCACAGAGTCTGGTATGTCGCAGTTGGCCTGATGGCGCCGCTCCCAGTGGTATTGCCCCACATCCAGCTCTGCAGACAGAGTATTGGGACTGGGAAGGTCATCTTGGTAGGTCTGACAGAACTGCTGGAACTCTGGCTCCATGTGTCTGGCTGTTCTATCATCTTTGCAGGAACACCTAAATGAATAAACCAGTTGTCAATTTCATGTAACAGTAAGAGAGAGTACATATCAGTCCATCAATTTAATTATCATTCTCAAATTATCCCTATAGCTAAATAATTCCATCACAAACCTGAAAATCCCAGAATGGATTTCTGTTGGCCATCTTTGAATCTTGATCCAATATCTGCCAGGAGATGATCCAAGAATGGCACAGTCACACTGCGACGGAAATAATCCTCCGTAGTTTCTGCAGGGACATTGTTTTTTGCCAGCCGACTGTCCTGGGCTTTGTCACTGCTATGTCGAGGTCTTCAGCTCAGAATGTTTTGAGTCAACACTGTCTCTGACTGTTTGAAGAAACCCAAGGACCTCACCAACACTGTCATATGCTTTCTTTGTGTCGAGACTCCTCACCTGCAACTTGACTATGGTACCACGGGTGTATGACAAAACTTTCTTTGTCACAACAAAAGTGAAGATAAACTGGAATGTTCCAATTTGGTGAGCATACCACTGGCCTTTGTTGATGACTCACTGTCCCAGTTATGAGTGACGTTATCCTCGTTGCACGTCAAGGTTGAAACCACGGCGGGCAGTAGCTCTTCGAATACATCTAAGGCATCCAAACACTGGACCCATCTAGTTCGGCAAATATCGGTCAGCTTATGATCACTAAAGGCTGGAGACACCTCCTGAGTGACAAAAACAGAAAGCAATAATTTTCAGATTAGATGTATGTAAAAATAAAATAATTTAAAATAAATTTCACAGCATTAAATTCACTATTACAACACACAGCCATTACAATAGAAAATGTACTGACTATACCAAGAAAAAAACTGTTCTAGGACAAATGCGTCCGGGACAAATGCGTCCGGGACAAATGCGTCCGGGACAAATGCGTCCCTGGACAAATGCGTCCCTGGACAAATGCGTCCCTGGACAAATGCGTCCCTGGACAAATGCGTCCCTGGACAATTGCGCACTTCTCCAACTACTATATGAAGTTTATTTATTAGAGAAGTGAATAGAAAGTTAGTATCGGAATTTCAAATATACTTTTCATTTTAACCTATTAAACTTGTTATATGTTCATAAGTTCTGTTCGAAACTGTTCTCTAAAACTTTATCCATCATCAGCAACATCATTGTCAATTTTATGGGTTACGTCCACTTAAGATAGTTAGTTTCGTTAGTTTTAACGAAAATATCACAACTTAATCTAACCAATCGTCAAGGGCATACAGTTGACCTAACTGTGCATTCAATTAATCTAACCGGGCATTATATCCCATATAAATTACAATAACAAACATACTCGTCCCTCGTCATTGGCGTCCCTGGACAATTGCGTAGGTGAAGTCACAATGAACTTTCTATTCACTTCTCTAATAAATGAACTTCATATAGTAGTTGGGGAAGTGCGCAATTGCCCGGGACGCATTTGTCCGGGACGAAATAAAACCACGCAATTGTCCAGGGACGCCAATGACCGGGACGCATTTGTCCGGGACGCACTTGACCAGGACGCAATTGTCCTGTCACCGAAAAAACACGCCTTGATCTGTTCTTCAAGCAGCAGCTGTCTTTTCGGTGAGAACTTGAAGAAACGCTCCACTTCCTCCAACGTGCCCATCATGTTGCATACTTCTTGTAAAACACAGGCTTTTACAACACACAGGTTCAATCTGTGAGACTGGCAGTGGACATAAGGTGCCTTTGGATACTGCTGTGCTATCAAAGCTGCTGTACCTTTGACTCGTCCAGCCATATTGCCTGCTCCATCATAGCACTGGCCTCTGCATTTCTTCATATCTAAGCCGAGATCACTAACCACTTGCAACAGCAAGTCAGCAATGGCTTTGCCAGTGACACCATTCACACATACAAAGAAACCAACAAACTCTTCACGAATAGAATCTGTGTTGTCAACAAAACGCAACACAAGTGGAAGTTGTTTCCTTGTTGCTGACATCAGTAGCTTCATCTGCAAGAATGGAGAACAGAGCACTTGTGTTAATCTCCTTCACAATTTCGTCTTGAATGTGGGCAGCGATGACGGAGGTCAGTTCATTCTGTATTGTCTTTGATGTATATGTTGCATTCTTGGGAGCTGATTTCAAGTGTTCTTCGAGGACCACATCACCAGCATCCACGCGGAACTGCAACCGTGCCAAGAATTGCCTCTGTATCTTCATGGTCTCCTCGAAGAGCGAAGTTCTGCCTACCACACAAGATCAGTCTTCATCATTGATGCTACTTTGTTTGTTTGCTGCGACACGTTTGCTGATTGCTAATGAATAAGCTCGATTCACTGATTGTGACTTGTTGGAAATGATTCTGCGAAAATTATCAGCAAAAAGTGTTGCGTGTTTGTGGAAATCTGACTTGCTATTATGTTCGGGCCAATTTATTTGTAGCTGTTACCCAGTTGGTCAAAGCTGACTTGTACAGCTTGTCCAACTTGCTGCTGTTGTGGCCACTTGCTATACCAAACAGCACATAGGTTAAACAAAATGCGCCACATTCTGATGGTGAATACACCAGCCAGGGATACATCTTTAGCCATTCTCCATTGAAGAATCGCTTCCTGCCATAATTGTTGGTACCTGGAAACTTATCTTGCAGGAGGTTGCCAGTGGGAAGTCAAAAGCTCATACTTCTTGTCATCATTCAAATCGCTCACACACTGGTAATACAGGCCGATGTCATTCCTGAGGTTTGATGAGTATGTCCTGACCTAAAATTCAAAACAATATTCTTTTTTAAGTCCAGTCGTAAAACCATCAATTTATGATTAGTTTCAGTATAAATTGTAGAGAACATCTTGTTCAAACTTGTTTTGTACTACATTCATGACAATAAATGAATGGGGTATTTTTTTTAGTTAACGGCAACAATATAAGAAATCAATTCTTACCACATGTCGTGTCTGTGTATCTAAAGTATTTGGCACCCGGGGCGGATCCTTCCTTTGGCATCCCCCATAAATAATTTTAAAATTTAAACACAGAAAATTATATTATGTTTGCAAGTAGATTTTTAAACAGTACAGTACTGTCATAAGCAAATTGGAGATAAGAAAATGCAGGCCATTAAAAATTCAGTTGTTTAGCCGATCAGCCTACCCTGATCGAGCAAGCCGGCGGCACGCAGGTAACCGATCGCCCTCTCCGGAGTGGACCAGAGGTTCAGCGCACTAGTGATGTTGTGTTCGTTGTTGGCTAGAGCCGTACAGTCTGTCATAATGTGTTCATTGTTTGTGGTGTGTCCTGGCACAGATGGCAGGTGTCGTCTATGGAGTTGTCTAGTCTGTGTTTATATATCCGTAAGTTTGGGTGATGTCCACATCGGAATCGTGCTAAGTTAACTCGATCCGATCTGCTCAGGCTGATCTCTGACCTGTCAATGGGTGGCGGCTTCGCACCTAGGACCGCATTCGGACCGAGTCGTGTCAGTGCTTTGTGGGTTAGGTGTGTGTGTGTGTGTGTGTGTGTGTGTTTTTTTTTCTGTACTATGTGATGTCTGTGGGGCGTGGTATGGAATGTAGTATTTGGTTATAATGTGTGTGTGGTGTTGGTGCATGATTGTACATGTAGTGGCAAAGGTGTTGTGGGTTAGTTGTCGCTGCTGCCATGAATTGTGTTCCCCTCATGTCTAAATGTTCCCTAACTTTCAGTATTTTTGTTTCTGTGTGCAGGCAGGTGTTCTATTGGTGTTGTTTGAGTGCATCCTGTAATGATACGAAGTGCGTTTGGTATTGACTGTAAGGTGTTTGTGTGTGTGAGATAATGGGTGCCCAGCATGGGCTAGCATAGTCCATAACTGAGCGAATATATTTTGTATATAAGTGATGTTTCCTGCTGGTGTCCAAAGTTTGTGCCTGTTAGTACCCTAAGCATGTTAAGTCTTGACGTACATTTGTTTTTAATGTCCTGAATGTGGTTTGCAAAAGATAATGATGTGTTTGTATGTGACCCCAAGTATTTTGGTTCTGTGAGTGTGTGGAATGTTGATGTTTAGTGTAAGCTGTGGAATTACTTGGTGTTCTTTTGTGTTACTTGTAAGCAAGGTGATGGTTGATTTTGTGGGCGCTACTTTGAGTCGATTGTGTGTGAGCCAGTCTTGTATACTGTTTATGTATTTTGTAGATTATTTGTAGCGGTGTCGATGTTTTGTGTGGTGAATGTTAGTGATGTCATCTGCAT
The DNA here is from genome assembly GCA_023014485.1 of Bathynomus jamesi. Lineage (NCBI taxonomy): Eukaryota > Metazoa > Arthropoda > Malacostraca > Isopoda > Cirolanidae > Bathynomus > Bathynomus jamesi. Next base: position 437,500 of record JAJOZX010003903.1, read on the forward strand.
ATGATGATAAGGTAAGCTTGTTATCTATGGGTGTTGGAATGCCATGCATGTATAAGTTGAGGAGTGTTGGTGAGAGAACAGAGCCTTGAGGGACCCCGTTCGGAAAAACTTGTTTTTGGATGACTTGCCATTAATGTGACATGAGTATCTTCCTGAAAGATAGTTGCTCAGCCACCTTTTGGTGTTATTTTGCATGTTTGTGTTGAGTATTTTGTTTATGAGAAGGAAGCGTGGGATAGCATCAAATGCTTTACTAATGTCTATTGCTGCTAATAGTGTACGTTGAGCTGGTCGTCTGGAGTTGATGCCATCCATGATGTGCTGTGTGAGGTTAGTGAGTAATGTCGTGGTTGAGTAGTGAGGTCTGAATCCATGTTGAGTAGGCGATAGTGGAATGTGTGGGTTGGTGATTTGTAAGATTAGTCTTTGTTACTTTGGAAGGTGTGCATAGTAAAGTAATGGGTCTATAGGAAGCTGGTTCTGTTGGATTTTTGTTTGGTTTGAGTAGTGTAATAATTTTACCTTGTTTCCATATGTCAGGAATAATAGTGTTGGTATGAATATGTGCTGATATTTGTGAGAGCTAGTATTCCTTGTGGGCCCAAGTGTTTAAGGTGTATGTTAGATATGTTGTCTGGTCCGTAGCCTTCGAATTCTTAATGTTTTTGATGATCTTGGTGGTCTGGTCTGTATTGAAGGGTGTAATGGTCGTGTCGAGTCTGTAGGCTTTCTTGTGTCTGGCTGTTTGTCTGTCTGCGTGTTTCTGGTTGTTGTCTCTCTTTAGTGACTTATCTTTGCGTAGTGATTAACTAGAATGTTAGCTTGTGTGTGTGTGTTGGTATATTATTTTGGCTGCGACATATAACCGCGTGAGAGGTGTGAATGCCGCTGTTAGAGTGGGTAATGCTGCTTATAGTCTTGTATAGCCTGGATGTATCTGTGGAGTGGTTTAGTGTTATGAATTCCTTGAATGTTTTTGTTTTTCTTTGAGTTTGTTGTTTATTTCTGTGTTGAGCTGTTGTATCTGCTGTTTTATGGCTTCTGTGTGTGTTGTTTGTGTGTTATATTTGAGGTTGTTGCGTTGCCTTATGAGGTGGGCTATTTTTCTAGTGTAATTTGGGTTGTATTTCCTAATGTTGCCCTTGGGTATGTATTCGTTTGCATTATTGATGATCTGATTGTCTTGAGTGTTGTATTGATGTTTATGATAGGTCTGTATTTTGAACTGTTCCCAATCAGCTTTCTTGTAATTTCTGTAAGTGTGCCTAAGGCTGTTGGGCAGTGTAGAATGTGTTTGTAATGATGATGGGCAGGTGGTCTGATGACAGTGGTTTTCTGTTCTCCATTGTGTGTTGTGTTGCTAGTGAGTGGGAACAGAACGTTATATCTGGGGAGAGTTTGAGTATCCTGCTTGATGTGGTATGTGTGTATGTTCTTCTCTATTGTTAAGAATGAAGAGGCTGTTTAGTTGTGTGGCTATGTTGGCGCCCTCTGGTGTTGTTTTGGTTGTGCAGGTACCAACTATCTTTTGGCGTTGAAGTCTCCTCTTAATGACATTAGTGAGAGAGGCCAGATTGTGTAACTGTGGATTGTAATTGGCTGGCACCTGAGGTGAACTATCTGGTGGGATGTAAATGTTGATTAGTGTGTTGTTTGTTTTGCGCGTGTTTTTAATGTGAACTGCCTGTATTTCTATCGTGTTATCTGCTTGGATTGTGTTTTTTAATGTTTGGGTACATCATAGTATAGCCGCAAAAGGGTAGAGTGCAGGAATGTTGCAAATTATTACGTATGTTGGAAAGGGGGGCGGGTTATGCAACAACTCATTACAAAGGGTGGGGTGTTGGAAAAAAAGAAAACAAGGGGGGGTGGGGGGATGCTGCAGGTGCAACAAGGGGTCATGAAACTTGGAGGCGGCGTTATCCCCCAAGAAAAAGGAGGAGAGAGGTGTTCACCTGGCAGAGCCAAGTGCATAGTAAGACTTCAGCCGAGTAGTCGTTGTCTTATAGGCTCCTAATCAGCCAGTTGGCTTAGAAGGAGCCAAGGGGGGAGGGGTACACCTGAAGGGAGAGAAAGGGAGTATCGGCCTTTGTTGCCAACCCCAAAATGGGATTGCAAGGGCATGCAACTTGGAGGCGGAGTTATCCCCAAGCTATTCCCCCCAAAGGGGTATACCTAACCTAGAGGCCTCTAAGGGTGGGAAGGGGTTTTCTCACCACCCAAAGGGCCAGAAAGAGGACCAGAGATCCTTGCTCGGCTGGGAGCCGAGCTTGTATGACTCCGTCGTCAGCCTCTCGCACTTTTATAGACCTCTAATCCGCCATGTGGCTGAGTTGCCAGATACCGCCATGTATTTAATTCCAATAGAAGGCTGAATTGCCAGTTTGTGCTATATATTTAATTAATTCTAATCAGCCTAGAAGACTAAGTTGCCAGATAGCAATATTTATTAAATTAAACCATATATTAATCATCCATTTAAATACCACAATATATTTATATGATGGTAGTTAATCAATACAGATGAATCTTCTTAATTCCAACAATTAAAAAATTCTGTTTATTAAATAAATAATTTAAACACACGCTCTTTACACAATAAATCACTTTATTACTTAATTCCTATTTTTATTATAAATATCACAATTAAGTCACAAATAACAGTGGGAAAGGAAAAGAAACCTTACGAAGAAAGTTGAAATAAACGACAATTCAAAACACACGGTCGTCCCCCCTCCTCCCTCATTCACCCCATCTGTGCTTGTATATATATATAATAAACGAATGAACAACTCGTACACACACACACACACACCACACACACACACACACACACGCCTCTGTACATATCATGTGGATGAAAATCGGAAAAAAAATGCCAAACGTATATCAATTTATATCAATTTAAAACAAACGAATTTTCTCCTTTTAAGAGAATCAATTATTATAAGAAATTAATTATTCAATATAAAATTAATCATTAAACGCTGTTTTTTCTTTCACGAGGAAAGGATTTCCGACAACCTGGGTCAACTCAAAACACACGGTCGTCCCCCCTCCTCCCTCATTCCCCCCAAACTTCTCACCCTTCGCGAACATACAATCGTCAAAATATTAGTTCAGACGAAATATACACAAATTAACAACTTTCTCCTTACCTTATATATATATATATAGAAAGAATCATACTGTGTCTATTTAATTTTGTCATTCCTTATATATATATATATGAAAATTATTTCACGAAGGTAACACGTGAAAAATATTTATGATGAATAAACCACGAAGGAAAGGAAACACAAAATGGTGCTCAAGCGCTTTCGTCTTCTACTTTATTAACTTTTAATTTGCATTTTATTTTTTTATATATATCGAAACCTGACCATAGGCAGCAATATGTTAAAACCCGGACAGAGTTCTAGTATAAATTTGTATTTTTATAATCCATTTGATCTTGTGCTAAAAATCGATTAACTTTTAATTTGCATGTTATTTTTTTTATTTTTTTTATTTTTATACTGTATATCGAAACCTGACCATAGGCAGCATTGTGCTAAAACCCGGCAGAGTTCCAGTATAAATTTGCATTTTTATAATCCATTTGATCTTGTGCTAAAAATCGATATTTTTCCTTACAATCTGTACGCCTCATTGGTAATCCTTTAAGGTTTTAATTTTTAATTTTTAATTATTTTTACTTCTCTGTTTATTGTATATATATGTATGTATGTATGTATTTGTATATATAGATATGTATGTATATATATATATTATACATTATATATATATATATGTGTGTTTGTGTGTATGTATGTTATTTATTTTTTCTTTTTTCTTTCTGTAACCTATATATAGGCTTAACCTTTTTATATACTTCATGTTCCTGAGATGTCATTAGACGAAAGCGCTTGAGCACCATTTTGTGTTTCCTTTCCTTCGTGGTTTTATTCATCATATATTATATATATATTATATATAATACAGGCAGGGTGGGCGGAAAGTAGCTCCCTATTTTGGATTGGTAAAAAAATACGTATATTATCCATTTATTTCAGAAGAAATAATATGAAAGGTAGGCATACATGGTAGGTTTTCTCTAAAATTCAATGTGGGCTCCAACTCTTTCCACCAGCTTCTGGAGCCGCCCAGGAATGGCGTCCACTGACTTTAGCAGGAACTCCCGGCGGGATGGAGGACATGACTTCCCGAATTCGGTCCTCCAGTTCTTCCAATGTCCTCGGTTTGGTGCGGTAGACTTCTTCCTTTACCCACCCCAAAGAAAGAAGTCGCACGGTGTCAAGTTTGGGCTCCTGGCTGGCCATGATGTTGGACACGACGACCCATCCACGCCCAGGGAAAGTGGGCATCCAGCCACTCACGGACAACAAGCGCGAAGTGCGGAGGGGCGCCATCTTGCATAAATATCAGATCGTCGATGTTCTCCCATGTGCTGACAACCGGCCAGACCTCGTTTCGCAACATAGCAAGGTACCGCTCAGCATTCATGGTGTTGCGCAGAAGAACGGGCCCCAACCTGATCTGAGGTCATACCACACACCACACCGTTACACTGAACCGATTCTGCCGTTTTTCAGCGGTAACCGTGCGACTTCTTTCTTTGGGGGTGGGTAAAGGAAGAAGTCTACCGCACCAAACCGAGGACATTGGAAGAACTGGAGGACCGAATTCGGGAAGTCATGTCCTCCCTCCCGCCGGATTCCTGCTAAGTCAGTGACGCCATTCCTGGGCGGCTCCAGAAGCTGGTGGAAGAGTTGGAGCCCACATTGAATTTTATAGAAAACCTACCATTTATGCCTACCTTTCATATTATTTCTTCTGAAATAAATGGATAATATACATATTTTTTTACCAATCCAAATAGGGAGCTACTTTCCGCCCACCCTGTATATATATAAATATATAGATATAGAATTTATAAAATATATATATATATATATATATATATATATATATATATAATATAAATGGATTTTCACCTTAAAGTGAATTAAAACATTAAAAAATCACTAAACTTAAAAGAATTCGTTCCATTAGCATATGCTCAAATCTACACACACACACACACACACACACACACACACACACACGAGGAAAGGGTTACCGAGAATTTGGGTCAATTCGAATCGTTTACCCTGATGCCTTTTTGGGAGGAATTTGGGGTACGAAATGACCGCGAGTTGACCTTTGTTCCAGTCTACTCGAGCAAAATCTCGCTTGACTCCAAATATTAATATTGTTATTTGTTATTACTTCTACAATGAAATGCATTCTCGAAGCGAAGAAAATGTTTTATATTTTTATTTACGCATAATTTGTATGATGTCATATTCTTAGATAACATCTCTGTTATTGAAAGATATACACCAATTATATAAATAATCAGCAAAAGAATAAGGTGCATGAGGTGGGCAAACCTGAAAGTACTAACAATTGAATGTAATTACGTGTTTTCTGTATAACGTCTACAAAAAGAACAGCTTCAGAGTTCATTTACACCATACGTACACTTATCTCGTGTACACAGTTAGTGGGAAATAAAAAACGTACCAATGAAACTAGAATCATTTTGAATTCATTCACACCAGGCGTACACCTATCTCGTGTATATATGTATATATATATATATATATATATATATATATATATATATATATATATTGTATATGTATATATGTATATGTATATATATATGTGTATATGTATAATATATTGTATATGTATATATATATATATATGTATGTATATGTATATGTATTAGATATATATATGTATATATGTATATATATATGTATATATATGTATATATATATGCATATATATATATATATATATGTATGTTATATATATATGTATGTATATATATATATGTATGTATGTATATGTATGTATGTATGTATGTATATATATATGTATGTATGTATATATCATATGTAATATATTTATATGTATATATATACATATTTATATATATGTATATATATATATATATATATATATATATGTATATATGTATATATATGTATATATATATATATATGTATATATACATATATAATATATATATATATATATATATATATGTATTATGTCTATATTATATATATATATATATATGTATATATATATATATATATTATATGTCTATGTATATGTATATGTATAGGTAATATATATGTATATATATATATATATATGATATGTATATATATATATGTATATGTATATATAATATGTAATATATGTATCTATAATGTATATATATATATATCTATTGTATATATATGTATCTATATATATATATGTATATATATATATTATATGTATATATATTATATATGTCTATATATATAGTATTATCTATATATATATATGTATATGTATATATATGTATATATATATATGTATGTATATATATATCTATATGATATGTGTATGTATATATATATATGTATATGTATATATATGTATATATTAAATATATAATGTAAAAATGAAATGAATCCATATTCATTTTTACATAAGAACAAAATCGCTTACGCGAAGTTTGGATAATAATTTTACTTGGGCTTCCTATTTTTGTTCGTGTCAAAACCCTACGATCTACATACCTATGGTTTAGTCGTATCCATTTTCATTTATTATAGAAGTTATTATAATTAATTATGATTGTCTTGCATCTCACCCTCGACCCTAGATTATACATACGCATTGCATATAAGAGGATTGGAACCAGTAGTTGTGCTTCTTAGTCCTTGATACCCACTCTGTCTTTAATTCGTTTCTTTTAGGTCCTCCCTAATAAAAAAAAAAGGGACAACCGCCCCAGAGATCCAACTGTTAACCCCCCCCCTTTATGGCCCTTTGTCGGTTCGGATTCGAAGGGGGTTCTAGTTAGGGAGGCAAGCAACGGATATTTCTTCTGATACTTTTCTTCTATAATTTTTCTAATTCTTTCTCTGATACTTTATAACTTTTCGACTTTACTAAGTTCCTTTGACGATAGCCCAACTCGAGGGGGAAAATAAAAAGTTTCTCTTACTGTAAATTTACTTCTTAAAAATATACAGGTACTGCTCTGAATTTACAGGGGTAGAGGTTCGACCTCCCTCCCCGCAGCGAGGCTGCTAACCAGGGGAGTCTCTTAGCAGTCCCCAAGGCAGCGTCTCGTAATGAAGTGTTCATTTTACAAATACATGTATAAAATATGCCTGAATGTTGGGGGATGGCAGTTGGAGGTTAAGTTTCCCCCCCTTTTAAACACGATCAGGTGTTTGAAAGTTTCCAAATAAAAATAATAAAAAAAAATAAATAAAAATAAAAACTAATCTTATTTTTTTTTGTCACGTCTTCATTTCTGAAGGCGATATCATTTTTGTTTGGGTTTATTACAATTATGATTGCGATTATGGATTACTTCCCATTCGCTTATGATTGTCCCTTACAGTTCGATTAAAGTACATTCTTACATTATATATAAAGTCATTACATTCAATTATAGTTTCATTGAAGTACATTACGTCGTTACCATTTTTACAGTGTTTTTATATTATATATATGGTTAGATTATATGGTTAGATTATATGGTCAGATTATATGGTCAGATTATGGTCAGATTATATGGTCAGATTATATGGTCAGATTATATATGGTTATTATATATATGGTTATTAGTACAACACAAGTACATGAGACATGACAAGATAATTTATATACATAATATGTTATATTACATTATATGTTATAGATTTGGATCAAAGCGAAAGATGTTGTTTATCTTAGAAACGTTCGGTTCTGCTGATTCGCGAATTTGAGCATTTAACTACTGTAAGCCTAATGAGAGTTGAGGGTGAACGCACTTAAAAGAAAAAAATACATGTGGACGTATTTTACATGTAAGTAACAGAATAGGTTGTGTGCGTAATATAGACGCGTAAAATATGGACTGATAGGTTGATAGGTATCAGTAGACAATAGGTAGGAAGCAACATAACTAATGATGTATAGAGAATGGTTTCTTTTTTATTATTATTATTATTATTATTATTATTATTATTAAGGAATTTACCATACATTCAATACGGAAGATGTCCAAATACTAAACACGTGATTCAGTGTTCAAGGTATGGAAAACGTGAAGAGAATTAAGTTACTTTATGACTTCATAGTTATTCACATTATGTCATACGTGCAGTATAACTGTAAGTCATTATTAGGGAGGACCTAAAAGAAACGAATTAAAGACAGAGTGGGTATCAAGGACTAAGAAGCACAACTACTGGTTCCAATCCTCTTATATGCAATGCGTATGTATAATCTAGGGTCGAGGGTGAGATGCAAGACAATCATAATTAATTATAATAACTTCTATAATAAATGAAAATGGATACGACTAAACCATAGGTATGGTAGATCGTAGGGTTTTGACACGAACAAAAATAGGAAGCCACAAGTAAAATTATTATCCAAACTCGCGTTAAGCGATTTTGGTTCTTATGTAAAAATGAATATGGATTCATTTCATTTTTACATTGCTCTCCCCTTTTTTTTTAAAAAACGATATTTATACAATAATCTAATAGGGTATCATTAATACAATACAAATGAGAAAATAACATTCTAACTAATTCAAGTTAGGTGACGAATTTTTTTCTTTACATTACAAATTTTTATACAGAACAAGTGAGTTATTATATAATATAAAAAATTCAAAGATTAATACTTCAATTTTAGACAAACAATTACGCTAGACAAAGAATGGTATTGTTAATTTAAAAAGAAAATTTCTGTGGGGAAAATTACATACATGAATAGTAGGTAAAAGGGAAAAATATAAATTATTTTCCAAAGTTACCCTGATCGTGCAGTCTATAACTAATTTTATTGACTATTGTAGGTAAAAATCGAATTACGTAATGGATGATGTATAGACCTGTGGTCTAGTGTGTATGTGTGTGTATTAGATACAAAGTGTGTATCTTATAAATTTGAGGGATAGATTAGCGGAGAGGATTCTTAAATTAACTGAATAAACGCCTGAGCAAAAATTTATATATAGTAAGCAAAAATGCGTAGGACTATATAAATAGCATAGTTAGCACTTTCACGCTATGAAATAGTTTATTGTGACATCCAATGATTTTAGCATAAGGTTTGTGTATATATATATATATATATATATATATATATATAGTGCGCATACATGCGTGTGTATGTGTAGGGATTTGGGAGGTTTTTGAATTAACAAAGTTTAAAAATAATGTATAATAATTTAAGATGGGTTTAGGGTTATAAAATCTTTTGAGTCAATTATTGTTGTTATTATTATCATCATCATTATTATTATAAAATCCTTTAAGTTCAAGGTAGTATTTAAGTATTTAATTAAATCAGTTCCACGTATTAAGGTAATACAAAGAAATGTACTTAGAGGACTTACAATTGATGAAAGTAAATCTCACGGTTTAAAAATTGAATTTTTGAAGATGGAATTAAATTCGACTAGTAACATTCCTAGCTATATAATTATGAACTATATAAACATTAACCAGAAGTATCGGTACGATAATTGAATTAAGAAAGTTAAGAATACAAATTAAAAATATGCATTTTAATGAGCTAAACATAATTTTATAATATTCTTAAAAATAAGAATTAAGGTAATACAAAGAAATGTACTTAGAGGACTTACAATTGATGAAGTAAATCTCACGGTTTAAAAATTGAATTTTGGAAGATGGAATTAAATTCGACTAGTAACATTCCTAGCTATATATGAACTATATAACCATTAACATTAACCAGAAGTATCGGTACGATAATTGAATTAAGAAAATTAAGAATACAAATTAAAAATATGCATTTTAATGAGCTAAACATAATTTTATAATATTCTTAAAAATAAAAGTAAATCGAACCTTAGATGAGTTTCGGCCAAGAATAAAAAGTGTTATTGAAATGGAAGGAAAGCATTTCGAACAATCTTTTCTTTTAATAATTTCAGGTAAATTTTACATTAAAAATTATTTTTATATACTAAAAAAAAATATTAAAAAGGTTTAATAATTTTTTGCATGTTAAGTAGAAAAACCATACTCTTTCGTTGAATGTTGATAGAATTTGAATTATTTGATATTTTAGTCTGAAAACTTGTTTGCATATGATAAATACATATGTTTTATTGTGTAGAAGTTTTATTAAAATTAAATGACAAAAAAGAATAAACACAACTGAAATTTAGGGCCATGTGCGGTCCTACGGGTAAATTTCCCGACCATACAGAGCAAGATAAATTAGGTACATGATCGATTAATTATTACACTATTTCTGTCATCATATAATCGCAATAATTATAAAACTCGTTACCAACATTTGTAAAAACGGTTTTGGTTGCCAACAATAAAATATGTCATTTTACCTATATATTTTTATACGCAACAATGGCAAAAAAAAAAAGAAAAGACAAATCGGTCCATTTCCCTCTTACAACAAACAAAGAAAGGTTCTCTTTACAACACAAAAAAGGTTGAATTAAATTCTTAAATTACATTTTCTTAAATTAAATTCTCTTAACTTACAAAGAAAAAGTTGAATTCAATTGACTGCATTGAAATGACTTGGGACTTAAAAACTAACTTCTTCAAAACTAACTTCTTCAAAACTAACTTCTTCAAAACTAACTTCTTCAAAACTAACTTCTTCAAAACTAACTTCTTCAAAACTAACTTCTTCAAAACTAACTTCTTCAAAACTAACTTCTTCAAAACTAACTTCTTCAAAACTAACTTCTTCAAAACTAACTTCTTCAAAACTAACTGCTTCAAAACTAACTGCTTCAAAACTAACTTCTTCAAAACTAACTTCTTCAAAACTAACTTCTTCAAAACTAACTTCTTCAAAACTAACTGCTTCAAAACTAACTGCTTCAAAACTAACTTCTTCAAAACTAACTTCTTCAAAACTGCTTCAAAACTAACTGCTTCAAAACTAACTGCTTCAAAACTAACTTCTTCAAAACTAACTGCTTCAAAACTAACTTCTTCAAAACTAACTTCTTCAAAACTAACTTCTTCAAAACTAACTTCTTCAAAACTGGCTTCTTCAAAACTGCTTCTTCAAAACTGGCTTCTTCAAAACTGGGGCGGTTGTTCCTCTTGGCGCAACCTTCTGACTTGACCTCTTGCCAAGTATTTCTATGTCTCTGGGGCGGTCGTCCTTGGCGCAACCTTCTGACTTGACCTCTTGCCAAGTATTTCTATGTCTCTGGGGCGGTTGTCCATCCTTGGCGCAACCTTCTGACTTGACCTCTTGTCAAGTATTTCTACAAATCTCTGGGGCGGTTGTCCCTTTTGGCGCAACCTTCTGACTTGACCTCTTGCCAAGTATTTCTAAAATCTCTGGGGCGGTTGTCCCTTTTGGCGCAACCTTCTGACTTGACCTCTTGCCAAGTATTTCTATGTCTCTGGGGGCGGTTGTCCATCTTGGCGCAACCTTCTGACTTGACCTCTTGTCAAGTATTTCTATAAATCTCTGGGGCGGTTGTCCATCTGGCGCAACCTTCTGACTTGACCTCTTGTCAAGTATTTCTACAAATCTCTGGGGCGGTTGTCCCTTTTGGCGCAACCTTCTGACTTGACCTCTTGCCATATTTCTATGTCTCTGGGGGCGGTTGTCCATCTTGGCGCAACCTTCTGACTTGACCTCTTGTCAAGTATTTCTATAAATCTCTGGGGCGGTTGTCCATCTTGCGCAACCTTCTGACTTGACCTCTTGTCAAGTATTCTGAAACTATCTGACTTGAACGCTTGTCAAGTATTCTGAACTGTAACTTGAACTCTTATCAAGTATTCTTGAAACTTAACTGTCTACTTGAACGCTTGTCAAGTATTCTGAAACTTAACTATCTAACTTGAACGCTTTGTCAAGTATCTTTATAAATCTCTGGGTTTGGTTGTCCCTTTGGATGCAACCAACTGAAAACTGATTTGCAACTTATCTGCAAATAAAACTGACTTGCAACTTATTTGCAACGAAAACTGACTTCAAAACTGACTTGCAACTTGTTTGCAACGGAAACTGACTTCAAAACTGACTTGCAACTTCTTTGCAACTAAAACTGACTTCAAAACTGACTTGCAACTTTTGCAACGAAAACTGACTTGCAACTTGTTTGCAACGAAAACTGACTTGCACTTGTTTGCAACGAAAACTGACTTCAAAACTGACTTGCAACTTGTTTGCAACGAAAACTGACTTCAAAACTGACTTGCAACTTGTTTGCAACGAAAACTGACTTCAAAACTGACTTGCAACTTATTTGCAACGAAAACTGACTTCAAAACTGACTTGCAACTTATTTGCAACGAAAACTGACTTCAAAACTGACTTGCAACTTATTTGCAACGAAAACTGACTTCAAAACTGACTTGCATTTAACTTCTCTTACATTTAACTCTGTTACAATTACTGTTTTCACTAAAAAAAATGTATCACTGGTGTCTGAAATGTTCACTGTGTTTTGTGTAAATTCTGACTTGATACTCATTATTAACTGTTAATAATACTGATTTTTTTCAAGTGTTTATAAATTACTTAAAAAAACAAAATGTACTTAACAAAAGTTCTACTGGCAAAATCCTCAGAGACGTGTCCTGAAGACGTGTCTTGCTGGCCACTTGTTCTTGGATGAAAACTAGGCGTAGAGAACTTGGAGTCGTGACACACCGGTCAAGGGTGGATGTTACGAACTAGAAGTCGTGACACGCCGGTCAAATGGTTTTATCCTGATAAATCTTCTTTTATAAATCTTCTTTTATAAATCTTCTTTTAAATCTTCTTTATAAATCTTCTTTTATAAATCTTCTTTTATAAATCTTCTTTTATAAATCTTCTTTTATAAATCATCTTTTATAAATCTTCTTTTATAAATCATCTTTTATAAATCATCTTTTATAAATCATCTTTTATAAATCATCTTTTATAAATCATCTTCTTATAAATCTTCTTCTTATCCTGGTAAAGGGTCGCCAGCTCTGTTAGACCCTTCCTTCTTCTATGTGTTTATCCTGGCAAGGTCGCCAACTGTTAACCCCCCCCTTTATGGCCCTTTGTCGGTTCGGATTCGAAGGGGGTTCTAGTTAGGGAGGCAAGCAACGGATATTTCTTCTGATACTTTTCTTCTATAATTTTTCTAATTCTTTCTCTGATACTTTATAACTTTCGACTTTACTAAGTTCCTTTACGATAGCCCAACTCGAGGGGAAAATAAAAGTTTCTCTTACTGTAAATTTACTTCTTAAAAATATACAGGTACTGCTCTGAATTTACAGGGGTAGAGGTTCGACCTCCCTCCCCGCAGCGAGGCTGCTAACCAGGGGAGTCTCTTAGCATCCCAAGGCAGCGTCTCGTAATGAAGTGTCCTTCATTTTACAAATACATGTATAAAATATGCCTGAATGTTGGGGGATGGCGTTGGAGGTTAAGTTTCCCCCCTTTTAAACACGATCAGGTGTTTGAAAGTTTCCAAATAAAAATAATAAAAAAAAAAAATAAAAAAATAAAAACATCTTATTTTTTTTTGTCACGTCTTCATTTCTGAAGGCGATATCATTTTTGTTTGGGTTTATTACAATTATGATTGCGATTATGGATTACTTCCCATTCGCTTATGATTGTCCCTTACAGTTCGATTAAAGTACATTCTTACATTATATATAAAGTCATTACATTCAATTATAGTTTCATTGAAGTACATTACGTCGTTACCATTTTTACAGTGTTTTTATATATATATATGTTAGATTATATGGTTAGATTATATGGTCAGATTATATGGTCAGATTATATGGTCAGATTATATGGTCAGATTATATGGTCAGATTATATATGGTTATTATATATATGGTTATTAGTACAACACAAGTACATGAGACATGACAAGATAATTATATACATAATATGTTATATTACATTATATGTTATAGATTTGGATCAAAGCGAAAGATGTTGTTTATCTTAGAAACGTTCGGTTCTGCTGATTCGCGAATTTGAGCATTTAACTACTGTAAGCCTAATGAGAGTTGAGGGTGAACGCACTTAAAAGAAAAAATACATGTGGACGTATTTTACATGTAAGTAACAGAATAGGTTGTGTGCGTAATATAGACGCGTAAAATATGGACTGATAGGTTGATAGGTATCAGTAGACAATAGGTAGGAAGCAACATAACTAATGATGTATAGAGAATGGTTTCTTTTTTATTATTATTATTATTATTATTATTATTATTTTAAGGAATTTACCATACATTCAACGGAAGATGTCCACAATACTAAACAGTGATTCAGTGTTTCAAG
>JAJOZX010003904.1:0-112500 GCA_023014485.1 Bathynomus jamesi
CAAACACCAAACAATGTCATCACAACAGTCCGCTGTCGATTGGCTTATGTTACCGCTTATATTACAACTTACATGGTTCAAGGTTATAGGGGAGGGAAAGGGGGAGGAAGAAATGCGCACGCATCAGATTCAACAGCTCTCTCCGTAACCATTCAGAATTTAGACACATGTTCATATGAACTTTTTCTCACACAATGACCGATACTTTCACTTCCGAAGTATTGACCCTTTCCTCCTGAAACGCCCTGTGTATATATATATATTGCCACATACACACATCACACCTACACACAAAGGGTTGACAAAGTGAATAGAACACCACGATGATTGTCCTCAAGGCTAATGGCAAAGTTCATCAATAGAATGCGAGAACGTTTGTCACTTTTAGATAATAGAAAAGAAAAAATCACACGACACTTAATATATTCATTCAATATCCTTTTTTTATTTATTACTTTTATTATCAAATAAAAAACGGAATATCTGAAGGTCTCTCTCTCTCTCTCTCTCTCTCTCTCTCTCTCTCTCTCTCTCTCTCTCTCTCTCTCTCTCTCTCTCTCTCTCTCTCTCTCTCTCTCTCTCTCTCTCTCTCCTTCTCTCTCTCTCTCTCTCTCTCTCTCTCTCTCTCCTCTCTCTCTCTCTTCTCTCTCTCTCTCTCTTCTCTCTTCTCTCCTCTCTCTCTCTCTCTCTTCTCTCTCTCTCTCTCTCTCCTCTCTCTCTCTCTCTCTTCTCTCTCTCTCTCTCTCTCTCTCTCTCTCTCTCTCTCTCTCTCCTCTCTCTTCTCTCTCTCTCTCTCTCTCTCTCTCCTCTCTCTCTCTTCTCTCTCTCTCTCTCTCTCTCTCTCTCTCTTCTCTCTCTCTCTCTCTCTCTCTCTCTCTCTCTCTCTCTCTCCTCTCTCTCTCTCTCTCTCTCTCTCTCTCTCTCTCAGATTAGACTTCATCGGAGGCGGACGTGCTGTGTGGTCTCTCCAGTATCTTTTTTAATAGTGACTAAGTTTGATTGTATATTTGTTAGATAAGTATAATATTTATTTACTTTATTATTGAGATTAGGGCAAGCACTATTGCTTAATAATTAGACAATTTATTAGTAATTATAATTAAATTACTCCTTTTCCGGTTAACGAACATAATTCCATATTGTTTAAATTCTGTTTTTTTTCGGCTGAATTTCTCTGGGAAAGTTAAAATTAAATAAGTTTGCATTGTTTTAGACGGTAGTTACAGATTGCATTTTCAGACGAGTTACATAGTAAGATTTGTATGTTCGAGTCTATTTCCGTTTCCGGTCTTACACGTGCTCTCGCAGGTCCATTTCCGGTCTGTAACACGTGCTCTCGCAGGTCCATCTCCCGCATTCACTACTTCTCTCCCACGATCCGTTGTATAAATTAAAATAACATATTATATTATTTAAAGTAACATCATTCTGCATTGTTATAAACGGCTCCCTACACATCCCATTCAGTTCCGTATTCAATTCCATTTCCGGTCTGAAACACGTGCCACTCGTCTGCGCGTGTTTATTTCGTATTTCGGCATTCACCAATCCTCCCTCACTAACCAATATACTAATTATTTCGTATTTCGGCATTCACCAATCCTCCCTCACCAACCGATATACTAATTAAAATAGCATTTATTATTATTTAAATTAATATCAGACTGCATTGTTACTAACGGCAACCCACAGGTTCCATTCAATTCTGTATTCAACTCAGTTTCCGGTCTGTAACACGTGTTTACTTCAGAACTCACCATTACCCCTCTCACCATTCGTTATATTAATTAAAGTAGCATATTGTATTATTTAAAAGTAACGTATCGTATTAATTAAAAGGAACATATTGTATTATTTAAATTAACGTATAGTAATTAAAAAAAAAAAAAAAAAAAATAATAATAATAAA
The DNA here is from genome assembly GCA_023014485.1 of Bathynomus jamesi. Taxonomy (NCBI): domain Eukaryota; kingdom Metazoa; phylum Arthropoda; class Malacostraca; order Isopoda; family Cirolanidae; genus Bathynomus; species Bathynomus jamesi. The sequence continues at coordinate 1,910 of JAJOZX010003904.1, forward strand.
ATAAAATAAAATATGACAGGGCCAGCTAAATTGAAAGCAGAATGCTTTAAATGTAAAGTTAATCATTGGTGCGTTGACTTCCCCGAAGGTAGTATCAGCGATATCACATCCCTTAGTATATGTTTGTTTTGTAAACTTAGAGACAACCACGAAAAGGAAGTGAAAGAGCTAAAGGAATTAGTAAAAAAGCTTGAAGCTAGGCTCGTAGTACTGGAAATCCATCCCAGTAGACAAGATCAAACTAAAAACAAACAAGCAGATTTAAATTGTAAAATTAAGCATCTAGAGCAAAGCGTGGCACGCTTGGAAAACACGGTGACTATTCCGGAAAATGGAACGGAGGACCAAGAATTCAAATTGGTCAAAAATAAAAGACCCTCCAAACCAAAACCAAAACATAAGGATTTGGAACCCATTACCATCAAAAATAAGTTTCACTTACTTGCTGATGAGGAGGATGAATCCTTTTTAATTGGGGATTCTATGGTAAGGAATCAAGGGGACTTTTTCGGAGCAAGACGGGCGACCAAGAGAAAGCTCCGATGTTTTCCGGGTGCCACAAGCCAGATAATTAATAGGGAATTAGGCAAAATTAATATCAAAAATAAGAGTTGCCCTATCATTGTCCATGTTGGTGGCAATGACGTTTTTATGGGAGGGACAGGAGGGCAGACAGAGCCCATTATTAAAGAATTTAAGAACCTAACTGACAAGGTTAGGGATAGGACAGACATGGGTATGGTCGTAGGAATTCTCCCTCGAATGCGTGCTAGTGACTATACTCTAAGTAAAGCCATTAGCATAAATAAAAGAGTTAAACGCATGTGTGATGAAAAAGGCCTAAAGTTTGTCGATTTTTGGCCTACATTCCACGGAAATGGGGAATACTATGGGTCGGACGGGATACATTTTAACCAGAAGGGGAAAAAGAAGTATGGTGATTTACTGAACATTAATTTGTATAATCTTTTTAAACTAAGACCCCCCAAACCAGCAATTGATCCTGCTCCCCAAACGGTTAAACCTACTCCCCCAGCAGTTAGCCCCCCTCCCCCAGCAGTTAGCCCCCCTCCCCCAGCAGTTAGCCCCCTCCCCCAGCAGTTAGCCCCCTCCCCCCCCTCCCCCAGCAGTTAGTCCCCCTCCCCCAGCAGATAGTCCCCCTCCCCCCAGATAGTCCCCCTCCCCCAGCAGATAGTCCCCCTCCCCCAGCAGATAGTCCCCCTCCCCCAGCAGATAGTCCCCCTCCCCCAGCAGATAGTCCCCCTCCCCCAGCAGCTAGTCCCCCTCCCCCAGCAGCTAGTCCCCCTCCCCCAGCAGGTAGTCCCCCTCCAACAGCAATAGTGAGGGGCTCTTCGACTCCCGACAGCCCTGGCTGTTCGGGAAACGGGTCGTGCTAGGGGGCGGTCAGAATAGGGAAGGCTCCCTCCGTGCAATGCTTTTTAATGCTAGGTCAATTAGGAACAAGTTTCGCGAGCTACGGGCGCTCTTAGCATCAGAATACCAGGATATCGTTGCTATCACCGAGTCCTGGATTCATATTGATCGTAGGGACTACGTTGGGGAGTTCGAAATTCCCGGGTATAGAATGTTTCGCAAAGACCGCACCCGTGGGGAGGGGGGGGGGTACTAATATACGTGAGGGACAAGTTGAGTCCGGTTGACTGCCAGTTCCGGTCGGAACGGGAGCTGCTTGGCGTCGATCTGAACGTGGGAGGGACGAACTATAGGTTAATCTTGGTGTACAGACCTCCGCATCTCCTCCTCGAGGACGATACAGCCCTGTACACCGAACTCAGTAGCCTGCTAGGGGATAGGGTGTGTGTAGTTTTAGGAGACTTCAACTGTCGCGGCATAAAGTGGGAAAACAGGACTGCCGATGCTGAAGGGAGGAGGCTAGTTGACTTTGCTGATGAGAACTTCCTCACTCAGTGGGTCAACGAGCCTACACGAGGCGAAAGCGTTCTGGACTTAGTGTTCACGACCGAAGACAACCTCGTCACTGGCCTCACCGTTGACGAATCGTTGGGCGGGAGTGATCACAGTCTTATTAGGTTCCGTGTGTGCGTCCCTCGGGTGAAGCGTAGTAACTCGAGAGGCAGTAAGCTCGATCTCCGGCGGGCGAACTTTGTTAGCCTCAGGGATAGCGTAGGAGAGATGGGGTTAGAGGTTGGCGGCGATGTTGAGGGAGTGTGGAGTGCATTCCGGGATGAGTTTATGGTGCTGCAGTCTGCTGCCATACCCTCAAAACCGGTCACCCCTGCTTCAACGCAGCCTAAGTGGTTCAATTGTGGCATCGCTTCGGCTATCCGAAATAGGAAAGTAGCGTATAGGAGGGCGAAGGCCAATCTTTCCCACGAGAACACTGAAGCGTATGTCCGCCTGTGTAGGGAAGTGAAGGCGAAGGTTAGGCTAGCGAAACGTAACGAAGAACTACGGGTGGCAAGCCTCTGCAAGAGGAACCCTAAGGAGTTCTTCAGTTATGTTAATAGTAGAAAGCCCATTAGAAGCATGATAGGTCCTTTAAAGGACGGAAGCGGCGTTCTGCGGACCTCCGACGCGGACATCGCTAATGTGCTTAATGAGTACTTTGCGGGAGTGTTCACCAGGGAGGATACCCGCGTCATCCCCGAGCCAGCTGTGAGGCACGAAGGTGCTGGCCTGGATAGTGTTAGATGTACCGCGACAGTCGTTGCTCATAGAATAGACAAACTGAGCGCGTTTAAGGCTCCTGGGCCAGACCAGTTTCTCCCCAGTGTTTTGCGAGAAGTCCGCGACCAGGTGGCTCCCCACCTGGCTACAGTCTTCAACAAATCGTTGGAGATGGGCCAGGTGCCTGGCGACTGGAGGGAGGCCAACGTGACCCCTATCTTTAAGAAAGGGGATCACGAAAGTCCAGGGAACTATCGTCCTATTAGTCTCACTTCAGTTGTAGGTAAATTATTAGAAAGGATAATAGCTGATAGAATCGTTGACCATTTGGATTCCTACAAGCTGCTTGGGGACTCCCAACATGGGTTTAGACGGCATAGGTCGTGTCTCACCAACTTGCTCGAGTTTTTCCACGTCATGTTGAGTGAGTACGATAAGAGTAGGGCGATTGATATACTTTATCTCGACTTTCAGAAAGCCTTTGATAAGGTACCTCACCGCCGGCTAATGGCGAAAGTGCGCGCGCTGGGTATCGGTGGGGAAATAGGTAGGTGGATTGAAAACTGGCTGAGGAATAGGCGGCAGAGGGTGGTAATTAAAGGGGCTAGTTCGGGTTGGGCCTCGGTCACTAGTGGGGTTCCTCAGGGTTCCGTTTTGGGGCCACTGTTGTTTACCATTTACATAAATGATATCGACGGTGGCATCGTCAGTCGGATCGCCAAATTCGCTGATGACACCAAGCTTGGGGCCAATGTTGGGACGCCCGAAGCGATCGAGGAACTGCGTGCGGACCTAGGTAGGATAGGAGAGTGGTCCGAAAAATGGCAAATGCCGTTTAACTTGGGTAAATGCAAAGTGATGCACATTGGCTACGCCAATCCCAAGTCGGACTACTCGATGTTGGGCAGTAATATCGAGGTGACTGATTTAGAAAAGGACTTGGGTGTGCTAATTAGCAGCGACCTTAAGTTTACGAAACAGTGTGTAGAGGTGGAAAAGAAAGCCCAGAAACTATTGGGTTATATCAGGAGGCAATTTCAGTTTCGGAACAAGGAGATTGTGCTCTCACTGTACAATTCCCTTGTTCGGCCGTACCTGGAGTATGCTGTGCAGTTCTGGTCGCCCACCCTCAGGAAAGATATTGAGAGGCTGGAGCGAGTGCAGGCGAGGGCCACAAAGTTGATCCCTTCCGTTAGGCATATGGGCTACAATCGACGGTTACGCGCCCTGAACTTGTTTTCGCTTGAAACTCGGAGGCTGCGCGGTCAACTGATCGAGGTTTTCAAGCTCTTACGAGGGTTCAACGATGTCGATTTTAGAAGTATGTTTAGTTTAAATGATAACCCAACTCGCAACAATGGTTGGAAGTTGGATTTGAAACGGTTTAGGACTAGTGTGTGTGGGAATTACGTTACGTATAAGATCTGTGACACATGGAACAGGTTACCTTCGGAAGTTGTGAACAGTTCCTCTGTGGATCAGTTCAAGAAAAGGTTAGACCAAATTTTGCACACTCTTTGAGTGTGTAGAAAATTTTCCGTGGCACCCGTTGCCATTGGTACCTCCTCGGTATGGGCCGCAAGGCCTTTTGAGGTACTTCTTTTCCTTGTAACTCCTTGTAACTCTCTCTCTCCTCTCTCTCTCTCTCTCTCTCTCTCTCTCTCTCTCTCTCTCTCTCTCTCTCTCCTCTCTCTCTCTCTCTCTCTCTCTCTCTCTCTCTCTCTCTCTCTCTCTCTCTCTCTCTCTCTCTCTCTCTCTCTCTGTATGTATGTATGTATATGTGTGTGTACATATACAGTGGTGTAGTGCTAAATAAAGAAGTGAGGGAACGCATTTGAAAGTGTTACTCAGATGCGGGGGGGACAATGGCGAGCGCGGCGAGCCCATACAGCTGGGGGTCCGGGGGCACTATAAGCCTCCCGGGAAATCTTTTGAAATCTGACCAATTTCAGGGATATTTTGAGGTCGTATGCACTGGATATTAGGATATATTCCAAGGTTGAAGATGCAGTATTTCCAGTGTCATTAGATATACGACATCCAGTACGATCAATAAAAATAGCTAACAACTGGAATGATTAACTAAAAAAAAGTTAACAACTGGTACGCCGTGGTGACTGTTTCACCAGATCTTTATAGGCTAGCATTGCCTCAGTCGAAGCTAAAAGAAATGAAACAGTTAATGATTCTTCTCATATTTCTTCTAGGGTGGAAATTAAAAATTTCATGACGTTAGAGATTTGTAAGTTCGGATTTATTTGAAATAGTGAGGGAACGCAGTTCCGTCTACCAAAAAAAGTAAGGGAACGCCGCTCCCACGCGTTCCCACAGCACTACACCACTGTATATATATATATATATATATATATATATATATATATAATATGGTGGGTGAATTTCACAATGAAATACGTGAAATAAATAAATGATGCCCACCGAAAAGAAAAATAAAGTTATTTCAAGGTCTTTCGTGTATTCAATAATACACCTCGTCAGGGAATGAAGGGAAATGGCAAGAAGCCAGTGTATATATATATATATAATTATATATATATATAGATCGTAAACAAAATAGTTAAGAGGAATTAACAAAAAATTAACAAGTACTAATTAAAGGCAAAAGGTATTTTAACAAGATGGCGTCCATTTTTATGAATAATTTCACTAACAATTGGGAAGTTTAAAATCTTGTTAAAATACTTTTAGCCTTTAATAAATACTTGTTAACTTTCTTGTTATTCCCTCCTAACTAACTAAGCCCCCTCCGTACGCGGTTCTGTTGTAGGACGGTCTACGCGCAACGCTCTTTGAACTTAATAAGAAAAGACATTTGGAATCGACTGGACAACGTGCTGGTCACAGCGGGTTCAAAAACAAGATTTTTGAGAGATTTTACAATTCATATAATTGATATATATATATATATATATATATATATATATATATATATATATATATATATATATCTCTCTCTCTCTCTCTCTCTCTCTCCTCTCTCTCTCTCCTCTCTCTCTCTCTCCTCTCTCTCTCTTTAATTGGTACGATGAGAAGTGTACGCGTGGTGTGAATCAATTCTGAAGTTATTCTTTTGATTCTTTTTCCTACTTTCCATAAATCTTCTTTCATGACCATTTTCTGTCAGCAGTGGCTGGTGGAGGAAGGAAAGCCTTTTCTGTTCTATATATTCCTACTACTGCTACTACTATTACTATTTGTGTGTGCGTTTTACGCGTCTATAAGTTTTCACTATTCTTTATTTTCATTTGCTTTCTCTCTCTCTCTCTCTCTCTCTCTCTCTCTCTCTCTCTCTCTCTCTCTCTCTCTCTCTCTCTCTCTCTCTCTCTCTCTCTCTCTCTCTCAATTTTAGTGCGTCCTTTTTGTACCATAAACGTTCATAACTGCTCCTTCAAATTGTACCTGAAATGTAACGACTGTCAGGGGGGGAAAGTGGTTGGGGGGGGGGAAGGGGGACAGAATCTTTTTGGGATTGGGGAGGAATTTTAGTGGAGAAAGAAAGAAGGGGGTTTAAATAGAAAATTTGAAAGCTGGGGTGAGGGAATGGAGGTGAGGGGAAATTTCATTTGGGAGAAAATTGCTTAAGGAGATTTTAAGAGTATAAATTTGGAATGGTCTATTTTATAAGCTGCAAATTTTACGTTATCTCTGTCTGTCTATCTGTCTGTTTTTATTTGATTTAATATATATATATATATATATATATATATATATAATATATTATATACACACACACATTATACAGTATATGAGACAGAGAGAGAGATAAAAGGAAAAGTAGTACCTCAAAAGGCTTGCGGCCCATACCGAGGAGGTACCAATGGCAATGGGTGTCAGGGAAAAATTCTGCCACCCTCAAATAGTTTGCAAGATTCGGTCTAACCTTTTCTTGAACAGATCCACAGAGGAACTGTTCACAACTTCTGAAGGTAACCTGTTCCACGTGTCACAGATCTTATACGTAAAGTAATTCCCACACACACTAGTGCTAAACCGTTTCAAATCCAACTTCCAACCATTGTTGCGAGTTGGGTTATCATTTAAACTAAACATGCTTCTAAAATCGACATCGTTGACCCCGTGTAAGAGCTTGAAAACCTCGATGAGTTGACCGCTCAGCCTCCGAGTTTCCAGAGAAAACAAATTCAGGGCGCATAAGCGTCGATTGTAGCTCATATGCCTAACGGAAGGGATTAACTTTGTGGCCCTCACCTGCACTCCAGCCTCTCAATATCTTTCCTGAGGGTGGGCGACCAGAACTGCACAACATACTTCAGGTACGGCCGAACCAGAGAATTGTAGAGAAAGAGCACAATCTCCTTGTTCCGAAATCGAAATTGCCTCCTGATATAACCCAACAACTTCTGGGCTTTCTTTTCCACCTCTACGCACTGTTTGGTAAACTTAAGGTCGCTGCTAATTAGCACACCCAGGTCCTTTTCCAAATCAAAGTGACCTCTATATTATTCCCCAACATGGAGTAGTCCGACTTGGGATTGGCGTAGCCAATGTGCATCACTTTGCATTTACCCAAGTTAAACGGCATTTGCCATTTTTCGGACCATTCTCCTATCCTACCTAGGTCCGCACGTAGGTACTCGATCGCCTCGGGCGTCCCAACATTGGCCCCAAGCTTGGTGTCATCAGCGAATTTGGCGATCCTACTGACGATGTCAGCGTCGATATCATTTATGTAAATGATAAATAACAGTCGCCCCAAAACGGAACCCTGAGGAACCCCGCTAGTGACCGAGGCCCAACCCGAGCTAGCCCCTTTAATTACAACCCTCTGTCGCCTATTCTTCAACCAGTTTTCAATCCAGCTACCTACTTCCCCACCAATACCCAGCGCGCGCACTTTGGCCATTAGCCGGCGGTGAGGTACCTTATCAAGGGCTTTCTGAAAGTCGAGATGAAGTATATCAATCGCCCTACTCTTATCATACTCACTCCACATCAAGTGGAAGAACTGGAGCAGGTTGGTGAGACACGACCTATGCTGTCTAAACCCATGTTGGGAGTCCCCAAGCAGCTTGTAGGAATCCAAATGGTCAACGATCCTATCCGCTATTATCCCCTCTAATAATTTACCTACGACCGAAGTGGGACTAATGGGACGATAGTTCCCTGGACTTTCGTGATCCCCTTTCTTAAAGATAGGGGTCACGTTGGCTTCCCTCCTGTCACCAGGCACCTGGCCCATCTCCAACGATTTGCTAAAGACTGTAGCCAGGTGGGGAGCCACCTGGTAGCGCACTTTCTGCAACACACTATCCTAGCAGTAGTAGAAAACTGGATAGAAAAGTATAAGGCTCTCTCCCCACCCTCCGCTCCCTCCTTGCCAGAGAGGCAGGTACGGAAAAAGGTTGAAGAAAAAACCTTTACCCTGGAAAAGTAGCCAAGGAAGTTTTACAGGAAAGTGGAGAACATATAAAAAGCTCTATAATTAACATGCCCACAGAGACACCGTGCAAGCGAACTCCTGCAGAGTTACGTTATGTTTTAGTCTTAAAGTATGAGAGTATTCAGTACTTTGTCTAGCCTTTTTAAACACACTTACACTTTGGCTGGAAACAACCTCTGAGGGAAGTTGGTTCCAGATAGTAACTATTTTATCGGAAAAGAAATTCCCGCAGACAGAGGTCCTAAATGTCTTTAGTTCCAGTTTGAACCCATTATTTCTTGTCGGATTGGCATTAAGTGAGAATAAGTTTCTGTAATCTACCCTGTCTATTCCATTGAGCATCTTGAAGACTTGAATAAGCTGACTGCGCAACCTCCTCGTCTCTAAAGTAAACAGATTTAGGTTCTCCAATCTCCGTTGGCAGTTTTGCATTCTCATTGAAGGGATCAATTTTGTAGCCCTTGCTTGTACTCTTTCTAACCTTTCTATGTCCTTCCTGAGGGGTGGAGACCAAAACTGCGCACAGTATTCCAGTTGAAGTCTGACTAATGAATTATAAATGGACATTACAGTCTCCTCGTTCCGAAACTGGAACAGTCTTTTAATAGAACCTAATATTTTTAAGGCCCTCTTTTCGACTTCTGCACAGTGCTTCGACGGCTTGAGATCATTACTGATATAGACTCCTAAGTCTTTCTCTAGATCGGTCTCAGTCAAGTTCCTTTTCAAGAGAGAGTAATCGGTCTTCGGGTTTTTATAACCTATGTGCATTACCTTACATTTGTCCAAGTTGAATGGCATCTGCCAAGTAGCAGACCATTCGCCCAACTTGTCAAGATCATTCTGAAGCGTTCTTACGTCTCCTCAGTACCTACACTACTTCCTAATTTCGTATCGTCTGCAAATTTGGAGATTGTACTTAGAAGCCCGACGTCTACTATCGTTAATATAGGTGATAAAAAGTAAAGGACCCAGAACGGAACCCTGTGGGACACCACTGGTGACGGGTGCCCACTCCGAAGCTACTCTCTTTATTACCACTCTCTGCTTTCTATCTTTTAACCAATCCTCAATCCAATTGGAAACGAGCCCGGTGATTCCTAGTCCTCTGACTTTAGCCATCAATCTCGCGTGAGGGACTTTGTCAAAGGCTTTTTGAAAGTCGAGATACACTATATCTATTGCTCTACTTGCATCATATAGTGTATGCATATTATGGAAAAACTAACAGGTTTGTCAGACAGGATCTATGTCGCTTAAATCCATGTTGAGAATAAAAAATTAGATTGTTAGATTCAAGGTGATACATCTTGAGAGAGGGGGTGAGAGGGAGATTATTTTTACAAATTCACTTCAATTTCAGTTGAATTTGTAAAGATAATTTGTAGATACGGTGTACGTATAGAGTATAAATATATACACCTGTGTGTGTGATGTTTGACAATAACAATAAGGGAAATATTCGATGTATGTTGCTGTATCATTAATAGTGTCGAATATTTTATTAACTGGATGTGTGAATGAACATTATATTGAGAACATGTTCTATTTTAATTTGCTGTCATTTTTTGTGTTCTTGACCAATAAAGAAAAAATGGTACATGGAAATGATCTAACTGACTTGGAACAGGATGGCAGCAGGAGTCCGTTTGGCTAGTGCTTCACTGACAGTAGTCGTCGAAATTGTCCTTGTATCTCGAAGAACACTCCAAGGTTATGACTTCATGGAGTGGAAAAAGAAACGCAAATTTGAGGATTATTCCTCGAGCTACATGGACAGTTTCGGCAAATTTTGAAGTTGTTGGTGATATCAGGAAGTGCGGCACCGAAAATGGAAGTAATTCAATCACTTCTGTTGACCTTAGTGGGAGTTTAGATCAGGATTTGTGGTAGAAACTTCACCACTTGGACCCTGTCAATCTTCTCCTGCCTCTTAGAGTAAGCATTCTTGGTTACTGCAGTATGTTTTGGGTCGTTGTCTTCCTAGAAGATAATCCTTTACTCGTTAAACGAACTTCACTCGCCATTGCTTAATGAACAAAAATTCAGTGGTAGTTTGTTTTATTCATATTCTCGTCAATTTTGAAGGGATCATCCGTTCCAGTCGAACTGAAGCAGTCCCATACCATTACAAAAGTTTGTTTTATCAATACAGTTAGAGTGAAACGTTTCATGGCTACCTCGTCTTACACATTTGCTTCTTTTACTTCTAAAACAGTTCAGTTTTGATTTCATCATTTGAAATTTTGAAGTGATTTGCTGAGGAGAAGCCCTTTGAATAATTTTAGGCTGACCTTGTCTGCTCTGAGTAGTCAAACTGGCGTTCTCTTGCCCCCTTTGTAGGGTTCTTTAAATTGTTCTTTTGTTTAATGTGAGGTCAATTGCAATTTCTCTTTGATGTTTGCCATGTTTATGGAGAATAATTATTTTGGTTCTTAATTCATACGCTAACTCTCTATTCACTTCGTACTACAAAGAATTACACTGAACAATAAATTATAACTTTTTTTCTGTTCCTCAAATAAAATAGGGTGATTCTGGTAGATTTTTGCACCCAGAATACGAATATGGCTGCGAAATGTTTGCATCAGCCACAGTTTTTTAACATTGAATTTGAATTTAAAAAAAAAAAACAGGAATATGTAGGTATAATTGGCAGTATTAGAACTACATTTTTCGGGAGGTACTGGGGCCCAAGATGGTACTGTGGCACTGAAAATCGCAAAATAGCAGTTAGATGAATTGCATTTAATGGGGAGACCAGTGGTTTGCCAGCAAATGGGGGTGTACAACTAGAAACACTGGAAAGGGAGTGGTCGTGCGGGATAATATATATATAATAATATATATATATATATATATATATATATATATATATATAATATATAATATATATATATAACTGGGTGATGGAAAAATTTGACTATTATTTTCGAAATCAACACTAAAAGGTCAGTGAGGAACACCAACACTAGCAGAGGAACAGAATCTTAGTTGCAGTGAATTACACTGGTATGCACATGAAATTTTTTTGTCTGCTGTGAGGGTTTTTTCAACTCATATTATATAATTCGACCATGCTGAATTCGAAAATGACATTGGTTTTCCTCAATCAGGTCAGGTTTTTTCTGTATTGGCCATTTATTATAAGTCCAATTTTATCCCCAAATTTATTGATTTTTTTAGCTTAAACACTGTAGATACGAGTAATATTATAAGAACACTCGTGAAAAATGAAAACATTGTGTGAATAAATACTTTTATTCCTACAATGAATATGGAAAAAAGTTTATTGAGGAAGGAATGAAGTTTTTTTGGCTTTCCGTCTGTGTTTTTCTTCGGGCACGTCTCGCTTCAAACACCAGCAATAGTCCGCCAGCATATTGATATCCCAGTTTCCCTGGTACCTCTCTTCCATTATTTTGATATCTTGGTGAAATCGTTCACCCTGTTCCTCACTATAATCCCCGCAATTTTCAGGAAAATAGTCCAAGTGGGACCACAAAAAGTGCATTTTTATGGACATGCGCGGCCCATGAGCTTTGAAAGCTTCCATCAAGTTTTCGACAACGGACTCGTATTCTGGACTTCTACGCTTGCCAAGAAAATCAGTGACAACTGATTTGAATGCCTGCCAGGCATTCTTCTCAGTTGGAGTCATTGCGTTTTCGAACTGAGTATCCTTGATCAAAGTTCGAATTTGAGGACCATCAAAAACCCCAGCATTTAGTTTAGCATCAGATATATGAGGAAATTTACTCTCGAGATATCGGAATGCTGAACCCTCCTTATTCATTGATTTGATGAAATTTTTCATCAAGCCCAGCTTAATATGAAGTGGTGGGAGCAAAATTTTTGTTGGTGGTACAAGGGGCACTGAAACGACATTATGCGACCCAGGTTCAAAATTCTCTCTGGATGCCCATTCACGCTGTGCATAGTGCTTCTCATCCGCTCGGCTATCCCATTTGCAGAGGAAACATGGGTATTTCGTGTATCCCCCTTGCATTCCCAATACAAATGCCACAATCTGAAAAAAATGAAAATATTTAAAGAATTTAGAGAATTTGTTCTATCAGATAAAAAAATCTATGCATTGGACTGTATCACTTCTGTGGGGAAGTTAAGTGTTCTTATACGCTCTCAAATAACCTTTGGAAAAACAACATAGTCAATAGCAATTGCTTACTTATGATATTAGTATTACCTTCAAATCTCCACAGATCCTCCAGTTATGTTGGTCGTATACGAGAGCATCCAGTAAAATTTTCATGTTATCGTAGCTCTCAGTAAGTTGTACGGAATGTGCTACAGGGACTGATGCAACCCTATTCCCAATGTTGAGAAGTACTGCTTTCAAACTTCGTTTAGACGAGTCTATAAATAGCCTCCATTCTGATGCGTTATATGGCAGGCCCAAGGATTCGATTAGCTCCTCAACATTGCAGCAGTACACTAAGGAAGAGGTATTTTCGTGCACTGCAAAAAACTTGCGGAATTCTTCCTCTCGTTTCCTATACCAGGAGAATGTTGTTCCCGGAGCCAGCAAGTTGTCCTCTCGAAGTCGTGAGCCCAAGATCACGGCAGCTAATTTGGAAAGTCCTAAATCCCTGGTAAGATCATTAAGTTTGGCCTGGTTGAGAGGCCTCGGCTCATTTGAAGCGGTATTTTGAGGTATATCCGACTGGGACTGGTCATTGGCATTGGTCATTGATTCATCATCAGAATCATCGAAGTCCAGGGTTTGAGGTGGGTCGGGTATTGGAATTCCAGGACCATGGGGTACAGGTCTCATAGCAGAAGGAATGTCAGGGTATACAACAATGTGTTTATTCTTCTTGTTAACTCCTGAAAATAGAAACACAGAAACATGGATATAAAACTTGCATATGAAATAGAAGAAGCATTCAGACAGTGGCGGCTCGTGAGGGAAGGCTGCGGTCTGTAAGATATGAAATAGGTCGATGGAGTCTGTATATTTTCTTTCTTTTTCATTCATATTGTCCCTTCGGGGACAATATGAATGAAAAAGAAAGAAAATATACAATCATTGTATATGTAAATGTAACTTGTATAACAATATGTATGTGTAAATGTATTTTCTATAACAATATGTATATGTAAATGTATGATTACCATTATGGTGAATATTATGCTATATATGGTGAATATTACATTATGGTGAATATTATGTCAAGTTTCATACGAGGATTTCAAAATATTTAAGAAAAATAAATTTATAAGCCCACCTTCGAGGTTTGTCATGCAAATAGCAATATGTCACGTGATCCTTTCCTCCTCTCCAAATCATGGGAATTCCAAAAGGCAAAGATTTCGCTCTGCCTTTGCTCCATCTTCTCAAATTTTCAATGCACGTCTTGCAGCACATATGAGGGGCGAAATTTTTGTCCTGGTCCCCTAGCTTAATTCCAAAGTATGCTCTATACATTGTCTTCACAAATTTAGTGATTTGGGACTGGTATTTGGCATGGTAACAGTCCCACATATGTAGCAGAATCTATTGGGATCATTTTTACACGCTCTATTCATTATGAAATATTTTATCTATATGCCTGAAAAGTAAAAAAAGATATACAAGTGAAACAAGTGATGATAGATGTTACTGTTCCAATTCCGCTTTGACAAAATCACGAAAAATTCTATTTTACTTATGAGGCCATAGCCGGATAACCTGAGCTGATTGAGAAAAACGGATTGCAGATTCGAAATCAGCAGGAAAAACTATAAGAATCACTTACAAAACCCTTGACAGCAAAATTGATGCATACCAGTGTTATCAGACATTTTCCCAGAATATCTGAAAAAATATATATTTAGTTTTAAATGGATTGAAAGATAACATCGTGTTATTCTGCAATGGAAGAAACCAACTGAATCTCGGATGGTTTAGATGCAGGATAGTAATTTTTTTTTTAATGAACTATGTACAAATCACTTAATGTTTTATTATCTTTTTATAAATAATAAGACATTAAAGTGGGTTTATTGAAGTCTGTAGCAAACGTATGAGGATCTTACCAAACCTACACACTTGTTGAAAATAGGCTGAAGACGAGACACTTAATCAGGCTACTTCACACCCTATCACTGTTAATGCAGATAGATCAGTTACAATTTTTGTGAGGCATAAAATTTTTGGTTCAAAAGATTAGTTATACATTACATTACATTACTGTATACATTACATTCGGATGATTTGTTCCATTGAAGAATAGGGGGCCTAATAATATGGTATTTTTCTGTCCATCCAAAACTAAATAAAACTAAATATATCATATTTAGTAAAAAAAACGAACCAACGATCATTCAACCTAACTTTCAACAATAATGAAATGTCACTATCTCCACAATACTGAAATTTTAGGCCTCACCATTACACGTAACCTTTCCTGGTCACCATTTGGTTATTAGTTAAAACAACCGCCAAAAAGTTAGGACTCTTCTATAGAGCGAAACATTAATTCATAGATAATCAATTCGATGTGACTTAGAGAGCCACGCGTGACCTCAGATTGACTCTTGCTGCCACCTATGGTTAGAATGTTCTGAAGTTGTACTCAAACATATTTGTACGATCCAGAGAGAACAAGACCACTAAAACAACGAACAATGGAATCATCACAAATAAATTTTCACCTTTAAATTCATGATGATGAAATATTTCATCCTTCTCACTTTTCTAAAGATTAGCTATAATGCTTCGGTCCATAATACCACCTATTCGTACCTTTCCAAGGTCCCCAAGAATCTTTGGGAACACTCGTACCTTTACTGTACAACTTCATAATGCAGAACTTCTACGTTTCACAATTCATTCATACCCCAGCCACTGCTCTCTGGAATTCACTTCAGGAGAACATTTTTCAAACTCGCGTTCAAACTTCACGAGTTAAAGAATGAAATTTCGTCGGACCGCAGGCAGGTTCAGTTGAGAGTGGGTTAAGTCCACTGACCGCAGTGTCGGTCAGTATGAGGTCCTTCACCCCGGGAATCTTCGTGGTGAAATCTTTGACTTTCCCTCATTTCCTCTTCCAGGTCTGCTCGGAAACTCAGTATGTTTTTTGTTAAGGTAATTCCTATGCGAAGAACGCAATATAAATTACTCCATGCTTAATCTTCAGTACGGTGGCTTTGGCAGGCTATGGAAAAAGCTGCAACGATGAAATGATGATGACTTGTACATAATAAATAAATAGGAATTTCCTTAAAAAAAAAAGCATGGCGTAGATTAGATTAAGTAGCTTAGTATTCATCCTATCCTTTATTTTCCACCGTTTCTAATGCGTAACTGAGTACACGAGATAAGCGTACGCATGGTGTGAATGAACTCTGAAGCTTTTCTTTTCGTTATACTTTTTCCTATTTTCCTATAAATCTTTTTCAGCACTATTTTCTGACACTATTTTCTGGCTGGCGGAGGAGGGAGAGAGTACCTTGTTTGTTCTATACTTTACTATTAATACTATTTCCGTGTGAAAGCTTTACACGTCTATGAGTGCAAGCATGGTACAAGTTTACAGTGTTCTTTTTTCATTACTATTTCTAACTTTTATACGTTCTTCTTGGGCTAGCCTGGAGTGGATCTTAGGGTCTTTGTTAGCCTGTAAACTCTGTAACTCTTAGATGCTCAGGAAAGGGGCTTGGTACCTCAGGAGAGTTTTTATTTTTTTAAGATTTGTCGAGGAGCGTGACTTCCTGCATTGTTTGTAATATTATTAATTCACATTCTTTACGTGTTCTCTTCCTCTGTTCTTTCGTTCATTACATAACATCATTCATTATTCATTCTCTCGTGGATTATTCATCTCCTAGTTTTTGTTATTTAACTTTTAAACTTATTATTTATATTTGACGTCAATAACCTTGATGTTGCCACGCCAGAGGGGTTATTACTAAAGGTAAATTGGCAGTAATAGACACTCCAGATTCTATCTTTCGTTTCTCATACAGGGTGGCCCAAAAGATACCTACCAACATTAACTTGAATTTTCTCCGAAACGAATGAATAGAATTCGATGAAATTTGCTGACACACTTTACTCCTCACCCATTTGTTTAACATCAGTTTGGAGAGAATGTCATTGGTTTGGACTATCGGAAGCACTATGGAAGCGGCATTGATTGGCCTCCCTATTCCCCTGATCTCAACCCGTGTGACTTCTTTTTGTGGGGATACCTCAAAGATAGTTTACCAAAGCAACCCAAAGACTTTGGAAGAGCTGAAATCATCGATTGAACGTCAAATCGTCGACATTCCGACAGAGGTTCTCCACAGCCTGGTATCGAATTTGGGATGAGGTTGCGAAAAATCGTAGAAGTACAGTACATCGAATACATTGTCATATAAATGGCTTGAGATGCTGATTTGAATGGCGTCTGAACTATCTTTGTATTCTCAATAGTTTTGGTGAAATAAAGGCTTAAACTTGGTAGGTACATTTTGGGCCACCCTATATATATATATATATATATGTATATATATATATGTATATATATATATATATAGATATATATATCTATATATATATATATATATATATATATATATATATATATATATATCCCGGGTGTCCGAGAATTATCTGTACACGTTTTGGCTGTTATTAAAAGTCAACCATGAAGTGTAGAAATTCCAGTGTTGTCCCATTTTACACTCATTAAGTTTTTTCTGATAACAAGTTTTGACAAGTTTTTTCTTTTTTGTACGCGGGTGACAGACATTGATGATTTAAAAGCAAGAATCACAGCTGCTATTGAGCGAATTGATGTGGATATGCTGCAGCGTACATGGCAACATTTGGATTATCGATTGGATGTTTTGCGAATCACTGATGGTGCACATATCGAATGTTTGTAACAACGTTACTTTAATAAAAGAAACTTTTGAAAATACAGATTCTAAATAATCTTGTTTAAGAATTTTACGTGTGTTATCAAGAATTTTATTAAAAGATGAAATTGTACAGATAATGTTCGGACACACTGGAATTTCTAAAAACTTGTCAAAACTTGGTATCAGAAAAAACTTAATGAGATTCTCTGTAAAATGGGACAACACTGGAATTTCTACACTTCATGGTTGACTTTTAATAACAGCCAAAACGTGTACAGATAATTCTCGGACACCCTGTATATATATATATATATATATATATATATATATATATATATATATATATATATATATATATATATATATATATATATAGGGCGTCCCAAAAAAATGTATACACACTTTAAATAATTATAAAGGCAGTGTTTATTAAAATACATTTCATTTTCAAAATGTAATAGAATCTACAGACATTATTTAATTGTTTTGTCAACGCCTGTTTTCAAACTGACGTCCGTTCTGGTCCAGGCACTGCTGATAACGCGAAGCAATGGAATCGCAAACATCACGAAACATTTCGTTTGGTATTTGTGAGCATTCTCGTTCAGCGACTGTTGCAGGTTTTATAGCGTAGACTTTGTCTTTTAAGTATCCCCATAAAAGAAAGTCTAGTGGTGTGAGGTCTGGTGAACGCGGAGGGTATTCTACGAAACCCCTTCGTCCAATCCACATCCACATCGTGCCAAGTACCACTCGCAATACTCCACTCTTCGGTCCGGATCATCTTCATTAATAGCATGGACTAATCTTGGAATGTAACTTTTCCATTGACAGCGCTTCAAAATGCGTTGGACAGACGATTCTGAAATTCCTACCTCACGACTCGCTTGCCGCACAGATTTTCTTGGACTTTGGTGATACGTTTCCAGTACTCTTTCTTGCTTTGTGCGGCTTGTCGATGTCCGTGGTCTTCCGGAACGCTTCTTGTGGACATTCTGAACAGTTCCATCGGCTAATTCCATCTCTAATTCGAGTGATGGTAAGTCGCGTTGGTGGATCTGTTTGAAACTCCCTCCTAAACTGTCTTTGCACTTCAACTGCGTTTTCACACTTCCAGTAGCATTTTAGAATGAATTTCCTTTGTTCAAAGCTTAGTCTGACTGCCATTATTAATTCTAATGGGTTTAACTTGGAAAGAAAGAAACATCAATTGAGCTATCAGCTGTTAAAGTGGTATACATTTCTTTGGGACGCCCTGTATATATATATATATATATATATATATAAATAAAGACACCTGAAAAAGTTTTCCACAAGAAACTTGGAACCTTTCATCGAAATTGATCTTTGAAAAGTTGTAATTCTCTGAATCAAGGGCGATGTAATCAGCTCTTACAGTTCTTACAATGTTACAGACGCAAAGAGAAGACTGTAAATCATACAGTTAACCTTTTGCATTAACATTAGAAAATTAAATATCAAGTGTTTCTTTCTATATATATATATATATTATATATATATATATATATATATATATATATATATATACACTGGATGATCCAGATAAATGGGACCCATAAAAAAAAAGCCAAATAATATTCTTAATATTTAATTCCTTTCATAAAAACTATATATCATTCGAAAGAGTAGAGTTACAAGTTTATTATGAAATATTTATTTTTTAAAAATAACTCCTTTCAAATGTGCTCCATTAGTTGCCAAGCATTCCAGCGTTCTCGCTTGTAAGTTCTGCATCACTTTTGCAAGTGTGTGCGGTGGTATGGCCTGTATCTCATTTGTGATGGCGGCCTTCAATTCTTGCAAGGTCGTTGGGTTATTTCTGTAGACCCTACTCTTTAAATATCCCCAGAGATAATAATCTAAGGGAGAAAAATCCGGAGACCTTGCGGGCCATTCAACGTCTCCAAATCTTGAGATTAACTCGCCTGGAAACGTTTGACGCAAAACTGCCATGCAGTTCCTCGTGGTATGGCAGGTAGCTCCGTCTTGTTGGAACCAGTGGTTTTCTAGACAAAGGTCTCTTAATTTAGGAATAAGGAAATCGGTCAGCATTTTTTCGTAGCGATCACCATTTACAGTGACCGTGTTTCCGGTGGAATCCTCGAAAAAGTACGGCCCTATGATCTGAGATGCAGTAAGACCACACCAAACAGTTACACGCTGACTATGCAACGGGACTTCGGTAATATTCAATGGATTTTCTGTTGCCCAGAAACGACAATTTTGTTTGTTTACAGTTCCATTCAAGTGAAAATGGGCTTCGTCTGACATAATCAAAGTTGCTAGAAAATTGGTGGTGTCATTTACCTTCTGTTGGATCCATTGACAGAATTGTCGTCTTCGTGCGAAATCTCCATCGTTTAGTTGTTGCACTGTTTGAATTTTATATGGAAAGAGCATTAAATTTTGCTTGAATATACGGTGTGTTGTTGTTCCATATCCAACTCCTAACAGCTGAGAAGCACGTCTGATGCTTATGTTAGGATTATCCTGTACAATTTCATGAGTTCTGTTAATGATCTCGTCTATCCTTGCTGTGCGCACTCTTCCAGTTGGTTTTCTTTTTCCAATGCTGCCAGTTAGGGAAAAATTTCTGACACACCGACGGATTACTTTCTTAGAAGGTGATTTTGACATCTGAAAATTTGTCTTGAAAGATCTTTGAGCTGAAACTACACTTCTTCCATGCTCATAATATTGCTCAGTTATGAAACGCAGCTGTTCCACAGTCCATGCAGTCATCTTGAAGGGTTAGTTTTAACTAACACTTTTATTTTGTTTGTATCTTATCTTGTCTTGTATTGTCAAAACCTATACAATCCTGTACAAACTTGTAACTATCCTCTTTCGAATGATGCGTATGATTTTATAAAAGGACTTATACTTTAAGAGTTACAGGGGTTTCTTTTGGGTCCCATTTCTCTGGATCACCCTTTATATATGGTGTCCCATAAGTCCGGCATCAAAGGAGAAATTCATATTTTTCTATTTCTACAAACCATAATTCATATTTTTCTTATGCTCGGGATGCCAATTTCCCGTGTACCATTCTGTTCAGTGACGAGGCTGTTTTTTAGGAAATGGTGAGATAAATCGACAGAACACCCGCTACTGGTCTCAAAACAACCCTCACTGGTATACCTCTTCAAAGGAACAAGGTGCATCTCGGATGATGGTATGGTGTGGCATTTGGAAGGATCGCATCATAGGCCCCCTCTTTTTCGATGAACATGTCACTGGAGGCACCTACCTACGTATGCTCAAAGAAGAAGCATTTCCCAGTGTCTCGAACGAAGAAGGAAATTTCCCAACATGGTTCCAGCAAGACGGCGCTCCTGCACATTACAGCACCCAAGTAAGGGAATACCTGTACCAACAATTCCCTGGTCATTGGATAGGACGTCGAGAACCTGTAGAATGGCCAGCTAGAAGCCCGGATCTCACGCCACTAGATTTTTATCTCTGGGGCCACTTGAAAGCGCTGGTATACTCAGAGAAAATTAGGAGTGTTGAACATTTGCGGCAGCGCATTATTGGGGCATGTAACACCATTACTCCTGACATCATTCACCGTGTGCTTGCTGACTGGGTATGACGTCTGAATTTGTGTATTGAAAACAATGGTGGGCATATTGAGCACGTTCTCTAAATAAAAGCTTCTGTTTTGCCTTTTTTTATTATTTTTCCTATGATGCCGGACTTATGGGACACCCTGTATATATATATATATATGAAGTTAGCACCCAAAGGTCCGAAAACACATCCTAGAGAGTCAGAAGTTATATTTGAAGGCTTAAACATAAATTCAAAGAAAATAAATTGGGAAAATGTAAATAAAGATTTAAAGGAAGTAAACTCGGAATTGCCGCTTCAGAGAAGACTCCACAAAAATATTATGTACAGGGTGTCCATAAATGTTTACCCTGAAAACAGTATGGTCTCATGTTTTAATGACGAATCTTACATCCGTTTTCTTTTTACAGGTGATCTCGTACACGCATAGAGTTTCTGTGCTGGTGTGTTTCGTCTACCGCATTTGCCGCTAGGAGCGCTGTAGTAGCTGTTCAGTTAAGATGGCGTCTGTGACAGAGAAGGCACAATGTGTTGTGTGGCTTGCAGAAACAAATCTCCTGTCAGTGTTCAGCGAAGGTTCAGAACAAAGTATGGAAAGAATCCACCTGATGTGAAGTTAATTAAGTCGTGGATGAAAAAAATTCTTGGGAACGTGGAAAAGGGAAAGAGCAGTGGTAGACCATCAGTTTCCGATGGGACGGTGGAAAACATTCAAACGGCTTTCACACCAATTATGCCATCCCCCACCTGCAGGACAGGCAGCCAACTGTCATCTTCCAACAAGATTGGGCGCATGTTGTTCGTGAAACCCTCGACGCAACATTTCCAAATCGATGGATTGGCAGGGACGGGCCAATCCCATGGCCCCCAAGATCACCAGACATTACCACGCTAGATTTCTTTCTCTGGGGTCATGTTAAAGATTTAGTTTATGCAACAGTTGTTCCAGATATCAGGACATTGCGTGAACGCATTACGGATGCAATTGCAACAGTTAACCCACAAATGTTGGAAAATGTGTGGCGTGAGTGTCAATACCGTTTAGACATTTTACGTGCCACTAGGGGTGCACATGTGGAAGCTTATTAAGTTCATTAACTATGTATCAAAACTTTGTATGCTTATCTACTTATGATTAAAACTGTGTTTGAATACGAGTGTTTATTTAAAAGTTATAGCATGCTTTAATCAGGGTAATCATTTATGGACACCCTATATAATAGAGACTGAAACCAAACCTATAATACTGAAACATATTCCAGAGAGACAGAAAAGAAAACGTAGCAAGCTGGAGAGGAAAATCAGGACATTATTCAGGCAACGAAGACAAACTGTAAAACATCTCCACAGATGCAGAACTGATGCAAAGAGACTCAAACTAGAGAGGAAACTTGACGAAATAGAAGTGGACCTAAAGCAAACATTCATACATAAGACAAACGAGAAGGAAAACAAGGTAGCAGAAAATATAAAAAATAACCCAAAATACTTCTACACGTTTGCGAAAAGGAAAATGCAGTGTAAGGAGAGTATTGGTCGTTGATAGACGGGGAGGCCACATACACAAATGAGCCTAAAAAATAATCGAACTGCTTAGGGAACAATTTAACTCTGTGTTTAGCACCCCTAAGTCCGAGATGGAAGTAGAAAACCCAGACGAATTTTTCGACATAGATACAAATCAGCCAAGAACAAATTCCGGCACAAACCTATTAATGGACCTCGAGTTCACGGAAGAAGATGTAATTAAGGCTCTATCACACATGCGAGACAATTCAGCGCCAGAGCCAGACACATGGAGTGCCACGTTTCTGAAGAAATGTAAAGAGAGTATTGCTAAGCCGCTATACTTACTATGGAGGAAATCACTCGACACAGGACAAATTCCACTCCTCTTAAAGAACGCGAACATTGCCCCCTTATTTAAAGGTGGTAACAGAGCAATGCACAAGAATTATCGGCGAGTGGCTCTCACTTCACACCTTATAAAGTGCTTTGAACGTGTAATTAGAGGCAAAACTACCTATACCTACAAGAAAAAGACTTATACAACCCAAATCAACATGGCTTCAGGGCTGGAAGATCATGCCTATCACAACTACTAGACCACCAGGAGAAAATATTGGAATCATTGTGTCGAAGACAAAATATAGATGTAATATATACTGACTTTGCTAAAGCCTTCGATAAATGTAACCATGGAATCATAGCACACAAACTTAAGAATACAGGAATTACTGGAAAGCTAGGAAAAGGGATATTTAATTTCTTGACGCGAAGAACACAAAGAGTGGCGTGATAAACGGAGTTAAATCGGAAGTCTCAGAAGTCGTGAACTCTGACCCACAAGGGACAGTATTAGCTCCCTTGCTGTTCATAATAATGATTGCAGATATTGATGCAGATATTATGGACAGTATTGTATCATGTTTCGCAGATGACACAAAGATATGTAAGGAAATATTGAACGAAGGTAACATAAGAAAATTACAAAACGACATTGAAACATTATTCCAGTGGGCAGAAGACAACAATATGAAGTTCGACGAAGAAAAATTCCAACTTCTAAGATATGGTAATAACAAGGAGCTGCAGAATAAAAGGTACAAAAGTCTGCAAGATAAACAGATTACACCAAATCTACAAGTCAGGGATTTTGGAGTAATCATGTCGTCAGATACAGAATTCAGAGAGCACTACAACATCAAAATTACAACGGCTAGAAAAATAATGGGAATCATCTGGAGGAGCTTCCGCAGTAGAAAAGCAAACATCATGGTCACATTATGGAAGAGTCTAGTTCTACCAATAATTGAGTATTGCTTAGTACTCACAAGCCCATACAGAAAACGAGACATGGTGAATACTGAAGCTATACAAAGGACTTTTACGTCTAAGAAGAAACGGAAGGTGAAGAATACTGGCCTCGACTACAATCCCTGAAACTCTACTTTCTCGAAAGAAGGCGCGAGAGGTACACAATAATATACAGGGTGGGCGAGAAGTCACCGTACACCAACCAATGCGTAATCATAATCAATTATAATTAATCTGAATCACTTACGTACTTCGTGGTTACATGTCCAGTGGATCCGTATGTGCACCTTGATGCTGGACACACAAGCGGATGCGCCTCCATGTCCTCTGTGACATGCGTCGGAGCATTTGTGGAGTAATGGTGCGAAAGGCGTCTTCTACAGCTCTGCGCAACTCTTCGTTGGCGTTGTAGCGACGCGTAGCCACTACTCCCTTGATAATACCCCACAACAAATTGTCCGGGGTGGTAAGAGCAGGACTACGTGGTGGCCATGGTAATGGTGCCGGAGATGTCGGTGAACCACGGCCAATCCAGCAGCCTGCAAAATGTTCGTTCAAAACGTCGCGCACAGAAAGAGCAAAGTGTGCGGGTGCCCCATCGTGCTGCAGCCACACGTCATCCATGAGTCCCCTATCTCTGAGCTGAGGTATGAGCCATGTCTCCAACATTGCCGAATAAGATGCCGCGTTCACGGATCCATCGAAAAAGTAAGGTCCAATCAAATGACCTGATGTCATACCCGCCCATATCATCACATGCGGTGGATTATGTTCCAGCTCCTGCGTGAAATGGGTATTCTCTTTTGACCAGAACACCACATTTCTGTCGCGCGAACTGCGATAGATGGCACATTCATCACTGAAAGAACCTTTGAGCGGGATACGGCACTTGGGAATGTGTCCAACAGAGCACGGCATGATTCATAACGCCGATCGATGTCGGCATCTGACAGTTCATTCACGAAAGTTGGGCGATACGGCCTCACTTTCAGGTCTTTCTTCATGTGGTCTCGCATCGTTGACCGTGGCACACCAAGCTCTGATGATCGTTTCCGCGTCGACTTAATTGGGGAACGTTCAATGGAAGCGGAAATCGCTGCACATGTTTCCAAGCGCGTTGTCTTTCTCCCACTCCGCGGCCTGTCTTTAACGCTTCCAAGAGCGAACGCACGTTTTTCTCAATCCAGCAGTGTCGCTCTTCGTGGTGGAGCCTTATTAAACCGTTCCCGAAACACAGCCATTACCTGCGTCATTGTTTGTCCCGTGTGCGGTCTCTCATGCACCCACACACTTGCCACTAACCGCTCCTCAACAGAGTAACTGCTTGTGTCAACCATACCGACAACACCACAACTAAATTCCATGGGTACGGCTGTCACGTACGCACTATCTTCGACGCTGTTGCCAGATTGCCATTGTACATAGTAGTGTGTGCTGTGCTGTGCAAATTCAAATTGATTTCGGGTGCGTATCGTGCGGGTGTACAGTGACTTCTCGCCCACCCTGTACATATAGAAAATACTTGAGGGCTCTGTCCCTAACCTTAGAAATGAAATGGAAACAAACTGGAATGAGAGAAGAGGCAGATTTTGTACAGTCTCAGCTGCTGTGGGACAGGGGGCCATGAAAACGAGAGTGGGAAATACCCTCAAAATACGAGGCCCAAAGCTTTTCAATGCTCTCCCGAAAGAAGTAAGGAATCTCTAGCACACCGACCTGAATAACTTCAAGAACCAGCTGGACAGATTCCTGTGCAAAGTCCCTGACCAGCCATGCGTGGCTGGCTACGAGGGCAGGAGGAGATCAGACAGCAATTTCCTTCTTCACCAAATCCCGTAAATTAGGCGGGATGCTGCAGAGGGGTAGACGCAGGTCGATCTTGAACCGTCGCTCGAACTCACACAAAGTATGTATATATATATATATATATATATTATAATAAACTTTTATAACAAAAAGTATCGTCCTGTTCTTTGGTATGGTAAAGGTACATGAAAATATTCACGAATTAATTAATTTTTTTTCTGTGTAGTTTTGTTTTTGGGTCGCGCCTATGAATAATCAATAGCACGTTTGCAGTTCTAAAAATATAGACGGACAATTAAGAGCATTGCTGTGCACAAGATTCGCCGGATTAAGTATATCCCTTTTATTTTCCAAGAACCCCTGTTGTTGTTGTTGTTGTTGTTGTTGTTGTTGTTGTTGTTTAATAGAAGTGGTACGAATGAGTGTTCTACTAGATAGCGATCGATTGGTTATACACAAGGTAAAAAACGCCTTTTATTACCGTTGTATTTTCACTATGGGTTTTATTTATTATTGTTGTATTTTGTAATTTATAAGTTCGTCCATATATCCACACTGTTGCGTTTATATCTTAGCGTTCAAATATTATACGAGGTTGTTACAAAGTTTAGTGTATTATAGTATATTTAAAATATTCCAATTTCATTAAGTATCTTTAAATCCTTAATCTATTCCTTTTATATTTTCTTATTAAGCGGCATTTATTTTCTACTAAATATACAATAAGTCAATTTATGATTATGTAACATTTTGTGAGCTTTATATTATATTTATTATTATTATTATTATTATTATTATTATTGTTGTCACTATTGCTATTACTTGCCACTACCACTATTTTTATATAATAAACTAAATGCCATTCATTTTGCCTAAAAAGCTTCCGTGCTTTCAAGGGCATATTCAGAGTAGAATCCTGTGAATAAATTTGTTCTAACAAATATCTAAAAATTTTAAAAATCTCGCACTTTATTCTTTGTGAATAAAGTTTTTAAATTTGAATTTGAATTGCCAACAATTGTCAACTACTGTACTGTATATTTTCTATTTATTCCAAACTTTCTGGCCACCCTGTATATCCTTGTTATATCCCTGTTGTATATCCTGAACCGTGGATTCTTCCTGCATTCTTAAATATGAACGTAAGAGGTTTTATATCTTGTGGATGGTTTAGTTATGATAACTCTTGAAATCAGACTGTTTAATGGTTATAAGCAGTGTCACACACGATGCGGTTTCTTCCTCAAAACGTAGTTGGAGCCTTTGAAAATGTACCCCCCCCCTCCACAATTTAATTTTTATCTTTTTTTTTATGATAATCCTCGTTCACATAATAGCCACGATAAAAACCATGTTCAAAATATGTAATTATACCGTGCTAGGTATCATCTTTACTATACAGGGTGATTAAAAAGTTCTTGTATACCTTTAAACTTTAATAACTTTTGATGTACTATACACGATTGGAACAAACTGTAAATGGCGTGTATAAAAACATAATTATTACAGTTTTTAAACACTACATTACAAACTTCTCGACCTGAACATAACCGCCATATCTCAATACATCTTTTCAATCCGATTTTCCAAAGACTTGAAAGCATTTTACAGGTTATTGCTGAGTAATTTCATGAATTGCAGTTGTAATCGTGGCCATATGTTTATCCGAAAAATGTGGTTTTGATTAGTAAACAACATTTTTAACATGGCCCCCGTAAAATGTAGTGCATCGGAGACAAGGCAGGTGAACGAAGTGGCCTAGCAATTGGCTCACCTCTACTGATTCACTTGGTTGGAAAGATTTCATTCAAGAATGCACATTCAAAGCATAGTGGCAGGGAGCACCGTCTTGGTGAAAGAAGGTACTATCTGAAGGATTTAATCGTTTTAATTCAGGGATACAAGATATTCTGCGATATTGCAAGGTAACGTTTACCACCAACTAACTGTTGGTTCTTCAAAACAGAAAGGACTAATGGCGCGCGACCAAGAAGTTGATTTTTGGTAAGTCTCTTTCATGTTGCCAGACTTCGTGAGGTTTATTTGTCCCTCAAATGCTGCAAGCCTGGCGTATGAACTTATGGCTAAGCTCACAAGTGCAATTCATGAAATCACTCAACAGGAAAGAGTGTGTTTTCAGGTCTTTGGAAAATCGGACAGAACGATGTATCGAGAA
Source organism: Bathynomus jamesi (assembly GCA_023014485.1). Taxonomy (NCBI): domain Eukaryota; kingdom Metazoa; phylum Arthropoda; class Malacostraca; order Isopoda; family Cirolanidae; genus Bathynomus; species Bathynomus jamesi. The sequence goes on from JAJOZX010003904.1 coordinate 29,224, forward strand.
AGATGGCAGTTGTGTTAAGGCCTACAAATTTTGTAATGTAATATGTTAAAAAATGTTAATAATTATGCTTTCGTATGCCGTTTACAGTTTGTTTCAGTCATATGTACATAAAAAGTTATTACAGTTTAATGTTGCGCAAGGACTTTGTAATCATACTGTACTTCAAAAGGCAATTATGAAATACACGCACCCTTTTCCCATGAATCCTTCCATTATTTGATCTACTTTGAAATGTACAGAGGGTTCATAAAAGTAATTAGACGCCACGATAATTGTTCTCAAGGACAAATGGCAAATCTTATCAATATAATGCGAGAAAGTACGTCAGCTTTCCGTAATAGAAAGGGGACAGCAACATGATCCTAAATATATTCATTCAGTAAATCTCTTATTATTTATTGACTTTTATCATCAAATCAAAAACTATAGAAAAAAAAAATAAAGGTGTCTATTTAATTTTGTCAACCCTCTGTACAAGAGGGAAATTATCTGGGACCTATCTCAGTCGATTCAGCGGTCGATCGAACAATTACCTCGGAGAAGATGGTTTCCGCAATGACTTATCATATATTGTTTTTAAAAAAAAATCGCTTATAATTATTTTTCTTTCGCGAAACGCTTCATGCTTTTCATCGTGGAAAATTAGCTCGTAATTCGTGCTAAATTTAGCACTTATACCTCAGAGTCTCTGAATGCGCTATAGTGTGTATGTATGTATGTATATATATGAAACGAGCTAAAACCAGCCCTAACATTCAATTTTTAGGAATTTATATTTCTTTTTGAGTGAGACTATAATAGTTTTTAAGCTACATTAATTTTAAGCCATTAAAGCATTTTAATTAGAGCTTTAACACGCGAATAATGTATTAGATTAAATGTCTAAAATGTCTATAAGGATCTAATGATATATATATATATATATATATATATATATAAAGAATATATTACAATTTTTATTGTTAAAATAATTTTAACACAAATAATTGCGAAATTGGGCTATTTTATTTAGTTTACCCCTTAAGCTTTAGGCTTTACTGGGCTCTTATATTACATATTACTTACTATTACTTATTCGAATTATAGGGGATTTAAGTTTCCCAGAAGAGTTCCTTGTTCCATGCACAGTCTGTGTGTAACAAAAATTTTTCAGGGACAATTCTGAGTTGTATCATATACTGTGTATATACAGTATATATATATATATATATTATTTGTAATATCTTTATATTTTCAATTTTATATTATTTTTTTAATTTCCTTCGGATGTCTTGTAAAGTCTTGTGAAAGTTGTATGATGGGTGTCTGCAGATATCTTGCGGATGTCTATATATACCTATTACAACCACGAATTTACATTCATTAGCACCTTAACAGCCAATAAAGTAGGAACTTTTTCCTCATTTATCATAGTGGGACCCCCCGCACCCCAAATAGGGTTTTATACCTTCAACAACGAGGCTCGAACCAAAGTAATGTGACAAATTATTGATTCTAAAATTCATAAATTTTCGTTTTACAAAACGGGAGTTTTTATTTGTTTTGTTCTTGTTTTTCTTTTCATTTGCTCTTGTTTCTTTTTTCGTATATTTTCGTTCGTTTGTTTTTTGTGTTTGGTTGGTTGTTTTGCGGATCGTTTATTCGTTAGTTTTGCCATAAATAAGGTATGATTGTACATATTCAGTGTGTTAGTTGTTGGTTTGGTACGCGGTCATGGTTCTCTCTCTCTCTCTCTCTCTCTCGCGCGCGCGCGCGCGCGGAGGAGTTTGACTAAAATTGATCTGGAGGAAAACTTATGAGTTTATATCAGTAATGATCTCAACCATTCAAGCACTGTGCAGAAGTCAAAAAGGAGCCCTTTAAAAATATTAGGTTAGATTAAAAGTAGAAATAAGGAGGTTGGAATATGTCTTTACATTTCACTAGTTGGACCTCAGCTCGAGTATCGTGTACAATTTTGGTCTCCGTCCCTTAGGAAAGATATAGAAAGGTTGGAAAGGTACAAGCAAGGACCACGAAAATGATCCCATCGATCAAAATTAAGAACCTGTTTACTTTAGAGACCAGGAGGATCCGCGGTTAGCCTAATCAAGTTTCCAAGATGCTCAGTGGAATGGACAGGGAATTATTCTCATTTAATACCAATCTGACAAGAAATAATAACCTTAAATTGGGGCTAAAAACATTTAATACCTTCATTTGCAGTAATTTGTTCTCATATAATATAGTTAATATCTGGAACCAATTTCCCTTGGAGGTTGTTTCAAGCCAAAGTGTAAATATGTTTAAAAGTTGTATGGACAAAGTTCCGAATATACTCAGAGTTTTAGACTCTTCCCACATGTAACATAATTTAAGAATCTGTTAAATAAGTATTTTAATGTAACCTGCAGGAGTTTGTTTAAACATTTGCTCTTCCACTTCTCTTCCACTAATTCTTCTCGTTCTTCGTGGCAGTGGCATCTAGCTAAGAACCTTTCCAACAACTTTACTTCCTCTTCTTTCCTTCCTCTTTTCCATCCCGACGGTTCAGTTGCCGTCTCTTCTCCTGACAAAGCTGAACTCTTCGCTCAAACTTTCGCCTCCAACTTAACCCTAGATGATTCCGGTGCTGTTTCTCCATCTCCTCCCTCTGACTTTATTATGTCTGAAATTAGAATCTCTTCCAAAGATGTTCTTTCTACCCTATCTGGGCTCAATTCTAGGAAGGGGTACGGTCATGATGGGGTACGGTCATGATGGTGTTCCTCCTGTTCTTCTCAAGAACTGTGCTTGTGTGCTGACACCCTGCCTAGACAAACACTTTCGTCTTTATTTTTCATCTGGTGCTTTTCCTTTATGCTGGAAGTTCGTTTTCATTCAGCCTGTCTCAAAGGAGGGTGACCGCTTTCAACCCTCCATCTATTGTCCAATTATTTTGATTTCTTGTGTTTCTAAAGTTTTTGAATCTATCTTTAAGAGGAAGATTCTTAAACAACACACTTCTCACAATCTTCTTTCAGATCGTCAGTGTGGGTTCCGCAAAGGACGTTCTACTAGCGATGTTCTTGTATATCTTTCTGACTCTTCGTCATCCTCTTTTCGATATTTCGGTGAAACTTTTGCTATTGCGCTTGACATATCAAAAGCTTTTGATAGTGTGTGGCACAAATCTTTAATTTCAAAACTGCCCTCCTTTGGTTTCTATCCTTCTATCTGTGCCTTCCTCTCTAACTTCCTTTCTGGCCGATCTATAGCTGAGGTTGTAGATGACCACAGTTCTTCTAAAGCTATCAACAGTGGTGTTCCTCAGGGTTCTGTCCTGTCACCCACTCTTCTTCTTTTATTTATCAATGATCTATTGAGTCGCACTTCCTGTCTTATTGACTCCTATGCCGATGATTCCACTCTTCACTTCTCCACCCACTTCCCAAAACGTCACTTTTAACCGTTACTCCATGCTTCGCGAAGGGCGGCTATGGTACACCTGACCTTTGATCTTTTTGCTATCTCTGATTGGAGCAGAGAAAAGCTTGTGGCTTTGAATGCCTCAAAAACTCGGTTCCACCATCTGTCTACTCGTCACAATCGTCCCATGACTATCCCCTTACTTTCAATAATACAGAACTTAATCCTTCTTCTTTTCTTGACATTTTTGGCGTTTCCTTTTCGCGTGAGTTTTCCTGGAAAGATCACGTACTGTATACTGTCTTTACAAAACAGCTTGTAAGAGGTTAGGTGTGCTGTACCACCTCCGCAGTTTCTTCACCCCCACTCGATTGCTGTCTCTCTCTCCTCTCCTGGTGGCACAACACCACGAAGTATGAACGTCTCAGTATATCACTTGCTGCATAAATACCTTTCACGACTGGAGACCCAAGTTGAAACTCGGCGACATTCAAAGAGTTGGTAGACACATACACATCCCAGATATCCAATTACAGAAAACACGTTCACAAACTTGCGTGCCTTGTTAATAGACTAGATAAGTATTTTGTAAAAATACATCATTTCTTTGCGAACAAAAAAGTTGCGTTTCTACCGCCCCTGTTTTTTTCTCTTCCTTCTCTTGGGTGGTTGGGTGCATGTGAAGGGTGAGGGCATGGTGTGGAAAATCAGATTTTCTTTCTCAATTCTTGTTTCAACCCCTTTCCTGTAGAAGCATTTCATCACGTTTCCAGCGTGATAGCTTTGCGCGTACATGGGTGTAGACATGGCGAGTTTGCTTAATCCTTTTGAGAGTATCCTAGAGAGTGGGCCATGGGGACGTCGTTGGTCCGATACCTACGTAAATAGAGCTGTAATTATTTTGTATAAATCGAAACTTATATTCGAAGTTTTTGTGATGATAACCAAGTAGGTGATATACGATTAACACAAATATATTGTTATTCTGTGCTAAGTCGTGGCCAGTATCGAACACCACTTCCCAGAGATCAGCGAAGTTAAGCGACATTGGGTCTGGGTAGTAGTTGGATGGGAAACCGTCCTCCGCGCCCAGATTATGTAGCGACCCGTGGTTCGGATCCCACGTAAAGCTGTAGGTCCCCTCCCTCATATGACCTTAGATGTTGCGAAAGAGGTTAAACAACCCCAATAAATTAATTAATATTGTTATACTAATTTGTACAACCATGCTCTCTAGCGCACGATTTCTGTACGTGCATAACGTAATTGTCGAGTTAATTTACATGATATATTCTTCTCTTTCCTGTGAAATTTCCTTGGCTACTTTTCCAGGCTCAAGGTATTTTCTTCAACCTTTTTCCGTACCCGCCTCCTCTGGCGGGGATGAAACGGAGGTTGGGGAGAGAGCTTTATGCTTTTCTATCCAATTTTTTACTATTGCTAGAATAATTTAAAAATGCAATGGTTTAATAACAGGAACTCCTGAGTAGACCGAAAGGTCTTTAAGGCTTCTTCTCTCTCTCTCTCTCTCTCTCTCTCTCTCTCTCTCTCTCTCTCTCTCTCTCTCTCTCTCTCTCTCTCTCCGAACACTTAAACCAAATAAAGCAAGGCCAAACCTCTCACTGAGACTTCTCCGTCCAAAATTTGCGCATAATGTTTAGAAAATTTGCATGTGTTGAAGTGTTATTTGATTGAATGTTCTTTCACATTTTTTTAATGAGAATATGTTCCTATTTTTCAAAAAAGTTTACATCATTTTAAAAAGTCGACAATTTTAGTTTTTTAAATTAAGTTTTTATTTAAAATTTTAGTTTGAAATTTTAGTTTTTTGCAATGTTTTTCTTATTTTGTATTTTATTTCTCGGGTTTTTTAAAAGTACACTTTTGATTATTATTTTTTTAATGATACAGTATTTGTTTTTAATGTCATGGGTGTGTGTATCATCTGTTACTAAGATTAGGGTACAGTAGTAGGTTGTAAGGTATAGGGTGTGGCCCGGTGTACTCCGACTTTGGTCAACGATTGTATGAAAATGTTTCGTAGTTCAGGTATCATTTCGGGCGTATTTTTTGTACATTAGTTTAGAATGACCTCGTTAGGTGGTTCTTTGACTTCGTTAGACGATTCTTATTTTCCTAACTCAGTTTAAATACCCTTAAATATACCGTATGTTGTGTACAGATAACAGTTGATGTGGAAACTTTAGATATGTGATGGGAAGACAATCAGAATACATAGTCTTTGTTCCTAATAGGGATTGGTTAGCTAAAATTTTGAGACCCCTCCCGCATAAACTACAAGATATGAAACGTTTGTTATTCTCGTGTACTTCACATGAAAGAACTAGCAAGGGTATGGACACAAGCCACGTTAGTTACATCAATTACATCACGACCAATACACATTTCGTTGACGGGAAATTTCATGGACACTAATAACTTTTTAACATGACCAGATCTAATCTGACATAGCTTAGCCCAACCTAATTTAATTTTATCGGGATTAGGATTACATCTCATCGATTTGATATTTTATCAAAAAGTATATTGTAGGTTAGATTAAGGTAGGTTAGGTTAATCTTTTAGTGTCGATGTTATTGTCTCGTCGATCCGATAGGCTTACGTCCAATTTTATGTAAATCCAGAGAAACTTGTCGATAGTCTTCCCAGTTTTCGTTTGCAGAGATAAAATAATTATTGAGGTACAAGTTTTTCATAAGTCTTTTCCTCTTTAAGTATGGCGTCAGAAGCAGACGAATTTTTGTCTGGCAAGAAACTTTACAAATAGAAGATATTAAAAGTTGTGTATTATTACGGAAGCCATATTGATTTGGAGATAATAAATTGTAGGATTCTAAATATAGCTGCATTCTACTTTTTACAATTTTTTTCAAAAACTTTGCTGAACACAGATAATGAACACACCGGCCTGTAATTTGTTATTAGTGTAGGATCACCCCTTTAAAAAGGGGTGTTATACAACCAGTTTTTAGCATTGATGGGAATATTCCTTTGGAAATACTTTGATTGATAATCTTAGCCAAAGTTACAGATATCTTATCTTTAACAAGTTTCAATATAGGTACAGGAATGTTATGAATGTTATTTTTTGTATTTTTTTAATTTACCAATAATATTCTGGACCTCAGTAGAGGTAGCAGGAACAAAAGAAAATTAATTTAGTGGGCTGGGTGGCATATATTCTAGAGGTGAGTGATCATTATTTATTAATTGTAAGCGAAGCTTATCCGCTATTGAAGTAAAATGTGCATTTAAAGAGTCTGCAATTGCAGTATCATCAGTAATTTCTTTATTATCAACATTTAATTTCTCTATTGAATTTTTCTTAATTTGTTTTCCGAGAAGATTGTTTATGGTTGTCCAAATGTTTTTCATGTCTCCTTTATGTTTGGAAAATTGATTGTTATAATAGTTATATTTTGCAATTTTGATTATTTTAGTTAATTTGTTTCTGTATTGAGTATATTGTATTTTAGGAATTTTGCTCTGTAATTGAAATTTGAATAATTTATCTCTGTTCTTTATTGAAGTGATAATTCCTGGAGTGATCCATGGATTTGCGACACTTTTGGGCGAAACTGTTTTTCTCCTTAAAGGAAAGCAAATATTAAAAATATGGAATAAGGTGTCATAGAAGAACTGAAACATATGATCTGGGTCATTTAAAGGTTCGTCAGAGTCAAGTCGAGTATTTTCTACAGCCCCAATAAATTTTCTTTTGTTAACCTCTGAGAATATTCTGTAATCAATAGTTGTTTTGTCCGCAACTTGAACAATGTTATTGAATATAGCGTAAGTAGGAAAATTATCACTGATGTTTGTGGTTATAATTCCAGAATTTACGAGGGCATTGCTATTTACAAATATATTATCAATCGTAGATTCTGTTATTCGATTGCCATAGCCGCAGACTCGAGTGGGTTTGGTAATAGAATGACTAAGATAGAAAGAATTCATTAAGTTTAAAAATTTATGAGAGATTGCTTCAGATTGCAAATCGATGTTGAAGTCACCCGCAACTATGGCATTCGATTTACGAAAGTTGCATAACATGTTATCTAAGAGAATTAAAAAGCTATTGATATTAGTATTAGGCAGTGGCGGATCTACTATGAAACTAATGAAGCTTAAGCTTCAGGGCCCCTAATCCAGGAGGGGCCCTGAAGCAACTTTTTTTTTAATGAGTGAATTTTTCAACAAAATCGATGGAGTTTTTTTAAGTGTTTGTTATTAAAATAAGGCTATTTTAGTAATAGAATCATAAGCCAATGGGTTGAAGTACTTAATATTGACCTTAGAATATGCTCTAATACCCATTTCATATGGCCTCAAAATGCCCCTGTAATTGGTCAAATTTCAAAATTTTCTCGGGGGCCCTATTGTTGCTGGTTGCGAAGGGGCCCCCATAACAGTTCAAGCTTCAGGGTCCCAAAAATGTAGGTCCGCCACTGGTATTAGGTGGTATATATATTGCATGGACAGATATACATTACTTTTGTCTTTTATATTCACAATCAGGTTTTCATTGTCACTATTACATAGAGAAAATACTTCGTTAGAGTCGTAAGTTTGATGCACATACACAGAGATACCCCCCCCCAATCTGACCATCTCTTACAGTATGATAAGCAACGTAATTATCCAAATTATATAGGTTTTTAATACTACTATTTAACCAGGTTTCCGTGAGAATTATAACACTAAATTTGACCGTAGAAGTTTTCAAAAGGGCCAATAAGTAGTTATAGTTCCTAGGTAAGCTTCGAATGTTTAGATTTAGCACACAAAGACTTTTATAAATATCTTTTTGTAATACAAAGGCATTAAACTCGTCTATCGATGAGACCATGCAATGCCTACACCAGATTCCTGTTCTGGATTTTCTAAACTGGATACAGAATTTTTTGGTAATGAATTGAAATGATTAATATCGGCACATATACTAAGAAAGTCTTTATCGATGAAAGCCATTTAACAGTAGTTCTCAAAACATTTCACTAAATACAGAATACGGGAATAAGGGGTTACCGCCCAGTTGAGCCGAGAATGGGAAAGTCGACTGTTGAGATTATATGCGGAGTTATTCGCAGGCCTCCTGTGTGCCGACTGTCGGCTGGCGTTTTCGTAGTTCTCATAGCTTCGAATGCTTCTTCACTAACAAGGTGAACTCCTTTGACCGAAGTATTCCGCGTTGGAGGAGTCTCTCTTTCTTTAATAATTAACTTCGCTCCAAGGAAGTAGGCAACTTTCTCGAGTCTCCTCGCTTCTATGAGTTTCGGGAGCTTTTCTTTACGAATTTTACGTGTTTCCTCACATACGTCGTCATTGACGAAGATTTTTGATCCTTTCAGCTTTCTTCTGTTTTTTAGTATTAAATCTCTGTGAGTTTCATCCTCACATATTACTTTTATAGCTGAAGTGGGCGTCTTAGATTCAGTCGTGTCTTTAACTGTAGAATTTGCTTTTTGTGGTGGAATTTGTTTTTTTAATCTAAAAGCACTTTTCATCTTAATATTCCCCAAATTCAGTCTATCTTTTATTATGTCCTCCACCTTTTTCTTCGTTTCGCCGTTTGTTTCTCTATTCGTTTCAGATACCCCCATAAAGATTAAGTTATTGGCACGTGAATTATCGTCTAAGCTGTTTAATTTATTCCTAATTGAATCGTGCTCGTCTTTTATCATCTCCATGCTGTGATTATTTTTAGTAAGCGAGTTTAGACTAAAGATCCTTTATCTCGTCGTGTGCATACTGAATATGCTCTTTTCGAGCTCTATATTTCTATATTCCAGTTCTGAATTGTCTTTCTTTAACAATTCGTTATTATGTTGTACAACTTTTATTACTGCCTCAAGGTCTTTGATAACACTATTACTTTCGTGCACTAAATCAAAGAGGGAATTATACTTATTTGTTAGGTTCTTTATTAGTTTTTATGGTGAAATAAAAGTATTTAAATACTATTAGCCAAAATAATGAAAAAAAATTAATTTTGAATCTAAACGGTGTGTTAATTCAAGAATTCCATAAAAATTAGGTAGGTCAAATCCGGACTATATTGTATCCACTTTGCCGAAAAAAGAAACGCCTTCTTTTTGGTGTTCGTTTTAATTTAACTTACCGTGTCTAACCAAACCTTACATAACCCAGGATAATCTAACAACGCTCAAACTAACCCAAATTACTATAATCTAACCAGACCTAAATTAATCCTAACTTATTGCAAGCTAATCTATCGTAACCTTCCCCAACTTCACGAGACTACCTACTGTATATCGAGTAAGTCCACGCCGTACAAAATTTCATACACTTTTGCGAAATCGATGAAAAGCCAAGAAGATATCAGAGCCATCAAAATTTGGAGCTTCACATCGAAAACTACCGAGTCCAAATTTGTGAAGCTGTACTAAAAATGTATTGGCTCATGGACCACTGTTTGAATGAAATGATTTACATGTTAAAATACATAAACGTTCTAGAAAACGAATTTTTTTATTATTATTCTTTTGAAGAAATAAAGGAAATAAAAATTACAAAATTTTACACACAAAATAATAAAAAAGAAGTAAAAAATCCGAAGTGTGCACAGCAGCAACATCCTATATGCTATTGAGCTAAAATGTGTGTGTGTGTATCTGTCCGCTTTCTTCGGAATCGTGCACAGACTAAACGGCACATCGGAAAATTCTGCAACCACCACCAACTGACAGCCCATGAGCTGCCGATGTGCTCTGTCAAGTTTCCCGGTCCTAGGTCACTCCGCGGCCGAGCACGAGCTATTTAATGTCTATTACGAGTGAATGTAAGTATTTCGAAAACGAAAATGACGAGAACAAAAATACATAATAAACAGTTTGGTAGTCCCGATAATACGTAAGTACCAATATACATATACATATATACAATATACATATACAGCTAGCTGTGACATATACTGGTACCTGCCCGGAGGGCGATAGCGAGCTACCGCTTGTTATAACTAGTTGAAGTCTTGAAGTTTAAATAAAAGCAGATGACACTCTCTATTATATATATATATATATATATATATATATATATATATATATTTATATATTTTTACACAATCGACCCAGTAAAGAAATGTTATTTCCGAAGGTGCCAAAACAAAAACAAAAAAAAGTCCTTATTTTCCGACGGTTTTTTGTGATATCAGATTTGTAATAATTTACTTTTTTACTAGTTTGAAATTTGAAATCTAATATTTTATATTAATTTTATACATTTTATCATAATTTAATTTTTTAGTGTTACTTTTTTCCATTAAGCTATTTTATTCCGATGACTCATTTAAAAAAAAAATTAAATCTCGTTTAGTCCAGGCCATTTGCGATAACACCCGCGCCGAATTAGAGTTTCAAAAGAGACATTAGGCAACTCTGGTTTGAGTTTACAGTTAGTAAATATTGAATCTTTATTAATTGCATACCTTCGAGAGCCGATAAAATTGTCGATAGTTAAAGAAAATGTTCGAAAAAGGTAAGATTTTATATATATATATATATATATATATGTGTGTGTGTGTGTGTGTGTGTGTGTGTGTGTGTGTGCGCGCGCACACACACACACACACACACACACACACACACACACACACACAAACATACATATATATATATATTTTACAGGAAGAGTATAAATTGAACTATTCACGGCGATAATGATATGCATTCTTCTTACGTCATATTATGCATAAACAAGTGAATTACTACAAAGGATATGATATAAAATTGATATTCCCTATAAACTAAATTGCTTGCAGAAGTACCAACATAAGAAATAATATACAATTACCCCATATATATAATATATAATATATATATATATATATATATATATATATATATATATATATTATATATATATATATATATAAAATGTAAGAGAATTACTGTATGTTCCGAAAGAAAAAGTTCCACAACATGGACAATATCACTTGTATGATGCTTATAAATTGGGCTCTATATTTTGGTGGAATCGGCCATTTACAAAGCGTTGTAGACGCCTTGGAACAATCTACACAACTGCCACGGTATGGGATCTAATTGAGGCCTAGGCATCCGAAAAATTTGAGTGGAATTAGTTTTTTTTATGTGAGTGGGGGCTCCAATACTCGTTTTAGGGGCGCGTGAGATGGGTGTCGGGTGAGAGGTGAAGTTTTGAGGGGAGATATTAGGGTGTATTTTTGTTTTCTGCTTACATATTTGGAGAGTTTGAGTTCTCTCAAGGAAGTGAGGGACGATATTTTGGGTTGTATACATTCTAGAGGTTTTTAGTACATTGTTAAGTTGGGATGTCTTTGTTTTTTTTGGGGGGGGGGGGGAGCAGAATATACTGTAAATCTTCGTATTGTGTTGTTGTTAGTATTTCATTTTAATTTTCCTTTGTTCTTCTACTGTTTAGAGATGGAAAAGAAGTTTTAATCTGTTAGTTGGTTGTACCAATTTGAACCATTGTTTTTAATACTTTGTCTCACCTCAACCCCCTCTTCAAAAAAGAAGTAATTTTAAATGCGTTCTGGCTTTTTGCCTTTAAATTTATCGATCAATTACCTTTGAGAGTATTATAATTTGTCGTACTACGATGTAAATTACACACACACAACACACACACACACAACACACATATATATATATATATATATATATATATATATATATATATATATATATATATATATCTATATATATATCTATATATAACAAAACCATAATAACCAAGGTTGATTTTAATATGAAGGCTAAAGACTAAGTGAAGCGTGGATCTCCAAGGAAGGTTCGTCCTCGCGTCGCAAGGTAACGTCGTGAAGAGTTAACTAGTGCATTAAAAAAAATGGATAAAAGGAGTTTCGCTCAAAAGCTAAACTTGAAAGGATCTCTGGATGGATTGGTGGTAAGATGTCAGACTCTGGACGTTGCCTTACTAGGCGAGGACGATTCGTCCTTGGATATCCACGCTTTACTTTAGTCTTCATGATATATATATATATATCGATCCATTAGCGAATAGAAATTGTTAGTTAAATTCTTGTTCCAAAGACCGTAGATTATTTTAAACTAATTCTCTCTCTCTCTCTCTTTTTCTTTCTTTCTTCTTCTTCTTTCCTTCTCCTTCATTTCTTTCCTTCTTCCTTCATTTCCTTCTTTCCTTCTTCCTTCATTCCTTCTTTCTTCTTCCTTCATTTCCTTCTTTCCTTCTTCCTTCATTTCCTTCTTTCTTTCTTTCTTCATTTCCTTCTTTCTTTCTTCATTTCCTTCTTTCTTTCTTCATTTCCTTCTTTCTTTCTTCATTTCCTTCTTTCTTTCTTCATTTCCTTCTTTCTTCCTTCATTTCCTTCTTTCTTCCTTCATTTCCTTCTTTCTTTCTTCCTTCATTTTCTTTCCTTTCCTTCATTTTCTTTCCTTTCCTTCATTTCCTTTCTTTCCTTTGATTTTCCTTCCTTTTCCCTCATTTTCCTTCCTTTTCCCTCATTTTCCTTCCTTTCCTTCTTCCTTCCCCTTCCTTCATTTCCTTCTTCCTTCATTTCCTTTCCTTCCTTCCTCCCTCCCTTCCTCCCTTCCTTCCTTCCGTCCTGAAATGAATGTAATTTTTCCGATCCGATGCCCAAATTTATTAGGCAAGAAAATTGAAGAGGTGTTTTTGTTCACTGACCAAAGGTCAAAGTGGACACTATTATAAAATTGTCGTCATTGTCATCGTTGTCGTGAACAGTTACGAAAAATACGCTAAATTCTAAAGGTACCCTTTTAATTATTGCGTGTTTGGGAAGGTTTGGTAAATTGCAATCAGTGTGGAAATATTTTTGCAAAATTAAGATAATTTTCCCCCAATTTAAGCAAATTTATTTCGATATTTTATCCTTCTTAAGGTAATTTCAGGGATCACACTGTGTATAGCGTATTTTGAAAGCTTTATTACGATATTGTAATTGTAATGTGTGTGTTGAATCTGTGAATACGTCTTGGTTGCCTTCTTGTCGTCATTATTGTTATAGTTTAGTATTACCAGTAATAGCATCAATAGCAATATCAGTAATAGTAATAGTTAGTTCTGTGAATAATTAATAGTTGATAAATATGTCTATAATAAATTTTGTGTCCGTTTGCCTTAACTGACCAGAACTTTGGTTACACCGTAATAATTTATACATGCTCTGTTCTGTAATAATTACAGTAATGTACTGCACAAGCTTCGAACGTACCTTCTTAATAAGTAGAAAGCTATAATTTTTAATTACTACATTATATAATTACACTGTAAATAAGTCTGAAATTAGAATAAAAAATGTTAACATTATTTTCAAAGGTAATAATATGAAAGAAATGTCGCAAAACTTTATTTTATTAATTGTTAATTTAACAATAACATTTGATCTGATTTTACGATGAAATCAATCTCGTTTTCTCCTCTTAACTGTAAGTAAGTACTTGCAGTATTCAGAGTTAATCTTATTAAAACATTGCCTGTGAACGTTGCAGAGAATGATATTCCGATCAAAACACTCGCGACATTGCAGAATTGCAGGAAAACATAGTCTTAATGTATTTTAATTAATTAATCTGTTGTTATCGAGAAGTGTCTATGACGGAATACACATTAACTGTTATGGAATATTTTATTTTTTGTGGTTTTGAACCATGCGAGTGGACGTGGACAAGGTATAATTGGTTGGTTAGTCCGTTTAACGTTCTTCCTTCACCAGAGGGCATTGAAACCGGTGGTAATGTCACCAACCGCGAAGAATAACTCTATATAAAATGGGAACTGGATCGAGCATTTCGTGCAGCGGGCTCGACACTGCTTCCCTTCCTAATTTCTCAAACTGGCTTGGGACACTCTTTGACTGGGTAAATGCAATTTTGAGTATTATAAACTGTTTAGTTAGTATATGGTAAATTTTGCTACAGTTTGAAAAACATCCACAGTAAAAAAATATAGTATTTGGCTATGACAGACAAATACATGGTTGAAAGGTTGACCACTAGCTCATCCCATGTTAACTCAACCATGTGGTCCATTGCGTTACTGGTATATTATTATATTATTTTTTGATTTGACTTCAATACTGTCATTGCGTGGTTGGCTCAACCATTTACATTAGTTTCAGATGGCTAGCCACGTATTTGGTTTTTCTTAACCAACATATTTTTCTTGGCTTCTTTTTGTATTGACTGTTTGGCATGTACAGTTTTGAAAAAAGTTCGCCTAAAAACAAAATGTCTAAAAAGCATAAAAAATTAGTCACCAAAAAGGATAAATATCTAAGAACAGAATACGTAGTGTCCATAAATTATCTTTATAAATTCAGTTAAAATTTAATTGAATTTGTAAGGTAATTTATGGATACCTTGTATTACCAATTAGTATTTTTATAACTTTTAAAATTTTTGTTTATAGGCGAACTTTTTACCGAAAGTGTACGCCGATATAACAGGTCACCAACATCTATAATGAACTATATTTGAATCAATTTTACTCACTTAAATCGCTATCTAGTTGTGAAGCTTCAAATAGTGAACAATGCTTTCTTTTATTCATCTAAATTTATTGTTTGCTCTTTGAGCTAAGTCGTGTTTGCGTCCCAACACCTCTTCCCGTTAGATCAGTAAGCTTAAGTGATGTTGGGTCTCTTCAGTGTAGTTACATGGATAATTGTCTTCCGCGTTCAGATAATGTGACGACGCTTACATGGTTCGGATCCCAAGTAAAGTTGTAGGTCCCCTCCTTTACATAACTTTTACCATTATGTGATGAGTTGTGACTAGAACAGTGGTTCCCAACCTGTTTTAGGCCAACGCCGCCTTATGTCCATCAGTATTTGGTGTGTACCCCCTCATAAAGATAATAATATAACAGGATAAGTGATTTATTAATAGAAGGTAACAATTTTAATTTCCTAGCGCCCCCCTAAAATTCTCAAACGCCCACTGGGGGGCGGTGGCGCCCACGTTGGGAACCACTGGACTAAAATATAAATCTCGTAAGTTGTAAGGTATAAATCTGTCATTTTGATAACTGAACTCTTCGAAACGTTCCTGTTTTTCATGCTTGATGGCAAAGACAAACGTGATACGTTAGAACTTGTTGAAACATGTTTTTGAGAGTGACATGCGCTTAATTAAAGTGTTGTCTCTCGATAAATGAGTATATCAGTGGCAGCTTTTCAGAGGAGGTATGGACTCCGGGCCGTCTCTTATGAAACAAGGATTTTATTGACAATATTAACTTTATACGCATCGTGACATGCAGAAAGTAGAGCATCAACACTTTGTAATCTATTCTATGATATTTACTGTATATAGCATATAGACAATTGTGGGCCTCCCACTCTCCTGACTAACCAGCCGCCACTAGAGTATATTAATATATATATATTAACGAGCCACGTATCTACCTCGCTATTCTTTCTGTTAAAGGGTGGTTATCAGCTGTCCATTCTGTATTTTAGTTTTTCGTATTTGATCTTCTTCAGTGTAATACTCTCCCTAACCCCCTCCTCCCCCAAATTTACCCACCTTTTAAGGCAAATTTATGCTACTAAAATACCGAACCAAACTATTCTTAAACCTATTAACCGAGTGCTCGCGGGAGGCTACTATTATTCCACCTCTTGACTATCTTTATAGGTGAAAAAGCAACATCTGTCTCAAATCTTTTACTTCTCTTATTTCAAAACACCGTTTCTCCTGATGTTCCTATAATCTAGGAGAGAGAGAGAGAGAGAGAGAGAGAGAGGAGAGAGAGAGAGAGAGAGAGAGAGAGGAGAGAGAGAGATCCACTCTAGTTTAGCCCAAGAAAAAGTAGAGAAAATAAAGAATAAATAGAAAAGCGAGTGAAAATAATAACATTGAAACGTGTACTAATGCTTACTTATGGACGTGTCAGTCCTTCATACAGAAAAGGAGTAACGGTAAAATAAGTACAGACAAGGTTCTCCTCCCTCCTCCGTCAGCCACTGCTGACGGAGAATAGTTACCTAAGAAGACTTAGAGGAAAGTAAGAAAAAGTATAATGAAAAGAACAGCTTCAGAATTCATTCACACCATGCGTAACTTATCTCACGTATCCAAATACGCATTAGAGTATAACGGAAAATGAAGCATCAAACGCTAAACTCCTTAATGTAATCCACACCATACTTTAAGGATTTTTAAAAGTGTATTTTATTTATATACAAAAATAATCATTACATCGCTGCTGCATTTCTCCGATGAAGCGAAGCGAACACCATCGCGCTGAGAGACTTACTTTTTCCAAATTAATTATTCTGTTGCCGCCTTTTCGTACTGGAATTACTTAGATAAGGGAACATCCAAAGACGCTTCCAGCTGGTTAGCACATACAATTTAAGAATTCCCACGAATAGTACATTAAGTATGAGATTTCCCTCTTGTTTCTGAAGGAAAAATATTTATCATAACGTAATTTGCATTACATTCTTCGCATGGGAATTACTCGGTATAAGGAAAACGCTGATCCAGAAGCACCTAAGCTGACCGGAGTACCTCTAAAATTCTGCTCTTGAAGAAATTGTATACATAGTAATTGGAGTTTTTGATTCCGTAGAATTTTCATGAAGCTTCACATCATCTGATAATTCTCACTGCTTTGAAACCAGACCAGACCAGCGCCTCCTACTAAATTTATTGACACAAGAGAACAATACTACTTCTACTCTATCCTGACTGGCCCTCCCTCAGGCAGCTCTCTTTTAATAATAAAAAAGGAAGGAACGAAAGAAGTAAATAGAGAAGACTGGTGAGGGAGAGGATGCTTCCCAAAGCAATTTAATAGTCTATTCGGAGGTTTTGATTCCAAGAATTCCCAATATATTAAAAACACGTAAATAAAAATAAAAAAAGTAAAGTTCTCATTTGAGAACTCCTCCTAGTACCCTGATACCTGACTTGACAGGCGTCTCTTATTACATTTACGATCAAAAGATGTAAATAGTAAATTTTTAAAAGCGAGTCTCTCCGCACGATGGCTTCGGCACTCAGAAATGATACAACGATGAAATGATGATTACTTCTACATAATAAATACAAAAAATACCTTAAAATAAATGCATTTCGTAGATTAGATTAAGTACTTTATTGTTTCATGATATCCTTTTTTTTCCCGTTGTCCTCTAATGCGTAACTGAGTACACGAGATAAATGTACGCATGGTGTGAATGGACTCTGAAGTTATTTCTTTCATTATACTCTTCCCCTAATTTCCTTTGAATCTTCTTTCAAAACTATTTTCTATCATCAATGACTGTCGGAGGACTGTGTCTTCTATACTTTACTATTAATACTATTTGTGTGTAAAAGTTTTCCAGATCTATAAGTGTAAGCATAGTTTAAATTTTTAGTATTTTTTTTTATTTGCTGCTTTTTATTCCCCCCCCACCTTTTTTCATGGGCTAGCCAGGAGTGGATATTAGGATTATTGTTAGCCTCTCTCTCTCTCTCTCTTTCTCTCTACATATATATATATATATATATATATATATATATATATATGTTTTAAATTTAAGAAAAAACTTTGATTTAAAAGAGTCATTTTGAAATGACCAATGCAAGAAAAACTTTGTGGTCTTCTTTAGTGCTAAAAAAAAGAATATATATATATATATATATACGTATATATATATATATATATATATATATATATATTATATATATATATATATATATACGTATATATATATATATAATATTATATATTATATATATATATATATAATAATTTTGTTTTTTCTTACAAGATCTTTATTCACATTTACGTTATTTTAAAGTTTTTTTTATATTTATTTTGTTTTTTTCTTAATGGTTTAAAGCAGGGGGAATAGAGGGTGGGGGAGGGGGCCATTCTGGAGGGGAGAGGGAGGGGGTCATTTGAATCTTCCTCCCCTTATCGTTTTTCTTTTTCTTTTTTTTTTTTACTCTGGTGGGATGTGATCCGGCAAGGGGGTGCATCGGAGCGTGTTTTTTTACTCGCTCTTTTGTGGACGATTTTCATCAAGGTGATTCCAAGGAGGAGTTTTCGAGTTTGAGGCCAAACTAATCTGCCTCCCTTTTCAATTCAAAGGGGACCTCGGTAACAGGGGGTCAGTGATGGAGGTTGGATGGAGTAGAGGGGGTGGGTGGGGGGTTAGGAGGAGGGAGACGAGCCCAAGAGTGAGGGATATTCGTGAAAGAGGTAAAATTGAAGAGGGTTCATATGAAGAGATACGAAGGTTAAATGACTAAATTTTCTGTAAGAGAACACCGACTACATATATATATACACATAGGGTGACACTTTAAAAAATTTGCATTTTTTTTTTATTAACTGAATTAAAAGCGTGACATTTTTTATCCCTACACACTAGGAATTAGTCCCTCTAGTGCAAAACATGCTCTATGTGATGTCCTCTCAGCTCGTAATTCTTTGTACATGGACAACAAAATTTTTACAGTACTCTGGACAAAGTGTTTGTTGAAATCTGAGAAATTTATTTTACAAATGAAGCTTTCAGTTCTTCTGTTTTGTATGGATTCTGTTTAAAGAAATCTATCTTTTAAACAATCCTACGGATGAAAGTCGCAGGGGTTTAGATCTGGTGATTTTGGTGGCCATGATATTCCTCTACTATAGATCACAGGAAATTTGTTGGTCAGGACTCTTCTGTCGAAAGTAACGTGTAAGGATCGTGAGCTGACAGCACGTCACATAAAGCGTGTTTTAGCAAGGGGACTAATTCTCCGGGTGTAGTCTCGAAGGTACAGTAAAAATTTCATGTCTTTATTTCAGTTAATAAAAAAAATACAAATCGTTTAAAGTGTCACAGGCTTAAAAAATCACCCGATATAATATATATATATATATATATATATATATATATATATATATATATATATATATATATATATAATATATATATATACACAAATTCAGAATGGTTCCCTGAGACAATTATATGTTAAACACAGACCGTGCATGGAACAAGGAACTCTTCTGGGAAAATTAAATCCACTATAGTCCGAATAAGTAATGGTAAATGACAAATACCATAGTTTTTCTTTTTCATGATTTTAGCCCGACGTGGGCAACGGGTCTCTCGCAAAGAGATCCCATAAATATAGCTTCCCTCACCAGCTATCTGCAAAGCAGACAGGATCCAGCTTTGGGACATGGATCTAGGGTTTAAAGCAAGCCTAGATCCCTACATTCAGAACCTCTATATAAGTAAAAGACTCGTTGCATTCACGTCGGGTTGAATAAATCAAAGAAAAAGGGGGTAACTATTGTATTTTTAGCCAAAAAAAAAAACCAAACTTAAACCTCAACCGGGACATTGAGCGTCCACTTTTCAAGGCACATAACACGTCCGTTTAATATTAAACGGACGTGTTATGTGCCTTGAAAAGTGGACGCTCAATGTCCCGGTTGAGGTTTAAGTTTTTTTTTTTTTTTTGGCTAAAAATACAATAGTTACCCCCCTTTTTCTTTGATTTATTCAACCCGACGTGAATGCAACGAGTCTTTATGTGCCTTGAAAAGTGGACGCTCAATGTCCCGGTTGAGGTTTAAGTTTTGGTTTTTTTTTTGGCTAAAAATACAATAGTTACCCCCTTTTTCTTTGATTTATTCAACCCGACGTGAATGCAACGAGTCTTTTACTTATATAGAGGTTCTGAATGTAGGGATCTAGGCTTGCTTTAAACCCTAGATCCATGTCCCAAAGCTGGATCCTGTCTGCTTTGCAGATAGCTGGTGAGGGAAGCTATATTTATGGGATCTCTTTGCGAGAGACCCGTTGCCCACGTCGGGCTAAAATCATGAAAAAGAAAAAACTATGGTATTTGTCATTTACCATTACTTATTCGGACTATAGTGGATTTAATTTTCCCAGAAGAGTTCCTTGTTCCATGCACGGTCTGTGTTTAACATATAATTGTCTCAGGGAACCATTCTGAATTTGTGTATATTAAACGGACGTGTTATGTGCCTTGAAAAGTGGACGCTCAATGTCCCGGTTGAGGTTTAAGTTTTGTTTTTTTTTTTGGCTAAAAATACAATAGTTACCCCCTTTTTCTTTGATTTATTCAACCCGACGTGAATGCAACGAGTCTTTATGTGCCTTGAAAAGTGGACGCTCAATGTCCCGGTTGAGGTTTAAGTTTTGGTTTTTTTTTTTGGCTAAAAATACAATAGTTACCCCCTTTTTCTTTGATTTATTCAACCCGACGTGAATGCAACGAGTCTTTTACTTATATAGAGGTTCTGAATGTAGGGATCTAGGCTTGCTTTAAACCCTAGATCCATGTCCCAAAGCTGGATCCTGTCTGCTTTGCAGATAGCTGGTGAGGGAAGCTATATTTATGGGATCTCTTTGCGAGAGACCCGTTGCCCACGTCGGGCTAAAATCATGAAAAGAAAAAACTATGGTATTTGTCATTTACCATTACTTATTCGGACTATAGTGGATTTAATTTTCCCAGAAGAGTTCCTTGTTCCATGCACGGTCTGTGTTTAACATATAATTGTCTCAGGGAACCATTCTGAATTTGTGTATATTAAACGGACGTGTTATGTGCCTTGAAAAGTGGACGCTCAATGTCCCGGTTGAGGTTTAAGTTTTGTTTTTTTTTTTTGGCTAAAAATACAATAGTTACCCCCTTTTCTTTGATTTATTCAACCCGACGTGAATGCAACGAGTCTTTATGTGCCTTGAAAAGTGGACGCTCAATGTCCCGGTTGAGGTTTAAGTTTTGGTTTTTTTTTTGGCTAAAAATACAATAGTTACCCCCTTTTTCTTTGATTTATTCAACCCGACGTGAATGCAACGAGTCTTTTACTTATATAGAGGTTCTGAATGTAGGGATCTAGGCTTGCTTTAAACCCTAGATCCATGTCCCAAAGCTGGATCCTGTCTGCTTTGCAGATAGCTGGTGAGGGAAGCTATATTTATGGGATCTCTTTGCGAGAGACCCGTTGCCCACGTCGGGCTAAAATCATGAAAAAGAAAAACTATGGTATTTGTCATTTACCATACTTATTCGGACTATAGTGGATTTAATTTTCCCAGAAGAGTTCCTTGTTCCATGCACGGTCTGTGTTTAACATATAATTGTCTCAGGGAACCATTCTGAATTTGTGTATATTAAACGGACGTGTTATGTGCCTTGAAAAGTGGACGCTCAATGTCCGGTTGAGGTTTAAGTTTTGGTTTTTTTTTTGGCTAAAAATACAATAGTTACCCCCTTTTTCTTTGATTTATTCAACCCGACGTGAATGCAACGAGTCTTTATGTGCCTTGAAAAGTGGGACGCTCAATGTCCCGGTTGAGGTTTAAGTTTGGTTTTTTTTTTGGCTAAAAATACAATAGTTACCCCCTTTTTCTTTGATTTATTCAACCCGACGTGAATGCAACGAGTTTTTACTTATATAGAGGTTCTGAATGTAGGGATCTAGGCTTGCTTTAAACCCTAGATCCATGTCCCAAAGCTGGATCCTGTCTGCTTTGCAGATAGCTGGTGAGGGAAGCTATATTTATGGGATCTCTTTGCGAGAGACCCGTTGCCCACGTCGGGCTAAAATCATGAAAAGAAAAACTATGGTATTTGTCATTTACCATTACTTATTCGGACTATAGTGGATTTAATTTTCCCAGAAGAGTTCCTTGTTCCATGCACGGTCTGTGTTTAACATATATATATATATATATATATATATATATATATATATATATATATATATATGCAGGTGTCCCGTAAGTCTGGAACCATAGGGCAAAATGATAAAAACGGCAATAAAAACGCCGAAGAGACTTTTGGGGACTGTTTGTGAAATGAGCGAGGATGGTAGCGGCTGTGTCATCGTCGGTGGATGTCCTCGGAGGTCCACTGCGTGGTTTATCTCCTATGGATCCCGTTTCCCTGAACTTCGCTACAAGTTTGCCGATACAGCTGTGTGTTATCGGCGCGCTTTCCGGATGCAATCTGTTAAATTCCTCAGCGACCTCCCTCTGACTCCGATTTCCTACGAGCAGAATTACCTGGATGCGTTCTTCCTTTCTCAAAGACATCATGGGCACTTGCATAAACGGTAAAACATGAATTACTTATTTTGCCCTATGGTTCCAGACTTACGGGACACCCTGTATATATACTGTATATGAACGATAAAGTTTGGCAAAAAGGTAGTTAGTTAAAATAGAGCAGTCGAAAAAAATAAAAATCAAAGTTAAAATCGAAAACTTGAAAGAGAACAACACCAACGGTATTCTGTCTGAAATTAATATAATAAAAAGAATAATAACTATATTAATAAGGGTAATAACAATAATAATAATGATAAAAATAATAAGAATAATAAAAATTATGATAGTAACGGTAAAAACCCGAGTAGTGCTGGAGGGGAAAACTAAATGATATTTGGAGTAAAAAGGAGGGAAAACTGAAGAAATATTGAAATCGTAACTACAAAATAGAGAAAAGTTTTTCCGAATTTTATTCTGGGTTCGGGGTTCAGAAGGTTATTCTATCGTACTACGTAGTCGTCTTTAAATTATATTCTGTTTGAGTTTACAAATAGTGTTTTTCCGTGTTGCGTTTACAAATAGTGTTTTTCCGTGTTGCGTTTACAAATAGTGTTTTTCCGTGTTGCGTTTACAAATAGTGTTTTTCCGTGTTGCGTTTACAAATAGTGTTTTTCCGTGTTGCGTTTACAAATAGTGTTTTTCCGTGTTGCGTTTACAAATAGTGTTTTTCCGTGTTGCGTTTACAAATAGTGTGTTTCCGTGTTGCGTTTACAAATAGTGTTTTTCCGTGTTGCGTTTACAAATAGTGTTTTTCCGTGTTGCGTTTACAAATAGTGTTTTTCCGTGTTGCGTTTTACAAATAGTGTTTTTCCGTGTTGCGTTTACAAATAGTGTTTTTCCGTGTTGCGTTTACAAATAGTGTTTTTCCGTGTTGCGTTTACAAATAGTGTTTTTCCGTGTTGCGTTTACAAATAGTGTTTTTCCTTGTTGCGTTTACAAATAGTGTTTTCCGTGTTGCGTTTACAAATAGTGTTTTTCCGTGTTGCGTTTACAAATAGTGTTTTTCCGTGTTGCGTTTACAAATAGTGTTTTTCCGTGTTGCGTTTACAAATAGTGTTTTTCCGTGTTGCGTTTACAAATAGTGTTTTTTCCGTGTTGCGTTTACAAATAGTGTTTTCCGTGTTGCGTTTAAAAATAGTGTTTTTCCGTGTTGCGTTTACAAATAGTGTTTTTCCGTGTTGCGTTTACAAAGTGTTTTTTTGTCTTGCGTTTACAAATAGTGGTTTTCCGTGTTGCGTTCACAAATAGTGGTTTTCCGTGTTGCGTTTACAAACATTGGTTTTCCGTGTTGTGTTTACAAATAATGGTTTTCCGTGTTGCGTTTACAAATAGTGCTTTTCCGTGTTGCGTTTACGAATAGTGCTTTTCCGTGTTGCGTTTACGAGTAGTGTTTTTCCGTGTTTTTACAAATAGTTTTTCGGTGTTGTTTACAAAGTGTTTTTCGGTGTTGTACAAAACAGATGCATAAAAAAATATTATTCAAACTAAATACAAGCCTCTATACACACTGCGTTTCTTTCTGCCCTTTCTGGGCTCAAGTCTAGGAAGGCGTACGGTCCTGATGGTTTTCCTCCTGTTGCTCTTAAGAACTGTGCTTCTGTACTGACACCTTGCCCAGGCAAACTCTTTCGTCTCTGTCTTTCATCTGGTACTTTTCCTCCCTGCTGGAATTTCGCTTGCATTCAGCCTGTCCCAAAGAAGGGTGACCACTCTCAACCCTCCAACTATCGTCCAATTGCTTTGATTTCTTGCCTTTCCAAAGTTTCTGAATCTATCCGAAATAGGAAGATTCTTAAACACCTTTCTTCTGACAATCTTCTTTCAGATCGTCAGTATGGATTCCGGAACGGACGCTCTACTAGCGATCTTCTTGCATATTTCTCTGACTCTTGGTCATCCTCCTTTCAGGATTTCGGTGAAACTTTTCCTCTTGCGCTAGACATATCAAAAGCTTTTGATAGAGTGTGGCACAAATCTTTAATTTGGAAACTGCCCTCCTTCGGTTTCTATCCTTCTATTTGTGCCTTCATCTCTAATTTCCTTTCTGGCCTATCTATAGCTGCAGTTGTAGATGGCCACTGTTCTTCTCCTGAAGCTATTAACAGTGGTGTTCCTCAGGGTTCTGACCTGTCACCCACTCTTTTCCTTTTATTTATTAATGATCTTTTAATTCGCACTTCCTCTCCTATTCAATCCTATGCCGATGATTCTACTCTTCACTTCTCCACCCGCTTCACAAAGCGTCCCTCTCAACAGTCACTCTATGGTTTGGGTGGGACGGCTATGGTACACCTGACCTCTGATCTTTCTGCTATATCTGAGTGGGGCAGAGAAAACCTAGTGGCTTTCAATGTCTCAAAAACTCAGTTCCTCCATCTGTCTACTCGTCACAATGTTCCACACGAATATCTCCCTACCTTCAACAACACACACCTCAATCTTTCCTCTTCTCTTAACATTTTTGGCATTTCCTTTTCTCGTTATCTTTCCTGAAAAGATCACATATACTTTCTTCCAAACAGCTTGTAAGAGGTTAGGTGTGCTGTACCGTCTTCGCAGTTTTTTTACCCCAATCAGTTGCTGTCTTTGTACAGGGGCTTTTTCCACCCCTGTATGGAGTATGCTTCTCATGTATGGGGTGGCTGAACCCACACAGCATAAACACCCTGTCCGAATACGTTTTGAACAGACCTCGCGCGCGCGCGCGCGTGTGTGTGTGTGTGTGTATATGAAAATAAATGAAAATGAAAAGGTTTATTGGCGGACTATAGTCCATATGACAAATATTATTAATACAATGACAATTCACATACTAAGGATAGAAATATATACAATTGATTAGAAATAATACAGTAATGTCGAAGTTAAGTGGAGCTACAGGCAGACGTTTTCGTACCAAGAAGTCCATAGCTTAGAGGATAAATGGCAGGACTCGTGGATAGCTTGACTAATCGGGTTGGTTGATCTTTTTAATTCTTTGCATTAGACTGTATTGAGCACGTCTTGTTACCTCCGGGAAGCTCGAGACATTGCGGGTAGCAAACATTTACGAAGCTGAGCATCTCGGGGGTAATTGGGTAATTTATGTAAGAGTCTAAAAGACCTGTTGTACATCAAATTTAGGGTTCTGCCAGAACCTTTTTTATAATTCACCCAGAGTTGCTGTCCGTATATATTACTGCAGAAAGTACGAAAGAGTGTGTCTTTAGCTTCACTCGTACAGAACCGAAAGTTCCTTATAGTCATATTTACTTTAGCACAAAGGCTTCGAGATTGTTTTCTTATATCCGGGTCATCACCCAAGAAGCTGGTAATAGTTTGACCCAAATACTTAAACTCTTGTACTTCCTCAATTACCTCACCTTTCATTTTAAACCTAATATCAGCTGGCTGATTATTTTACAGCTTTTAGGATGAAATTGCATAACCTTAGTTTTTGTAACATTAAAAAGAATATCATGTTTCTGCGAATACACTTCGCAGACTTTTAGTAGCCGATCCAGACCTTTAACAGAGGGACTTAGTTTATGCCGATAATATGGTGTTAATAAGTTATTTATCCTTGTGTTATCTGTACAACATCGCACTGTTGCCTCATTAAGTGAAGCAATTAATCCGTCAATATATATATATATATATATATATATGAATAGAAACGACATAAGTATTAAGGAACGTTTCTGCACACGAGGAGGAGAGATAACGAAATAATGAAAAATGAGGCGAACCGCCTGGGAATCGAACCCAGGGCCTTCCAATTGCCGGTCGGACGCTCTAACCATTATGCTACGGACCTCACTCAATCACAAATCGAAATTCTCCCAAATAGGGCAGCAAAACCAATGCCCTCAGAGAGCACCCTCGCAAATCGTGAATATGCGCAAATAACTGCAATGACCGCGCAGTATATAAATGAATAGAAACGACATAAGTATTAAGGAACGTTTCTGCACACGAGGAGGAGAGATAACGAAATAATGAAAAATGAGGCGAACCGCCTGGGAATCGAACCCAGGGCCTTCCAATTGCCGGTCGGACGCTCTACCATTATGCTACGGACCTCACTCAATCACAAATCGAAATTCTCCCAAATAGGGCAGAAACCAATGCCCTCAGAGAGCACCCTCGCAAATCGTGAATATGCGCAAATAACTGCAATGACCGCGCAGTATATAAATGAATAGAAACGACATAAGTATTAAGGAACGTTTCTGCACACGAGGAGGAGAGATAACGAAATAATGAAAAATGAGGCGAACCGCCTGGGAATCGAACCCAGGGCCTTCCAATTGCCGGTCGGACGCTCTACCATTATGCTACGGACCTCACTCAATCACAAATCGAAATTCCCAAATAGGGCAGAAACCAATGCCCTCAGAGAGCACCCTCGCAAATCGTGAATATGCGCAAATAACTGCAATGACCGCGCAGTATATAAATGAATAGAATTCACGATTTGCGAGGGTGCTCTCTGAGGGCATTGGTTTCTGCCCTATTTGGGAGAATTTCGATTTGTGATTGAGTGAGGTCCGTAGCATAATGGTAGAGCGTCCGACCGGCAATTGGAAGGCCCTGGGTTCGATTCCCAGGCGGTTCGCCTCATTTTTCATATTTCGTTATCTCTCCTCCTCGTGTGCAGAAACGTTCCTTAATACTTATGTCGTTTCTATTCATTTATATACTGCGCGGTCATTGCAGTTATTTGCGCATATTCACGATTTGCGAGGGTGCTCTCTGAGGGCATTGGTTTCTGCCCTATTTGGGAGAATTTCGATTTGTGATTGAGTGAGGTCCGTAGCATAATGGTAGAGCGTCCGACCGGCAATTGGAAGGCCCTGGGTTCGATTCCCAGGCGGTTCGCCTCATTTTTCATTATTTCGTTATCTCTCCTCCTCGTGTGCAGAAACGTTCCTTAATACTTATGTCGTTTCTATTCATTTATATACTGCGCGGTCATTGCAGTTATTTGCGCATATTCACGATTTGCGGGGTGCTCTCTGAGGCATTGGTTTCTGCCCTATTTGGGAGAATTTCGATTTGTGATTGAGTGAGGTCCGTAGCATAATGGTAGAGCGTCCGACCGGCAATTGGAAGGCCCTGGGTTCGATTCCCAGGCGGTTCGCCTCATTTTTCATTATTTCGTTATCTCTCCTCCTCGTGTGCAGAAACGTTCCTTAATACTTATGTCGTTTCTATTCATTTATATACTGCGCGGTCATTGCAGTTATTTGCATATATATATATATATATATATATATATATATATATAATGTAAGTAATACCACATTTTTCAGCTAATTAATACTAAACTTCAGAGATATATGTATGTGTATATATATACACTCGGGACATAAAATAAACATGTCAAGAAAATTAGGTTTCACAAAACAGTTTCAACTTGTTTATAAATTTTTTTTCATTTTTCTCATTTGTGTTTCGTTGTGTGTGTGTGTGTGTGTGTGTGTGTGTGTGTGTGTGGTGTGTGTATCATGGGCGCATAGCTGTATAATTCACATTGAAAATGTACATGAATTGCGTGATGGTGAAATTAAATTCTTTGTTTTAGCGCAGTTGATACGTACCATGAAGTACATCTAAAACACACACACACACAGAGAGAGAGAGAGAGAGAGAGAGAGAGAGTTACAAGGAAAAGAAGTACCTCAAAAGGCCTTGCGGCCAATACCGAGGAGGTACCAATGACAACGGGTGCCACGGAAAATTTTCTACACACTCAAATAGTGTGCAAGATTTGGTCTAACCTTTTCTTGAAATGACCCACAGAGGAACTGTTCACAACTTCTGAAGGTAAACTGTTCCACGTGTTCACAGATCTTATATGTAAAGTAATTCCCACACACACTAGTCCTAAACCGTTTCAAATCCAACTTCCAACCATTGCTGCGAGTTGGTTATCATTTAAACTAAACATGATTCTAAAAGACATCGTTGAACCGCGTAAGAGCTTGAAACCTCGATCAGTTGACCGCGCAGCCTTCGAGTTCCCAGCGAAACAAGTCCAGGGCGCGTAAGCGTCGATTGTGGCCCATATGCCTAACGGAAGGGATTAACTTTGTGGCCTCCCTGCACTCGCTCCAGCCTCTCAATCTTTCCTGAGGGTGGGCGACCAGAACTGCACAGTATACTCCAGGTGCGGCCGAACCAGGGATTGTACAGAGAGAGCACAATCTCCTTGTTCCGAAACTGAAATTGCCTCCTAATATAACCCAACAACTTCTGGGCTTCCTTTTCCACCTCTACGCATTGGTTCGTAAACTTAAGGTCGCTCCTAATTAGCACACCCAAGTCCTTTTCCAATCATCGCCTCGATATTACTCCCCAACATCGAGTAGTCCGACTTGGGATTGGCGTAGCCAATGTGCATCACTTTGAATTTACCCAAGTTAAACGGCATTTGCCATTTTTTCGGACCACTCTCCTATCCTAGGTAGTTCCGCACGCAGTTATCTATCGCCTCGGGCGTCCCACATTGGCCCCAAGCTTTGTGTCAACAGCGAATTTGGCGATCCTACTGACGATGCCAGCGTCGATATCATTTATGTAAATGATATACAACAGTGGCCCCAAAACGGAAACCCTGAGGAACCCCTCTAGTGCTAAGGCCCACCCGAACTAGCCCCTTTAATTACAACCCTCTGCCGCCTATTCTTCAGCCAGTTTTCAATCCACCTACCTACTTCCCCCACCATATCCAGCAAGCGCACTGGCCATTAGCCGGCGGTGAGGTACTTTATCAAAGGCTTTCTGAAAGTCGAGATAAAGTATATGAATCGCCCTACTCTTATCATACTTACCCAACATGACGTGGAAAAACTCGAGCAAGTTGGTGAGACACGACCTATGCCGTCTAACCCATGTTGGGAGTCCCCAAGCAGCTTGTAGGAATCCAAATGGTCAACGATCCTATCCGCTATTATCCCCGCTAATAATTTACCTACAACCGAAGTGAGACTTATGGACAAGAGTTCCCTGGGCTTTCGTGATCCCCTTTCTTAAACATAGGGGTCACGTTGGCTTCCCTCCAGTCACCGGCACCTGGTTCATCTCCAACGATTTGTTGAAGACTGTAGCCAGGTGGGGAGTCACCTGGTCGCGCACTTCCCGCAACACTCTGGGGAGGAACTGGTCTGGCCCATGAGCCTTAAACGCGCTCAGTTTGTCTATTCTATCGGCAACGATTGTCGCGGTACATCGAACACTATCCAGGCCAGCACCTTCGTGCCTGACGTCTGGCTCGGGGTTGACGCGGGTGTCCTCGCTGGTGAACACTCCCGCAAAGTACTCATTAAGCATATTAGCGATGTCCGCGTCGGAGGTCCGCAGAACGCCGCTTCGGTTCTTAACGGACCTATCATGCTTCTAATGGGTTTTCTACTATTAACATAACTGAAGATCTCCTTAGGGTTCCCCTTGCAGAGGCTTGCTACCCGTAGTTCTTCGTTACGTTTCGCTAGCCTAACCTTCGCCTTCACTTCCCTACACAGGCGGACATACGCTTCAGTGTTCTCATGGGAACGATTGGCCTTCGCCCTCCTATACGCTACTTTCCTATTTCGGATAGCTGAAGCGATGTCACGATTGAACCACTTAGGCTGCGTTGAAGCAGGGGTGACCGGTTTTGAGGGTATGGCAGCAGACTGCAGCACCATAAACTCGTCCCGGAATGCACTCCACACTCCCTCAACATCGCCGCCGACCTCTAACCCCATCTCACCTACGCTATCCCTGAGGCTAACAAAGTCCGCCCGCCGTAGCTCGAGCTTACTGCCTCTCGAGTTACTACGCTTCAACCGAGGGACGCAGACACGAAACCTAATCAGACCGTGATCACTCCCGCCCAACGATTCGTCAACGGTGAGGCCAGTGACGAGGTTGTCTTCGGTCGTGAATACTAAGTCTAGAACGCTTTCGCCTCGTGTAGGCTCATTGACCCACTGAATGCGGTAAGTTCTCATCAGCAAAGTCAACTAGCCTCCTCCCTTCAGCATCAGCGGTCCTGTCTTCCCACTTTATGCCGCGACACTTGAAGTCTCCTAAAACTACACACACCCCATCCCCTAGCAGGCTACGGAGTTCGGTGTACACGGCTGTATCATCCTCGAGGAGGAGATGCGGAGGTCTGCACACCAAGATTAACCTATAGTTCGTCCCTCCCACGTTCAGATCGACGCCAAGCAGCTCCCGTTCCGACCGGAATTGGCAGACAACCGGACTCAACGTGTCCCTGACTTATATTAGTACCCCTCCCCCCTCCCCCCTCCCCACGGGCGCGGTCTTTACGAAACATTCTATACCCCGGAATTTCGAACTCCCCAACGTAGTCCCTACGATCAGTATGAATCCAGGACTCGGTGATAGCAACGATATCCTGGTATTCTGATGCTAAGAGCGCCCGTAGCTCGCAAAACTTATTCCTAATCGACCTAGCATTAAAAAGCATTGCAAGGAGGGAGCCTTCCCTATTCTGACCGCCCCCTAGCACGACCCGTTTCCCGAACGGCCAGGGCTGTCGGGATTTGAAGAGCCCCTCACCAACGAGGGGGCAACTTCCGCATGAGCCTGAGCCACCTCCAACATGGAGAGTTACAAGGAGTTACAAGGAAAAGAAGTACCTCAAAAGGCCTTGCGGCCCATACCGAAGAGGTACCAATGGTAACGGGTGCCAGGGAAAATTTTCTACACACTCAAATAGTGTGCAAGATTTGGTCTAACCTTTTCTTGAACTGATCCACAGAGGAACTGTTCACAACTTCTGAAGGTAACCTGTTCCACGTGTCACAGATCTTATACGTAAAGTAATTCCCACATACACTAGTCCTAAACCGTTTCAAATCCAACTTCCAACCACGTAAGAACCCGCGTAAGAACTTGAAAACCTCGTCATAGCAACGGGGGGATGAGAGAGAGCCATTTTTTTTTTTTACTTCATAAAGGGACACGAATGCTATAGTTTTTGCCCACCACTGCTTTAGTATATCGTCATCTTAATTTGGGGTATTGGTAACTTGCCCAAAACGAAGAAAGTTTTCTGATAAAAGGTTCGAAAACTTTACTGTTTTAGTCTTCAGTAATTTGTATGAAAATCTTCATTTAAAATTGTTTCATGGCTTTGGGACAACAGTAAATAAAGAAATACAGGGTGTCCATAAATTTAGAAATTCAATAAAATTTCAATTGAATTTATAACCATAATTTATGAACATCCTGTATGTATTACCCCTAATTTATTAGCCTGTAACCTTTTTCATTCGAAATATTAGTTAAGTATATTATAAAAATATCTTGTATGAAGTAATGTATCGTCTACATGTATTGGGTGTCTTGTATCTTGCTTGTGATTTCAAACGTATTTTGTATTATGTATTTGTGATACATTTCTGGCAGTAGCTTACTCATTCATCGCTGGAAACATCTAAGGTATTACAGAGTATATATATATATATATATATATCATATATATATATTATATATATATATATCTATATATATATATATATACACACACACCTGGAACCAAGAATTCCGAAGCAGAAGTCTTTATAATGGTTCAAATAGCCAGCACAAATTTGAACATCTTTTAATACCCACTAGTTTCGGGTCACTTGTACCCATTTTCAAGGCCTAAAACACAAATGAAATAATTAATACAACAATGAACCTGTCATTGAGTAATTTAAAATTCAAAATCTAAAAACTTTTAAAAAACTAAAATCTTTGGAAGAAAATATAAATGAAAAGACATTATTTTAAAGTTAAAAGATCGGTGGATGATGAACAATGATGGCATTTAAAAATGGCGTCTTAAATGCCATATAAATAAACTTCATAAAATACCGAGATAATTTTCAAATTCATTTACGGCTGAAATAGAGAAGAGAATTCTGAGCTATGGAAATGAAGTGATCTCTAATTGTTTTGAATTCGGTGGTTTTGTCAAGTGTTGTTGGGTTCAGTCGATGTCGTCTTTGTTTTGGCACATATGCGAGTCGAAAGGTGGAAAGGTGACGAGCATTTTTAACAACGTATGTGACGTTAGAGTCCATACGTGTATATTAATACAGGGTGTCCATAAATTATTCACCCCATTATAAGCTTTAATAAATTCGTTATTATAGGAGCTATCTTAAAACGATTTGCGGTAATTAATAACACAACTCAAGAAATTTCTGTTTTAATTCAGTAAGCCTCCATTGGTAGCACGCAGAACATCAAGGCGATAGATGATTTCGTTCCAAACATTAAGAAGCATGTCTTGCGTGATGGAAGCTAATGTCTCTTCATTCCAGTGTCTTAATTCTGTGAAGTTATTAACCTTCTTTGCATACACACTGTCCTTTGTGTAGCCTCATAAAAAGAAATCCAGAGGCGTGATATCCGGGGAACGAGGAAGCCATGGAATAGGGCCATCTCGCCCGATCCAACGAGAAGGGAACTTTTCATTGAGGAACCTCCTCACTTCTAATCCCCAGTGTGGCGGTGCCCCATCTTGCTGAAAGAACACACGGGGTTCCATATCCTCAAGCTGAGGTGCAGCATACCATTCAAGCATATCTAGGTAATTTGTAGCCTTTACAGTGTTCTCATGGAAGAAAAATGGTCCAATCACACGGTTATGGGAGAGAGCACACCAAACGTTTATCTTGGGATGTTGCGTTCGTGTTCAATAAATTCATGCGGATTTTCTGATCCCTATATACGGCAATTGTGTCTGTTGACATTACCAGACAGATGGAATGTCGCTTCATCACTGAAAACGACATTGTTCAAAAAATGCTCATCTTCATCAATACGGTCAAGAATGTCAACAGCAAACTGTACCCGTTTGGGTTTGTCATTTGGTAGAAGTTTCTGCAAGGTTTGCAATTTATAGGCATAAAGTTTCAACCTCTTGTGAACCACTTTATACACTGTTGAACGCGGTATTTGCAGTTCTCGGCTTGCTCGGCGGATGGATTTTGTAGGACTTCGGATAAACGCCTCCTGAATTCCTGCTATCTTATCTTCAGACACACTAGGCCTACCAGCTCCTTTCTGATGTAGCACACTGCCAGTTTCTTGAAATTGTTTTAGCCATCGCTTGAGTGATTGCTTTGTTGGAGTTTTCTGATATTCCTCCCGAAAACGTCTCTGTACAGTAATTGGAGATTTGGTTTCCCACATCCACAGCACACACATTGCTTTCTCCTTCACTGTCGCCATTGTACCCCTAGTCGATGTTCTGCGAAATAAAGAAAAAAATTTCTTGTGTTATTAATTGCCGCAAACCGTTTTAAGATAGCTCCTATAATAACGAATTTATTAAGGCTTATAATGGGGTGAATAATTTATGGACACCCTGTATATTATATACTAACGGATAGAATCAGGATTTTTGTCTTTGACTTTATGTAAACAGGCAACTAATTGTATTATTCGAAGAGAAAACTCATCTAATTCGAAAATGGTGCGGGGGGGGGGGATTTCCACTTCAGTTGGTTGGTTAACTTACGTTTTAATTCAAATCTAGTATGTGTCCAAGAAAGGGTAATTTGAAATATAATGTTTGTTTAAGTACTGTTAATTTTAGTTGATTATATCACTGGTCTACAGCCAAAATGCTTCGGAAATAAAAGTAGTCAATCTTTACTAATTTTGGGTCACTGAATACAAAAATGATGCCTAAAATTGCCAGTTAGCTCTATTTATAAAGATATCAGGCAACCCTGCACCCTACTAACTGGGCTGCATCTGTCGCGTAATATGTAGACGCCTGTGACACATCAACGCATTGACTCTACTGCGCATGCGCGGTTATATTTTTTATTTTAATAAATTAATGTAAATATATACATATATATACGATAAAATGTAATTTTAAATTTATCTATTACATTATGTATTTGTAAATTATTTATTAAAAAATAGATTGGATCATTTTAACATATTGCTTCCCATAATGTTTTTGATATTACTATAAATGGAATACTAACCTAACTTAACCTTACCTAATTTAAAATTATTAAAATGCAATATAATTACATTAATTTATTAAAATAAAAAAAATATATAACTACGCGCATGCGCAGTAGAGTCAAGGCGTCGATGTGTCACAGGCGTCTACATATTACGCCACAGCTTCAGTTCATTCGCGGAAGTCATACAGTGCACCCTTGTCAAACTCTTTTTAGTGTTTGCTTTTGAAACTGAATTTTTTCCAGCCTAATTTGAACAAAGATGCCTCGTAATTGCGTGAACAGTGTAGATAACTTCTGTTATGTTTGTGGAGAATTGACTTTTGCATCACAAAAGCGCTATAACCGCCGTGATTAGGAAAGCCTATCACCTTTATTTTGGCTATAAGATTGGAGATCAGGACAAGAGCTGGGCCCCACACATATGCTGCAATACTTGTGCAACAAACCTTCGCCAGTGGTTGAATCGGAAAAGGAAATCTATGCCTTTTGCAGTGCCAATGGTGTGGAGGGAACCAACAGATCATGTTAGCAATTGTTACTTCTGCATGGTGCCTCCAGTCAAGAAAGGTATTTGCAAGAAGAAAAGGTGGATTTTACAATATCCGAATATACCCTCTGCTATACGCCCGGTACCTCACGGCGAAGGACTACCCGTTCCTGAGCCCCCACACTCATTCTCCCTGGAGTCAGAGGACGAGGAGAATGAAGGAACCTGCAAAACTTGTGAGCCTTCAACTTCACAAGACCCTGAATTTGTTTATAACTTGACATCTTCTAAACCGCACATGATAACTCAGAATGAATTAAACGACCTTATCAGAGATTTAGAACTGCCAAAGAGTAAGGCAGAGCTGTTGGGCTCCAGATTGCAACAGTGGAATCTCCTCGCTGAAAATGTTAGTGTGTGTAAGTTTCGTGACCGTCAAAAAGATTTTGTCCCATTCTTCATCATGGAAGGTGACCTTGTAGCTTGCAACGACATCGATGGTCTGATGGCAGCTCTCAACATTATTCACAATCCTGATGAGTGGAGACTGTTCATTGATTCATCGAAGTTGAGTCTAAAAGCTGTTTTGTTGCATGTTGGCAACGTATTGCCATCAATTCCAGTTGGTCATGTAGTCCACATGAAGGAAACATATGACATGAAGGAACTTTTGAGCTGCATAAACTATGACAAACATCAGTGGCAGGTTTGTGGTGACTTGAAAGTTGTTGCTATCGTGCTTGGACTGCAGCCGGGCTACACTAAGTATTGCTGTTTTCTGTGTGAATGGGATAGTCGGGCTAGGACTTCTCATTACATCAAGAAGGATTGGTCACTCCGACACTCATTGGAACCTGGAACAAAAAATGTTCAGTATCCTCCACTTGTAGAATCGAGCAAGATTTTGTTACCACCCTTACACATCAAACTGGGCGTCATGAAAAATTTTGTTAAGGCTATGGATAAAATGGGGGCAGCTTTTAAGTACCTCGGTGGTAAATTCCCAAAGCTCAGTGAAGCAAAAATCAAGGAGAGGGTGTATTTGTTGGTCCACAGATCCGCGAGCTTCTTAGAGATGAGGAGTTCGACCGTATCCTAGGTGGTGAGAAGACAGCGTGGAATGCTTTCCGGTTAGTAGCAACCAATTTTCTCGGAAATACCAAAGCTGACAATTACAGGTAGCTGGTGGAAAACCTGCTGTTGTCCTATCAAAAAATGGGCTGCAATATGTCTTTAAAGATACATTTCCTCATTCGCACCTGGAATTTTTTCCGGCCAACTGCGGAGCAATCAGCGATGAACATGGTGAACGTTTCCACCAGGATATCTCAGCGATGGAGAAACGCTATCAGGGGAAATGGAGTCCATCATTGTTAGCAGACTACTGCTGGACAATAACAAGAGATGCTCCAGAAGTTGAATACAAGAGACAAACAAAGAAGCGACGGGTTGAATCAATATAAGTAACTGCATTATACAGGTATGTTACTAATATATGGTATACATATACGCAAAATGTGTAACTTAAATTTTTGGAAACTGTAGCCAGTCGACTGTTTTTATGGTCATATTCGTTTTCAGCACCCCAAAATCCATAATAGGAAACACATTTTATCTCCGAACACAAACTTTTTCAAAATTTGTAGATCAGTGAATTATTTTTTATTATAAATATTATTTAACTCCCTCGAAATACATCGTCAATAATGAATGAAGGAAAAACATTGGATATGAAAAGTTTACACACAAAATCCAGTTCTTCATCAGTAAACAACTTATAATTAGAAGAAATTTTATAGGGTCTCTGAAATAATGTGCGGAGTAAATTGATCTTAAAGTTGATAGGCAAGAATGAGTTAAATTTAGTTGTTGTTAAACCAGTAAATGTTGAGTTTCTCTAAACGAATGTTATAAATCTTTTGGGATTTCTTGATATAGTTACATCCAAACACGACAAACTTCCAGTAATTTTCCACTCGAGATGTAAATTCTATATTGGGATCATGGGATGTAAACCATTTAAGTAATTAAGAAATTGTTCCATGCGAGATGATGATCGAAGTAGTACAAAAGAATCATGAAAGTATCTTTGATAGAGATAAAGATTAAATGGTTGATGGGTAGTGTCGTCCATTCACATTTTCTCATATGACATGAGTATATTACTAAGGATTGCTCCGAGGGGACTTCCCATTACTACACCTTCAACTTCAATGTCTTCAGGAACTATTTCAAGTAGTTGTTGAAATTGTGACTCCTTTAATCATTGAACATTATGATTATTACTGAACAATTTAGTTATTACATTCAAAGTTTCAATTAAAGGAATGTTTATAAATAGGTTTCGATCAATGAAAGAAAGCCACCCCCCGCCTCCTTTAGTTAGCTTTATAAGGCTAACTAACGAAAATATTACGACCTAACCTAACCAATTGTTAGGTAAACTGTACGCCTTGACGATTGGTTAGGTTAGGTCGTTATATTTTCGTTAGTTAGCCTTATAGGCTAACTAAAGAAGGCTGGGGGTGGCTTTCTTTCATTGATCCTAGGTTTCCTATCGTCAAAACTGGCCATGACGAATTTGTCTGAATTTTCTGCAGAAATTATATTAACAAAGAAAAAAGTATCCTTAATCGTAAATTCATTAGTAGTTAAATGCTTAAGGAGTGGAATAAAGAAGTGATAGCCTATAATTCATTCACGGTACCTATAGCAAAATAGGTCGAATTGGCCAGTTTGATTTATGGACCTTCGGTAACCCGTATAAAATTCCAGGTTTAAAACCAAAAACATAAACATTAGGTACTATATGTACACACTAGTAGCATCTGACACATTTGGTGGAGGCTCGATCAAAAGAGTAGTACACTATGTAAAAAAAAAAAAAAAACAAGATTTAATGTTTTCAAATACTTAGTGACGGGTTTATTGATGTATTTGTAACGACAGACCGGAAATTCCTTTCCTCGCCTCTTTTCTCACGACTTGAAGAAGTAAACAAAGTGGTGAAATCCGAAAACGTGGGCAGAAGCTCGCATGAAAGTACAGATTTCATTATGACTCCCGAAAAGTTCGCGCTAAATCGTCACGCCTTCAGAGCAGCTATAAAGGCGGGAGTCCGTTTCAGTTCACCCACAATCCCTCTCTGTTCTCCGACCTTTGTCACTAAAGCTCTGCTCCCTCTCAACGGAGGCCCCAAAATTCACTCGACCTCATTCGTCCGACCTTTGCTTCCTTCAAAACATCGGTCCATTCGACCTTCGAATCTCATTTCGGTTCAGCAAGAAGTGCACCACCGTTGCAAGCCTGCCACTTCGTCCACCGTCGTGAGCACCTTCACTCCCGCAAACTCATTCTGTCCTCAAGCTTTCATCATTTATCCGGCTCACAGACTCTGGCGTCTCACAGCCTATACCTAGCACCAAACCCAGGTCTGTAAACCTTTTGCATTGGCCCAACTCACTTGGCCTACAGTTTTTACTGCGTCGTGCTAGGCTACTTTTTTACATAACCTATAAACTAAACAAACTCTCAACCTAACGGCATAGTCTCTCTGAAATGTCTTTGAATACCGTTAAATCGAACTCACATATTTTTGTTAGTGTAATACCGCAAATAGGCTTATTGCTGTTTGTTAACTATCGTATATATATATTTTATCATCATAATTATTGTTTTTAACACCACTCCATTATTTAAATCTTATTCTGAATAAAATCACTCATTACTTTCAATAATCATTATTTTGTAACATTACACAATTAAAAATAAAATAACTGTTATTTACTGCAAATAATGATTCGTTTATTTTTGTTAATTAAGCAAAAACTACAAAGCCTTTTTATCAACTTCACAAAATACAAAAAAAATAAAAAATACTTGAAAATACAAAATACTTTACAAAATACTTGTACATTATTTATTTGGCCGAAAGACCAAATTGGTGACCCTCCTTAAACTCTTTAATTAACTGAATAACATTTATTATTACGGGCCTACTGTCATCAGGCCTCTATATATTAATTATTTTATTAACGTTTTAGCCCTGAAAATGGGTACAGTTAACCTGAAACTAATGGGTATCAAATGATGTTCAAATTCCTGCTGGTTATATGAACCCTTATCTATTATATATTTTCGCCTGTCTGTTTGTTTGTTTGTTTGTCTGTCCTTTATGCAAGCGCAAACCGTTTGACCTAGAGCTACCAAATTTGGCACGGGAACCTCTTATGGGATGAAAAATGTCAACACAGAGTCGGTTAGCCTGTCTGTTTGTCTGTTTGTGAAATTTATCCCGGGCAACGCCGGGTACCTCTAAAGGACGTGTGTGTGTGTGTTTCAGCCATAACTCCAAAATGGAAGCAGTTACAAACATGAAACTTCATACACAAATTGATTAGGTCCTCAGGTTGTGCCCCTGGGTGTTAATAAATTAAATAATGAAAATTACTGGGCCCGAAGGCCCCAGCACCGCGATTAAACTACAGAAAAGAACGCAGCCGTGAAAATTTTGATTATTTGGTCAATAAAACTATATAAAAGAAGTCATGAAAATCTTGAGCTTCACATATAATTATTTTTTAGGGCGACTTCAAACCGTTTGACCTAGAGCTACCAAATTTGGCACGGGAACCTCTTATAGGATGAAGAATTAAGATAAATCATTTTAATCAAATTCAGCCTTTTGTGTTAAACTTTATTTTATTTAAACTGGGGATCTAATGTGAAATTTATCCCGGGCAACGCCGGGTACCTCAGCTAGTATATATATGAGAAGAGAGAGGAGAGAGAGAGAGAGAGAGAGAGAGAGAGAGAGAGAGAGAGAGTTGACAAAAGTAAATAGACACCACGATGATATTCATGAAGAACAAATGGCAAAGCTCATCAATGGAATGCTAGAACGTGTGTCAGTTATATTGAATAGAAAGGGGGAAACACCCTCATTCTAAATATATTCATTCAATGAATATGTCTTATTTATTGACTTTTATTATCAAATCTAAAACTGTGGGGAATCCTACGTTGGAGGGGGCTCAGTCTCCTGTGGAAGTTGCCCCCTCGTTAGTGAGGGGCTCTTCAACTCCCGACAGCCTTGGCTGTTCGGGAAACGGGTCGTGCTAGGGGGCGGTCAGAATAGGGAAGGCTCCCTCCGTGCAATGCTTTTTAATGCTAGGTCAATTAGGAACAAGTTTCGCGAGCTACGGGCGCTCTTAGCATCAGAATACCAGGATATCGTTGCTATCACCGAGTCCTGGATTCATACTGATCGTAGGGACTACGTTGGGGAGTTCGAAATTCCCGGGTATAGAATGTTTCGCAAAGACCGCAACCCGCGGGGGGGGGGTGTACTAATATACGTCAGAGACACGTTGAGTCCGGTTGACTGCCAGTTCCGGTCGGAACGGGAGCTGCTTGGCGTCGATCTGAACGTGGGAGGGACGAACTATAGGTTAATCTTGGTGTACAGACCTCCGCATCTCCTCCTCGAGGAGGATACAGCCCTGTACACCGAACTCAGTAGCCTGCTAGGGGATAGGGTGTGTGTAGTTTTAGGAGACTTCAACTGTCGCGGCATAAAGTGGGAAAACAGGACTGCCGATGCTGAAGGAGGAGGCTAGTTGACTTTGCTGATGAGAACTTCCTCACTCAGTGGGTCAACGAGCCTACACGAGGCGAAAGCGTTCTAGACTTAGTATTCACGACCGAAGACAACCTCGTCACTGGCCTCACCGTTGACGAATCGTTGGGCGGGAGTGATCACGGTATTATTAGGTTCCGTGTGTGCGTCCCTCGGGTGAAGCGTAGTAACTCGAGAGGCAGTAAGCTCGATCTCCGGCGGGCGAACTTTGTTAGCCTCAGGGATAGCGTAGCAGAGATGGGGTTAGAGGTTGGCGGCGATGTTGAGGGAGTGTGGAGTGCATTCCGGGATGAGTTTATGGTGCTGCAGTCTGCTGCCATACCCTCAAAACTGGTCACCCCTGCTTCAACGCAGCCTAAGTGGTTCAATCGTGGCATCGCTTCGGCTATCCGAAATAGGAAAGTAATGTATAGGAGGGCGAAGGCCAATCGTTCCCACGAGAACACTGAAGCGTATGTCCGCCTGTGTAGGGAAGTGAAGGCGAAGGTTAGGCTAGCGAAACGTAACGAAGAACTACGGGTGGCAAGCCTCTGCAAGAGGAACCCTAAGGAGTTCTTCAGTTATGTTAATAGTAGAAAGCCTATTAGAAGCATGATAGGTCCTTTAAAGGACGGAAGCGGCGTTCTGCGGACCTCCGACGCGGACATCGCTAAGGTGCTTAATGAGTACTTTGCGGGAGTGTTCACCAGGGAGGATACCCGCGTCATCCCCGAGCCAGCTGTGAGGCACGAAGGTGCTGACCTGGATAGTGTTAGATGTACCGCGACAGTCGTTGCTCATAGAATAGACAACTGAGCGCGTTTAAGGCTCCTGGGCCAGACCAGTTTCTCCCCAGTGTTTTGCGAGAAGTGCGCGACCAGGTGGCTCCCCACCTGGCTACAGTCTTCAACAAATCGTTGGAGACGGGCCAGGTGCCTGGTGACTGGAGAGAGGCCAACGTGACCCCTATCTTTAAGAAAGGGGATCACGAAAGTCCAGGGAACTATCGTCCTATTAGTCTCACTTCAGTTGTAGGTAAATTATTAGAAAGGATAA
Organism: Bathynomus jamesi; assembly: GCA_023014485.1. Taxonomy (NCBI): domain Eukaryota; kingdom Metazoa; phylum Arthropoda; class Malacostraca; order Isopoda; family Cirolanidae; genus Bathynomus; species Bathynomus jamesi. The sequence continues at coordinate 70,860 of JAJOZX010003904.1, forward strand.
TAGCTGATAGAATCGTTGACCATTTGGATTCCTACAAGCTGCTTGGGGACTCCCAACATGGGTTTAGACGGCATAGGTCGTGTCTCACCAACTTGCTCGAGTTTTTCCACGTCATGTTGAGTGAGTACGATAAGAGTAGGGCGATTGATATACTTTATCTCGACTTTCAGAAAGCCTTTGATAAGGTACCTCACCGCCGGCTAATGGCGAAAGTGCGCGCGCTGGGTATCGGTGGGGAAATAGGTAGGTGGATTGAAAACTGGCTAAGGAATAGGCGGCAGAGGGTGGTAATTAAAGGGGCTAGTTCGGGTTGGGCCTCGGTCACTAGTGGGGTTCCTCAGGGTTCCGTTTTGGGGCCACTGTTGTTTACCATTTACATAAATGATATCGACGGTGGCATCGTCAGTCGGATCGCCAAATTCGCTGATGACACCAAACTTGGGGCCAATGTTGGGACGCCCGAAGCGATCGAGGAACTGCGTGCGGACCTAGGTAGGATAGGAGAGTGGTCCGAAAAATGGCAAATGCCGTTTAACTTGGGTAAATGCAAAGTGATGCACATTGGCTACGCCAATCCCAAGTCGGACTACTCGATGTTGGGCAGTAATATCGAGGTGACTGATTTAGAAAAGGACTTGGGTGTGCTAATTAGCAGCGACCTTAAGTTTACGAAACAGTGTGTAGAGATGGAAAAGAAAGCCCAGAAACTATTGGGTTATATCAGGAGGCAATTTCAGTTTCGGAACAAGGAGATTGTGCTCTCACTGTACAATTCCCTTGTTCGGCCGTACCTGGAGTATGCTGTGCAGTTCTGGTCGCCCACCCTCAGGAAAGATATTGAGAGGCTGGAGCGAGTGCAGGCGAGGGCCACAAAGTTGATCCCTTCCGTTAGGCATATGGGCTACAATCGACGGTTACGCGCCCTGAACTTGTTTTCGCTTGAAACTCGGAGGCTGCGCGGTCAACTGATCGAGGTTTTCAAGCTCTTACGAGGGTTCAACGATGTCGATTTTAGAAGTATGTTTAGTTTAAATGATAACCCAACTCGCAACAATGGTTGGAAGTTGGATTTGAAACGGTTTAGGACTAGTGTGTGTGGGAATTACGTTACGTATAAGATCTGTGACACATGGAACAGGTTACCTTCGGAAGTTGTGAACAGTTCCTCTGTGGATCAGTTCAAGAAAAGGTTAGACGAAATCTTGCACACTATTTGAGTGTGTAAAGACATTTAGGACCTCAGTCTGCGGAAATTTCTTTTCCTGTAAAATAGTTGATATCTGGAACCAACTTCCCTCAGAGGATGTTTCCAGTCAAAGTGTAAATCTGTTTAAAAATAGGCTAGACAAAGTACAGAACACACTCATAGTTTAAGATTAAAACCTCAGAAAACTCTGCAGGAGTTCGCTTGCTCAGTGTCTCTGTGAGCAAGCTAAATATAGAGCTATTTATATATTCTCCACTTTCCTGTAAAATTTCCTTGGCTACTTTTCCAGGGTCAAGGTATTTTCTTCAACCTTTTTCCGTACCTGCCTCTGGCAGGGAGGGAGCGGAGGGTGGGGAGAGAGCCTTCTACTTTTCTATCCAGTTTTCTACTACTGCTAGCATAGTTTGAAAGACAAAATTTTCCCTGGCACCCGTTGCCATTGGTACCTCCTCGGTATGGGCCGCAAGGCCTTTTGAGGTACTTCTTTTCCTTGTAACTCCTTGTAACTCTCTCTCTCTCTCTCTCCTCTTCTCTCTCTCTCTCTCTCTCTCTCTCCTCTCCATATATATACATATGGGAATGAACTCAGAATGGTTCCCTGAGGTTTTTTATAATACACACAGACTATGCATGAAACAAGGAACTCTTCTGGGAAAATTATCATAAATCCATTATGTCCGAATAAGTAATGGTAAATGACAAACACGATAGTTTTTTCTTTTTCATGATGTTAGCCCGATGTGAGCAACGGGTCACTCGCAAAGCAGATAGCTGGTGAGGGAAGCTATATTTTTGGGACCTCTTTGCGAGTGACCCGTTGCCCACGTCGGGCTAACATCATGAAAAAGAAAAACTATCGTGTTTGTCATTTACCATTACTTATTTGGACTATAGTGGATTTAATTTTCCCAGAACAGTTCCTTGTTCCATGCATGGTCTGCGTGTATCGTATATATATATATATATATATATATATATATATATTAGGGTGTCACTTAAATGCAAAGTTTGAAATTTTTCATGCTGACACCCCGCGAATCTATTCCATTGGTAAAAAAACATGGTGACTGAAAAATCTTTTTATTTGAATAACTATAAAAGGTCGCCCCCGCCTTCCAAAGTTTAATGCTTGCGCGGCGTCTCCATAATCGTTCATTAGATATCTATATATCTCTATATATGTGTGTGTGTGTGTGTGTGTATCTGTGTGTGTCTGAATATCTGAGAAATAAAGTGAACAATACTTAACGATTCACCGTTTCTCATTTCAGCTACGTGATTTCTGGTGATGGAAACCCGGAAGTGTATATACCTATTAGGGGCAGCGGTTGATGAGGTGAAAGGATGCAAGCTTCCTTCCTACAGGCAAGCATTCGGTTACTTCCTTTACCTTCACCATGAAAAGAAAATGACAATACGTGACGCGTTGAGGAAGTCACTTCGAGCAGTGATGTCCTTCTGGGAGAAAGCTCACATTCCAACCAGACTCGAGACACACTGCGTCAGCAAACTGGATAAAGTCTTCGAGGAGTGGAAAGGACTCAAAAAACACGCCTCAAGGACGAGCGATTCACACAAGACGAAAGAAAAAGAATTCATTGAACGCCTCGATCGTCTCTTTGACATCGCCCACGCTGATTGTGAGAAATTTGGTCAAGTACCCAGAGGATTGGGAGTTCCTTCAGCAGCAGCGCCAGAAAGAACGTCCAGGTTCAATGGCAGGTTTGGACATGACCCATCAGCGCCAAGTCAAAGATTGTACTCGACGTCGGGAGGAAGAGGAGAAACGAAGAAAGCGATCAGCAGCTGAAATGGAGGCAGTATCCAACGAAGCGGTTTTGGAGTCCTCATCCTCCAGCTCAGGTGATAGCGAAGAAAAAGGAGCATGTGGTGGTTCGTTAGCGTCTAAACAAAGAGCAACGAAGAACATCATGACATCGGAATTGGCGCAGCAGCGCTTGATCGCACGCAACTCTCGTCAAGAAAGGCCACATATCTGCTGTTTGAGGCAGCTTCCAGCTTAGGGCATGATGCTAGCGACTACAACATCAATCGTGGATCCATTCATCGTCAGCGTGAAAAATTCCGTACCCTTAAGGCTCGGCAACTGAAGAGCGAGTTCCAAGGCAATAGTCCGTTGACTGTTCACTGGGACGGAAAACTCATGCAAGATCTGGCCAAAACTTCTGTCAGGAACCGCGCTGGCACAAACAAATGCCATCATAGATTGCCTGAATGAATGGGGAGTGACCGATCATGTCAAATCTATGTGTTTCGACACAACCGCGACAAACACAGGCCACCGTGGAGGAACTTGTGTTCTTCTGGAAGAAAAAGTTGGACGTGACCTGTTACACTGCGCGTGCAGACACCATGTACTGGAGTTGGTGCTACAGGCGGCATTCGCAGCATCGCTAGATTCAGTATCTACCGGTCCAGAAATTCTGCTTTTCAAGCGCTTCCATGATTATTGGACCCGCATTGACCAGCAACAGTTCCAAACTGCGGACACAGATGCGTTCACCAAAGCAGCTATTTTTAAGCAAGAACGGAGCTCATTGAGTTTGCAAAATCACAAGCACTTAAGTTCGTGATGACTATCAGGAATTCCTCGATCTTTCCGTCATCTTTTGGAGGAGTTCCATACAAGGGACTAAACTTCCGCGCCCTGGTGCTATGCACCGGGCGAGATGGATGGCTAAGGGGCTCTATGCCATCAAGATCTGGCTCTTCCGAAGACAGTTTAAACTGACGAACACTGAGGAACGCGGAATTCGAGATATCTGCCTCTTTTCTGTTCTAGTTTACATGAAAGCGTGGGCAACAGCTCATCTGTCCATCGAAGCTCCGCTGAATGATTGGGAATTGATGAGGACGCTCCTTCGATACCCGCACAAGAAGATCTCTGATGGTACCACCAAGAAGCTGTCTGCGCACCTGTGGTACCATTCGGAGGAGGCAGTGGGTCTGGCGTTCTTTGATGAGAGGATATCGATGGAAGTGAAGTGCAGCATGGTTGCAGCGTTAGATCAAGAAGCCCCTCACATGCCGCCAAAACGACCTTTGGTTCTTGATACTATGTCCTCAGTGACAGCAAAGGACTGGAGCAACTGATCACAAAGAACACCCGAGGATTTTCTCAAAACTTCAGTTGCCAGATTGCTTTCTGCTCCACCATCCCAGTTCATGGACGTCAAACTCTGAATACGTGCAAGCTCGGGATGTGGTCTCCAAACTTGCAGTGGTGAACGACAGAGCAGAACGGGCCGTGGCTCTGGTGAGGAGCTGAACGGAAAGTTGACAGTGAAAGAAGAACAGCTCCAGTTCCTCGTTCAAGTTGTCACTGACCACAGAAAGCAACACCCAGCTCCGAACAAATCAGCATTAGTGAGGACGCGAAAGAACTAATCACTGATCAGCGTATGAGCACCAATTATTCTGCTACTGTATATGTATTTTATTTCTCAAAGTTTTGCTTTTGTTGCTTCTCCATTTTGTACCATTATTCGCCAAATTATGTCTTCTATTTTGATTATATAATAAACTGTTTGTATTCTTTGCGTTTTTAAGTGTCTTACTTTCGTTATTTCACCAAATTGCCTTGTTTTTTATTATCTGGTTCGGCCCAAGCTGTGAACACTGAACAGCTTGTTGACGTCAACAAATGGGTCTTGTTTTCAGTGACGAGGGCGACCTTTAAATGATGACCAATCAGGACCAAATTTCTCTTCCGTATGTTTTACACCAAATGGAACAATTTTAGGGGGTGTCATAGGAAAATATCCATCGTTTAATTTTCCCCCTATTACCTAGTGACACCCTAAATATATATATATATATATATATGGTGATGCCTAAATGTGTTTCATAAATCGCAGGGTGTATTCTGGAGACAAAAGTAAAAAAAAGACCATAAAACATAGGTCGAGTCGAGCTATAGCACGCGACAGTAAAATGAAACTCAAAAGATTTTTACATTTTCTGCAAATCCACAGTGTGATACAATTGATTCATTAAAGAAATGTTTGAAATTCTTTCCTACTTCTTGAATGCATGCCTCAGCACGTCTCTCTCTCTACCTACCCACCTCATCGTAAACTACCACGAACCACCATTCTCTCGCTTGCTCATACTCACTCATTTTCCACCTTTAACTATCTCTCCCTTTCCTATTTTGCGACGTGTTGAGGCATCCATTCAAGAAGTAGGAAAGAATTTCGAACATTTATTTTAATGAAGCAAATGTATCACACTGTGGATTTGCATAAAATGTAAAAATCTTTCGGAGTTTCATCTTTCTGTCGATTGCTATAGCTCGAAACCTACGGGTTTCTCGACCCATGTTTATATGGTCTTTTTTTCTTTACTTTTGTCTCAAGAATACACACTGCTATTTATGAAACACATTTATGCATCACCCTGTATATATATATATTTATAATATATATATATATATATATTATATAATTTTTACAAACGAGCCATCGTATAAAAAATATATTTATTTTTTTTGACAAATTAATTTATTATTAATAAGATCCCTTTTAAAAGTTGGAATTATAGTTGGAGATTTATTTGTAATAGCATTCAGATACTTAATTAAATAAAAGTTTTTAAAAGTATTGAATATATATATATATATATATATATATATATTATATATATATATATATATATATATATATATATATATATATATATATATACTGTATATATATATATTGCAGACAGTAGACAGCAATTCCCTCCTTCACCAAATCCCGCAAATGAGGCGGGATGTTGCAGAGGGTCGACCGCAGGGGTCGACTCCCCTGAAGTAAGTAAGTATACGGGGTGGCGCAAAAGTCGCGCATCATAGGAATTTTCAGTGTTGATTATAATATATTATTTTTTCTTATAGGTAGGGGATGGCTGCGAAATTAAAATAGAAGAGAGGGTGAGCTTGGTTTTAGTGTATGGAATACTAGGTACAACAAATCGATGAATCGGTACAGAATTTAAATTCTGTACCGATTCATCGAATTTAAATTCTGTACTCGTCGAACCTCGTTGCTGTTCCGTGCGTTGGTCTCTCTCTTCACACGAAGGTCAAGTTGGTGGACCCGCCTCTAGGTCTGGCTTGGTGGAGGAGTGAGTTGCTTTCTCGCGCTCTCCACCGTACATAGCCAGGTACACCCGGCTCATCTGGTACCGTCCCGAACCAGGCATCTAGTCTTCTTTGAAGACTTCAACTTTCACCCCTGTAACGTTTCTGAGGTCCTTAGGAAGCTGGTTAAAAAGTCTTGGCCCCCTGATAACCAAATTATTTTCCTTCAGGGTTGAGGAGGTCCCTTGTCGGGCCTTTAATTTGGGAACACTACACATCCTGCCTTTCCTATTTTCCAGCGTTATTTGAATGGTAATTGGGTTTAGTTTTAGGTTTGGTACCAGTTTTTCGATCATTTTCCATATGTAGATTATAGTGTACTGATTCATCGATTTGTATCTGGTATTCCATACATTAAGACCAAGCTCACCCTCTCGTCTATTGTTAACTTCGCAGCCATTCCCTTCCTTAAAGAAAAAATAATATATTATAGTCAACACTGAAAATTCCTATGATGTGCGAATTTTGCGCCACCTGTATATATATATATATATATATATATATATATATATATATATATATGTATGTATGTATGTTAACCCCTCCGTCTATGGCCTTGGGCGATTCAAAGTTGACGGGGGTTCTGGTTACGTGGCAGCAACGGATTTGTTACTCTGGAGTAGCTGGTACCGTATAGAGAATCGCAGTAGTTTCTCTTATACTACTCTCCGATTTCTTCTTGCAGTGGATCGGAGGATTTTGTGAGGCTTACTAAATTCTCTAAGGGTTCCCCGATTCTTCTTGTAGCGTATCGGAAAATTATTTTTCTCTGTTTTAAGACTAAGTTCTCTGAAGAAAACAAGGCTCGAAGGAGAAGACAAAGATATTCTCTTACTGTAGTTTACTGTTAAAATGTTACAGGTAATGTTCAGCCTCTAAGTCAGATCAGACAATCAAAATGAACACTGGAGAAATTTTAGGCGTTTATGTACTACATTTTTAATGACATCATTATTATTTCATACTGACCTGCTTTGTTTTTTATTCTTAATAGGCTGAATTATTTTGCAAAATATTTAAAGTTAAGGTAAATATTTTAGCTGTAGCAATGTCTAGACAGATAAGCAAAATATTTGAAGATGAAGCCATATTTTTATTTTAAACCGCATATTGACAGATCTGATGTTATCATGATCTGCCGAGTTAACTAAAAATGGAAATTGAAATATACATTTTATTATGAATTACAATTAAACATGCATATGATCCAAAATTAAATGCTTAAAATTTAAAATTAAGTGTTAAGCAAGACATGACTTCATTTTTTACAACTAAGAGAGAATGTATAAAGAAAATGAACATTGCAGAATTTAACGATTACATTATTAAGCTAAATCTAAAAAAATGATGAAGTAACTTAAGAAGAAATAATTCACCATTTATTCAGTAAAAATAAAATAGAAAGCAAATAAAAATTTTATCCGAACTGCGTCAGCGTTATGCGAGTTTGGACTCTATATGTAAAATGAATAAGAATATAATATATATGAATATAAGGATTATATGAATATAAGGATTATATGAATATAAGGATTATATGAATATAAGGATTATATGAATATAAGGATTATATGAATATAAATATATATGAATATAAGAATTATATGAATATAGGAATTATTCATTGTTCATTTTTACATACATACATATATTTATTAGAAAACGAAAATTATTTTATATCAATTATTTGAACAAAGGAAGTGCGAATATTAAATGACCTTTCCGAGTATTTTCGATAGGTTGATTTTAACTTCTCATTTCTGACTGACGAGATTATTATTGATTATGGCTTACCTGCAATGGGAGAGGTAAATTCCATAATCTCGATTAGAAGTGATGAGGGACTTACACCTTTACTTGGATCGCACCCATCTACCGGAAGTGTCACTACTACAGCATCTGAATTCGGAGGACCGTCACCCATCCAGCCATTGAATCGATCCAAGGTTTCTTAACCTCGCTGATCTAATGGGAAGTAGTGTTGCGACGTGGCCACAAAGTAACCCCTGAATGATTCAGAGCTAAACTTAAATATTATATAAATGTTTTTAAACGTAAATGTAACAGCCAGGAAGCTCATTTGCCTACGATGTCGGGGGCGAATGTGCCCCAAGGGCAGCGACGACAGAGTAAGATGCTAACTGGACCCAACCCAGCAGGCGCTGCAGTCAGTATGGGGGGGACGAACCAGAGCCTCACCGCTCAGAATCCACCAACGTAACCACTGAGCTACCGAGCGCCCATAAATATAATTCTAAAATATTTTCTTCAATAACTATTGTTTCTCGTTGCAGCTTTGTATTATGAATCATAATATGCGCGAGAGTTACGTATTATGACTTGTTGCTAATTTTAAGGGCTACTTCGGGTCACGTTAGAACATCACTTCCAGTTAGATCAGCGAGGTTAAGCGACGTTGTGTCCGTTCAGGAGTTGGATGGGGGACCGTCCTTCGCGTCCTTTTCCCCCTCTTTTCCATTCCGACGACACAGTTGTCGTCCCTTCTCCTGATAAGGCTGAACTTCTCGCTCAAACTTTCGCTTACAATTCAACCCTGAACGATTCCGGTGCTGTTCCTTCATCTCCCCCCCCCCTCTGACTTTATTATGTCTGAAATTAGAATCTCTTCTAAAGATGTTTTTTTCTGCCCTATTTGGGCTCAACTCTAGGAAGGCGTATGGTCCTGATGGTGTTCTTCCTGTTCTCAAGAACTGTGCATGTGTGCTGATACCCTGTCGAGGCAAACTCTTTCGTCTTTCTCTCATCTGGTACTTTTCCTTCCTGCTGAAAGTTCACTTTCATTCAGCGTGTCCCGAAGAAGGGCGACCGCTGCCAACCTTCCAACTATCGTCCAATTGCTTTGATTTCTTGCCTTTCTCAAGTTTTTGAATCTATCCTTAATAGGAAGATTCTTAAACACCTTTCTTCTCACAATCTTCTTTCAGATCGTAAGTATGGATTCCGGAACGGACGCTCTACTAGCGATCTTCTTTCATATCTCTCTGACTCTTGGTCATCCTCCTTTCGGATACATATCAAACGTTTTTGATAGAGTGTGGCACAAATCTTTAATTTCCAAACTGCCCTCTTTCGGTTTCTATCCTTCTATCTGTTCCTTCATCTCTAATTTCCTTTCTGGCCGATCTACAGCTGCGGTTGTAGATGGCCACTGTTCTTCTCCTAAAGCTATTAACAGTGATGCTCCTTAGGGTTCTGTCCTGTCACCCACTCTTTTCCTTTTATTTATTAATGATCTTTTAATTCGCACTTCCTCTCCTATTCACTCCTATGCCGATGATTCCACTCTTCACTTCTCCACCCGCTTCGCAAAGCGTCCCTTTCAACAGTCACTCCATGATTCGCGTAGGACGGCTATGGTACACTTGACTTCTGATCTTTCTGTTATCTCTGATTGGGGCAGAGAAAACCTTGTGGTTTTCAATGCCTCAAAAACTCAGTTTCTCCATCTGTCTACTCGTCACAATCTTCCACACGACTATCCCCTTACCTTCAACAACACACAACTCAATCCTTCCTCTTCTCTTAACATTCTTGGCGTTTCCTTTTCTCGTGATCTTTCCTGGAAAGATCACATATATTCTGTTTCTCAAACAGCTTGTAAGAGGTCAGGTGTGCTCTACCGCCTCCGCAGTTTTTTTACCCCCACTCAGTTGCTGTACAGGGGTCTTTTTCGCCCCTATATGGAGTATGCTTCTCATGTGTGGGGTGGTTCAACCTACACAGCCGTATTTGATCGGGTGGAATCAAAGACTTTTCGTTTTATCAATTTCGCACTTCTGACTGATTGGCTTCAATCTCTCTCCCTTCGCCGCAATGTTGCCTCATTCTCTCTTTACTATCGCTATTATAACGGACACTGCTCTTCTGAACTCGAACTGCATGCCGCCTCCTTTAAGGAGAGCACGCACTACCAGACTTTCTACACTTTCTCATCCCTTTTCTGCCCAACTATCTAATCCAAGGGTTAATCGGTATTTTCAATCTTTCATCTACTCAACCGGTGAACTCTGGAACAATCTTGCTCAATCCATCTCTCCTCCTGTCTATGACCTCCCATGGTTCAGGGGCAACTGGGCGACAGACAACTAGGCGACGGGACAAATGGGCGACGACCAACTAGCCGACAGGACAACTGGGCGACAACCAACTAGGTGACAACAAACGTGATTTATATAATTGGGGCAGATTATATAATTGTTATGCAGATGGAACAAAATTGTACCCGAAACCCTTCAGATAGAGTAGAATCTACTGTTTATGAAAAAGTGCTCTAAGTGTGGTAAAGTGTGTTCCTTTGATAAAAATACCCAGTTCTTTCGTTGCCAAAAGCGTCGGTCAGATCTGTAAAAGTAGCAGAAAAAAAATGAAGAATTAATGCCCGGTTAGGTCAATTGAATGCCCGGTCAGGTCGATTGAATGCCCGGTCAGGTCGATTGAATGCCAGATTAGGTCGATTGAATGCCCGGTTAGGTCAACTGGACGCCCTTGACGATTGGTTAGGTTGTCATGATATTTTCGTTAAAAACACACAGTTTTTTCAAACTTGGACCTTTAATTTCTATCTAATGTATGAATATATATAATGTATAAATAATATAAATAAATAAATATATATATATTGTTGTCGCCTAGTTTGTTGTCGCCTAGTTTGTTGTCGCCTAGTTTGTTGTCGCCCAGTTGGTTGTCGCCCAGTTGGTTGTCGCCCAGTTGGTTGTCGCCCAGTTGGTTGTCGCCCAGTTGTCCTGTCGCCTAGTTGGCTGTCGCCCAGTTGCCACCGAAGGCCTCCCATCTTTCAAAACGCAGTGTCTAGGCATCTCGAAAACCCTGGACCTTGATTTTTGCTCTTCTTTTTCTATGGGAGAGGCGCTTTTGCGGCATTTGCCCTTGGCCCCTCCTTCCTGCATAAAAAAAAGATGATATAGCGACCACTGGTTCGGATCCAGCGTAAACATGTAGGTCCCCTCTGACCTCTGCCACTACGAATGAGGTTGAATAACCACAAACATCGTTGTTATTATTATCTTTAAGAATACAATGTAACTTATATTCTACCTGTTAATTTTTTTAACTGTTCTCTGGTTGGCAGTTTGTATTCAGCTGTTTAAACACACACACACACACACACACACACACATGTGTGTATATACAGGGTGGGAGAAAAGTCTTTAAGGATTTTATACATACAAATATATAATTTGTTAATAAATAAATAAATTTCAATGATGTCACTGCAGTGTATGCGATACTTTTCAAAGCAACTATACAAGGCCAGGAATGACCCTAGGCTAGAACAGGAGGCCCTAGGCCAGTGGTGGCGAGCCTTTATTGCTGGCGGGTCCTTTTTGTTACTTTTGATTTTTAGAAAGAAATTGGGTCACAATAATTTATTTACTATTTTTAGTGAGAAACTTCTTGTTGGATTTTAGTTGCTAATGTTTTGATCCGAGGTTTATATTTAGTTGTCTTTAGTCTCACACACGCAGCACTCATATCTGTGCCAAGGCGATTCCTAGTGGTGGATTTGACGAAATTCATGGAGGAAAACACTTGTTCACACGAATAAGATGAACCAAACATTGTTAGCAGAGCTAATGCTAGCTTTTTCATTGATGCAAAAGAATTTGGTAAAGAGTTTCATTCTGCAAGAATAAGATTCTCTACTCTTTCTATTGATTGTTGTTCTCTGGTTACACCCAAAATTGACGACTTCAATTCCTTTTCTCGTAACTTCAGATTAAGATCAATAAATTTAATCTTCCATACTGCACTTTCTTGGAAGTCAACTAATTCCATTTCTAAATTACCAATGTCAAGCCAATGAAAAGCTGATAACTGAAGATCTTCAAATTGAATAGTATGAGAGAATTGGATGAATTGTAAGTTGTCATATATATACACACACGTTTTTAAACGTATACTATACGTTTAAAAACGTTTCAATGTGTATCAGCTGTTTATTTCAGTGGGAGAATAAAATAATTTTAAAACTGTAAGCTGTAAGGCAGAAAATATAAAAAATTTGTCATATTTTATTTAAATAAGAGCTCGTGGCTCACTAAAAATTGCCTCGTGGGTCAGTTCGCCATCACTGCCCTAGGCCCTGGGCCCTAGCCACAGTCAGCGCCATGTCAGTAAGGATGGAATACAGCAATGAAGAAAAAGTGTATCTTGTATCGTGGGCTATTTCTTATAATAACTGTGAAGAAAATTTGCGTTTGTTTCAAGACAAATATAATAAACCACCACCAAATGCAACCACTCTTCGATACTGGAAGGTCAAACTTTTGGAACCAGGGAGCCTGGAAAAAGATCGTTCAAAAAGCGGAAGGCCAGTAACGGCGACAGGAGACAACAACAAAGAAAATGTCTTCGCCATTTTTCAAGTCGATCCAACAACTTGAACGAGAAAAGTCGCAGAGGAATTGGGTATTTGCAAATTTTCAGTAGCAAAAATATTGAAATCACAAGGGTACCACTATTATAAACCCATTTACTCTCAGCTCATATACGACGATGATTCTGATAGACGGCTGCAGTTTGCTGAAACAATGAGACAAAAGTTCAACACTGATCCAGATTTCCTCCGAAGGATCAAATTTTCAGATGAATTTGTGTTCGGTTCAACGAGTAAAGGAAACAAATATAACGTTCACTACTGGGCGAAAAAAAATCCCAAAATACGATTGGGTAAACCCGTTAAAACGACTTTACTAACAGTTTGGGCGTGAATTGGTTATTCAGGAATCAGGACTCTTTTCCTTTGACATATCGAGAGATACGATGGATGGAAAACGCTATTGCCAGGTATTGGGAGAGAAAGTTTTTCCACAGTTTACTAATGGCGTTAGCAGGAATTGGCTTTATGAACATGATGGAGCACCGCCACATTACTCTGCAGCTGTCTGTGAGATTCCGGATATGAGCGTTTAAGGAACATGGGTTGGGCGGCGAGGTTCCATCGAGTGGCCAGCTGGATCACGTGATTTAACACCATGTGATTTCTAGCTTTGTTATTTGCGTGACAAACTCTACACCTGGTTTCATCTATCCAAATGTGAGTGCACTTGGCCGCAGAATAGATGAACAACTGAAAAGGATCCTACTCGATATGTTCAGAAGAACAATGAAGAGTTTCACAAGGAGAATCCGCAAATGTATGATAGCGGATGGAGAAGTCTTTGAAGATTAAATTACAATTTAACAAAATATTTGTATGAATAAAATCCTAATACTTTTTGTTTGATTTGTTTCATCGTTTGAACACTTATCTCTATAAGGTTAACAACTAAATAGTTGCATGTATAAAATCCTTAAAAAATTTTCTCCCACCCTGTATATATATACACACACACATTTCAAATTTTTAAATAAGATCCAACAGACCTATTTTCTATTCATTTCCCAGTTTGAGCACCTCCTCCTTTTTCTTTGATTAAAATTAATCAGGAACTAACCTATAATCTGAAGCCATCGCTTCGTGTTACCATTTGCTATAATTAATGAATCTCATTTGCTTTAATGTAATTACGAATTATTAGCTATGAATTGTAAATTTCCGTCTGTTTCAGGATATTGAAAGGGTAGTTTTTATGGAACTTTGCGATGTTTTATTTTTAACTCATTACATCGATAAGTTGATTGCATTCAAGTGTAGGATAATGAATTTTGAGCGCTTTATATTTAATATTAGTGTCCTATTTCAACGTTAGATGTCATTCATTACGCGGTTCTTAGCCGCCGTCCTTCGCTCAGTGGGTAAGAAAGTGAAGGCAATGATGTCGGGTAGAGGGGTTCGAATCCTGATGGTGCTGGTAATATTAATGCAGGAGTTTTTACGGTACGCTCCGGATCGAAATGTCATCAATTTTTAGCTACGTACCAACAGAACGAGTGGACGATGTTTTTGTGATTTTTCTTTTGTCTGACGGTTGACAAACTCTGTAATTAGAAGGAATTCACACACAAAATCGTAATGGACATCAGTCGACAGGAAATTTAATAAAGAAAAATATCTTTTCACGGATAAAAAATCACAAATGAATAGTTTAAGTAAGAAACGGCAAAGAGTAAGAATTTTTAAAACTCTGAAACTACTGTACCATCTACAGTTCAGACCTCGTTGGTACGCTTAAACTTGGGTACTTATTATAATAATATACTCATTAATATAAGATAAGACCTTTAACTAACATATATTTGAAAACCAAAGCCGCTCGTTAATTGCTAAATCAACGATAAAGACTAGAAACTACACAAAATTCACTCTGTTGGTACGCAATCGAAGATCGATGACATTTTAGTCCAGAACGGAATGAGTTGGCCTGAGCGCCGTGCCAGTTTCTGTCTCTCTTCATTATTTATTAATAACGTGGTTTATTAATTTATTATTATTATTATTATTATTATTATATAATATAGATTAGTGATTGATTTAAAATATGTATATATTAATAATGATATTTTGATCTTTCTTTAATTATATCAATTTATTGGAAAGGAGATCACCTGATGAATTATTGAATATCTTCATTTATTTATAAATTGGAGTGTCATACTACTCTCTGGAGCATCCAAAAAGTCTGAAAACATAGGAACTACTTAAAAAAAATAAAAATAAAAATATACACACACACACACACACACACACACACACACACACACACACACACACACACACACCTTTCAACCTTTCAAAGGTTCCGTGCAATGATTCCTCATTTCACGAACGTCAAGCTTGTCGCCCCTCCTCTCGAGTTGGCCTCGTGAAGTAGTGAGTTGGTTTCTTGTACTCTCCACCTCACATAGCCAGGTACGCCCGCCTCATCGGGGATTGTTCTGAGCCAGGCGTCTAATCTTCTTTTGAACTTTTGAAGATGTCCACTGCAACACCATTCGTGTTCCTTAGGTCTTTGGGCAGCTGATTAAACAGTTTTGGCCCTCTCACTACAAAACTATTTTCTTTCAGGGTTAAGGATGTTCCCTTTCTCGCCTTTAATTTGAAAACAGGACACAGTCTTCGTTTTCTACTTTCTACCGTTGTTTAGGGAGTTACAGGGTTCAGAGTAAGATTAGGGACTAGTTTCTCCATTATTTTCCAAGTGTAAATGGTGGTGTATCTCTCTCTCTTCTCCTTTCCAGTGAATTTAGGTTTAATTCGCGTAACCTTTTCCAGTAATTTAGTTCTTTGCACCCTTGATCTTGGCTGTGAAGCTTCTTTGAATCCCTTCCAGCTGTCTAATGTCTTCTTTTTTATATGGGGATGTTAGGACAGAGCAGTATTCCAATTTGGGTATGATCAGTGTTTTCAATTTCAGTAGAGGAATCATTATATTCCTATCGCTTCGTTTAAAGGATCTCAGTATCTGCCCAGTTATTCTCTTTGCTCTGTTTACTGCTATCTTATTTTGTGTTTCAAATTTCGCATCATCAGTCATTACAACCCCTAAATCTTTTGCTCTAGAATTTCTCTGAATTTCCTGTCCATTTGGGGTATAATATTCCATGGATTTTAGGTCTTCTCTTTTTCCGTACCGTAACAGCTGAAATTTCTGAGTGTTAAACTTCATACTGTTGTCTTCCGTCCACTTGTAGATTCTGTTCATGTCGGTTTGTAGAGATCCTATATCTTCTGGATTTCTTATTTTTCTACTGATCTTTGTGTCATCGGCAAAGGATGTTACTGTGCTGTCTCTGGTAACGTCCTCATCTATGTCAGTTTGCATGATTACAGTATGAAGAGTAGTGGAGGTAATACTGTTCCTTGTGGTCCTGAGCTGAGGACTTCTGATGAAGATACTCCTTGTACTGTAACGACTTGCCGCCGCTTACTAAGGAAACTGTATATCCATTTCCCTACTTTTCCCGTTATTCCCATATATTTCAGTTTATGTATCATGATTCCATGGTCGCATTTGTCGAACGCTTTGGCAAAGTCTGTGCATATTACATCATAGTTTTCATTACTTTCAAGTGCATCAATAATGTTGTTGTAGTGTTCCATTAGTTGTGATAGGCATGATCTGCCTGACCGAAACCCATGTTGGTTTCCAAAAAGTCATAGATTTTCTGTATAACTATTCTTTCAAATATTTTGGTGAGATGAGATGTAAGCTACACTGGCGATATATATATATATATACACAGAGGGTGGCCCAAAAGTCTGTTGCCCCGAAAAAAATAGTTTAGAATGCGTCGGGTCAACAGACTTTTGGGCCACCCTGTGTGTGTGTGTGTGTGGTGTGTGTGTGTGGAGCGCGTTTCCCGCCCAAACGTAGGAATTGACAATGGACCGAATCCCCAAGGTGGTTCCCTCGTTTGTAGACGGAGTTATATTCACAAGAACTCTCGACAGTGTTACTTTTAGTTATGGAAATCTATGTAGAAAAACGCTTCCTTCGATAAAGTTTATCGTCAACACTCGTAGAGACGCTCACAGTTCTATTCAATAAGTTTGTTTCATATTTGCCACTCGTACCTCGGTTAGTTCGTCGTCTCGGAAGGTTACTTTTGAGTAAAATGTAAAATGTCTGATTACGCGAGGTAAAGCGTATAATTGATTATATATAATATATATATATATATATATATATATAATGTTATAATGTTTCAGACCAACAAAGACCCGAGAATCCACTCATGGCTGGTCTACCTAACTGTGTTCGTAATTGTGTATTGTGCATGTCCTCCGTGGTGGCGGAGAGGACCTACAATTTTGCGTGGGTTCCGACGACAAAGCCTTAATTTTACTACCTTAAACTATACCCAATCTATCAACATATGCGTCTAATCGATATTTAAACATGTTTATAGACGTGCTACTAATTATTTCTACCGGCAAACTATTCTACCTATTTACTATTCTATGCGTAAAAAAGTTTTTGGCAACTGCTGTCTCGAACTACTTGTAAACTTACACCCCGAACCCATTCATAATTTTCAAAAACCTGGATTAGATCACCCCTTAACCTCCTAGTCTCGAGTGTAATCAATTTTAACTCCTTAAGCCTATCCTCGTACCACTTCGACCTTATCGACGAAATCATCTTAGTTGCTCGTCTTTGAACACTTTCGATTTTGTCTATATCTTTTCGCATATGCGGATTCCAAAATTGGATCGCGTACTCCAAATGGGGTCTAACTAATGATTTATAAAGAGGAACAATAATATCGCGCGATTTGTACCCAAAATTTCGAGCTATGAAACTTAGCACTTTGTTCGCTTTATTGACCGCTGCTGTACTTTGTTTCGCCACTTTTAAATCACCAGTGATGATAATTCCTAAATCTTTTTCCTGCTCTACACTTGCTAACTCCTTCCCTGACATACTATACGCAAAATTACCGTTACGCGAACCTATATGTAAAATTTTGCACTTATCGACATTAAATCTCATTTGCCATGTGACTGACCAGTCAACGATTTTATTCAGATCTTCCTGGATTTTACCTCTATCTTCGTCATTAATCGCCCTACCACACAACTTTGTGTCATCCACAAACTTTGAAACTGTACTGACTAGGCCAACATCTAAATCGTTAATATATATAAGAAAAAGCAAGGGGCCCAATACAGAACCCTGAGGAACGCCGCTCGCTACATTAGCCTAAGACGACTCGGCTCCATCAACGACCACCCTCTGTTTCCTACCTCGCAACCACTCTTCTATCCAATTTATTACTACACCCCTGATTCCATGAGCCTTAGTTTTTCCAATGAGTCTTTTGTGCGGTACGGTGTCAAACGCTATTTGAAAATCTAGATACACTACATCTACTGCCCGATGACTATCGTAAACTTCAACCACGCCTTGAAAAAATTCTAAAAGATTAGTTAAGATAGATTTGTTTCGCCTAAAACTGTGCTGCATATTTCTAATCAAGTTATGCAATTCTAAGTGTCCGACTATACGATCCCTAATTATTGATTCCAGTAGCTTACCTACAACAGACGTTAAACTGATTGGTCTATAATTTCCCGCTGCACCTTTATCGCCTTTCTTAAAGATAGGTGTTACATTTGCTGACTTGAAATTATTGGTACGCACCCTTCAGAAATAGACGCATTAAAAATCTTTGTTAGCGGCACAACAATGCTTTCTTTTAATTCTTTTAGTTGTATGGGATATATGGAATCCGGCCCCGGTGATTTACGCATTTTCATTTTATCAATATAGCGCATTACCGCCCTTTCACTAACCACAATATTATCCAAAGTATTACCACTATCAAAAGGTATTATGTCTATGACCGTAGGAATATTCGTTATATCTTCTATAGTAAAAACTAACGTAAAAAATTCGTTTAGCAAGGTAGCCATTTGCTTGTTTTCAGAAACTAGCTCTCCGTTAAAATTTTTCAACGGCCCCAAGACACTTTTTACTGGATTCCTATTGTTGACGTATTGAAAGAATCGCTTGGAGTTTTCTTTGCCGTCACGAACTATGGAGATTTCAATCGCGCTTGGACTTTTTTATTACACTTTTCGCTTCACGCTTAGAGATATGTAGTTGTTTCGTAACCACAAATTGTCTTTATCGCACTTATGTAGCCTATAAGCCCTATCTCTACTCTTTATAATATCTCCTACTCTAGAAGTAAACCACAAGGGCTTGTTGTTTACTTTCGCACGCTTAATCTTGTACGGTACACATTCCTCATTTATAGTCCTAAATACTGTTTCAAACGATTCCCACATAGTTTTGCGTTGGAGATCCCCATTACATTTTCCCAATTGACGTGTGACATTTCATTTCGAAATTTACAAAAGTTAACCACTATACAGGGTGTTATCAAATTATGTTTCATAAATTAGTATACATATTCGGAACGTCAAAGTGAACAAAATAAGCACACCGGACAAAAAATTAGTCACCCTCTCAGAATGTACCTAATAACGTGTGACGGCGCCTCTGGCCTTGATAACCACACGAATCCGGCGAGGCAGAGACTCTACGAGGTTGTGCATGTACTGAACATCGATTTGCTGCCATTCGTTCATCAGCCGGTCCCGAAGTTCCGCCAGAGTCCGTGGGTGTCTATTCCTGCGCTTCACTTTCTGTTTCCAGCCTGAACAACACCTTCGACGCATTCAGGATTAAAGGCTTCATTGGACCTGCGATGTACTCGTCGCCTCCCATCATTGGAGAACAAACAAAAACGGGACTCATCGGACCAAATTACACGTTTCCAATCTGCCGCAGTCCAGTTTTTGTGCCTCTGAGCCCATTTATAACGTGCCAATTTGTGACTTGCTGTTAACAGCGGCCTCTTCCGTGGTACCCTGCTCCAGATGTCCATCGCATGCAGTTCTCGTCGCAATGTCCGTTCGGAAATTGGTCGCTGGAGAACCTCATTGGTTTCTTGGAGCAATTGTTCTCTGGTTTGAAAACGATTTGCAGTTACTAGACGAGAAACATGGCGGCGGACCCTATTGTCGAGAATTGTTTTCCGGCACAGTTACGCCGTCGATTGTCAGTTGATTGCGAACTACACCACTCTTTGTAAACTCGCTGGACAGTACGCGTTGACACACCAACAAATTGGGCTACTTCAGACATTTTGTGTCCGTGGGCTCTGCCAAACACGATGGCTCCTTTTTGCCACTGAGTAACGTCTGCCTCACGACCCATTTTGCAGACTATATCCAACACACACTTTGTTCTTTACCACCTCACGAAAAAGATCTGATCCTGTGTGCTACGTCACCACTACTTGTCACTTACCAATGCTACATCAGCGCCCTCTGTGTGACCTTGAACTTCCTACTATCGGTGCTATTAGGGGTGACTAATTTTTTGTCCGGTGTGCTTAGTTCCTATGAACATAAATCCACAATCGCTTCGTTTCCGAGATACGTTGATTTTTGCCGAGGACGATACTACTCTCTATACACCTATTGTATCCTTTCTAGATATATCAGAGAACAATAAAATTATTCATTATTATTATTATTATTACAAAGGATTTACATTTAATTTCCAATATTCTGAATAGTTTTTTATTTTCAGTATTGAGTTTCTTAATAATAATTCTAGATAAGAATTTGCAGTATGCTAAGAATACCGTCTTCATTTTTTTTTTTTGCATACTGCAAATTCTTATCTAGAATTATTATTAAGAAACTCAATACTGAAAATAAAAAACTATTCAGAATATTGGAAATTAAATGTAAATCCTTTATAAAGACAGGCTGATATCGACTTCCATTATTATTATTAATATTAATACAGGATTTTTATCTCGATCATAACAAGCACGAGCTACTTCATTTCCGACGCATTACATACGAGAAAAGATAGAAGCAATACTCTTCATAACTTGAAAAATAATAATAATTAAATTGTTCTCTGATATATCTAAAAAGCATAGAATAGGTGTACAGAAAATAGCATCGTCCATGGCAAAAAAAAGCAACGAAGCAACGAAACTTTTTTTATTCACTTTGACGTCCTGAATATATATCCAAATTTATGAAACATAATTTGATAGATAACACCTTGTATACGATGAATGGAAATAATGAGGTTCTTTCGTTTAATTTTAATTATTTCACTCAGATTTCATAGTTAATAATGAACAATTGGTAACCAAACTTAAGTTTTAAGTTCGAATGATTGATTTGTTTCAGTAGTTTCTTTTGAATATTTAAGAAATGAAATGTAAATAATTGGTAATGTGAATTTTTAATAAATGTGAATTTTTAATAAATGTGAATTTTTAATAAATGTGAATTTTTAATAAATGTGAATTTGTAATAAATGTGAATTTGTAATAAATGTGAATTTGTAATAAATGTGAATTTTTAATAAATGTGAATTTTTAATAAATGTGAATTGGTAATAAATCTTAAAACTATTTGGTAACGACAGTGGTTACTGACTTTAACGGTTAAGTTGAAGTAAGTTAAAAACAACAAAATTTCAAATATTTACTGATTCTTAGTTAAATTGACAATCTGGAGCAGAGGTCTAAATATTTCTAAGAGGAGTAGCGTCACTAAACAACCGATCACAGAGTCCGCTTTGCCAAAGCACGGAAGAAGAGTAGAGAACCCTGTCGTTGACACTCTCAGCGTTTAAATAACCGGGGTAGGCGGAGACGATGTAACTTAAGTGCCACCTCTTATCGGGAGGAGCTTAACAGCAAGCTCCTTTAACAGTATATTACATTTAAAATTAGGCGGAATTATATCTAAATTACAATTGCTATTGCAAAATTTTGACAGAACTTGCGGGGGTTAAACCAATCAAACTTTAAATAGTTTCTGTGGAGTCCGAATCTTTCTTTTGATAATTTAGCGTAATTGTACAGCCTGGAGACGCCGGAATAGCGGGCATTTGGGTAAAGTTAAGTTCCTTACAAAAGAATTTAGTTGGAAAGGAAAATGTGCAGTACACCTGAATTCTGTGGTTGATGGAAACAATTTTTATAATAAATTAATTAAATACTGATCGGAGGAGGGTGACATTTGGACTGTAAATGAGTCAGGGTAAGAGAAAAAGGGTAGCATAGAGATTGAGACAATTATTCTTATCTATTGGAATGGTGAAGGAATTTTAGTAAAAATTAATTAAAGAAACTGGAGAAAATGCATTCTTATGTCTGTTACATATCATCGTAGCTGTTAATCCTCTTATCAATCATTTACAAGTAAGAAAAACATTTCTCATGTTAGTACAAAATGTAGCACGCATGATTCTACATCACATGGTACTGAAGAACAAAGTGTTCGCACATGAGCTCAAACATCGAAGCTTACAGATTCTTCAATGTGTTTAATATGCAACGCGCGAAAGAGGGACAGCATACATAAGGTACAAACAACTACGTGTCAGAGTAATCTCTATCAAGCAGCACAAGCTCGGAAGGACATTTCTATGCTTGCCAAAATTGAAGGAGAAGACCTCATTGCAGCTGATGCTGTTTACCACAAATTCTGCATGGCAAGCTATACAAGCAAGCATAACATCAGTGCTTCGAGGAAAATGGAAGGAGGCGAGAACATATACGAGAAGGCATTTATGGCACTAGTAGGAGAAATAGATATTAATCTACAACAAGGAAAAGCTTATAAGTTGAAAACCCTGCTAGACAAATTCCAACGGCTGTTACCTGACCACATTAATACCCAAGCATATACCGTGTAGAAAAACTTCAGCGCCGTCTCATGAAGCATTATGGTGATAACATTGTTATTCATGCCCAGCGAGGACAGTCCAAGTCAAGCATTGTTGTCAGTAGCAGTGTCAGCTTAGGGCATGCTGTCAGAGCCTTTGCTCAACTGAAGGAAGATTTCAACTCTAATGAGATGACACTTGGTTCTGCTGAAGAACAATCAAATGTTCCAGTGAATTCAGAAAGCTTACTTCATTCTGCCATTAGTATGCTTAGACAAGAAATAGCACAAATTGAAAAGCCAACTGAGTACTACAAGCTGCTGAAATCGACCTTAAAACATCTGAAGAATTTGTTCCAGCACTTTTACAGAAGGTGTTCCTCTGGTTGCTGAGCAAAGAGGCATTTGAATCGTGTGATTCAAATTACCACCCAGCAGAAAAATTACAACGTAGAGTCTTAGCTCTTGCAGAAAGTGTTATTCATAGTAGTGACAACAATATTATAACCCCCCTTCATCTAGGACTTGCAGCGCAACTCGATCATGATCGTGGATGCAGACAATGTAGCAAGAACTGCAGTTGTGCAACGAAAGCTAGATGAATAATCATATTATTGCATTGTGCATTAATAAACACAGGCCTGCGATGGTCTTGCTGTTCGTAATATTTTATCACATATATAGTAATTTTTGCACGCTGATTCCGAAAATAATATTCATTTTTCGCCATCACGTACAGATTTTTCACAAAATGTCATATTTCATACTACATATGTAAGTAATTTTCATTAAAATTTACTCAATTAAATTTTGATTAAAAACTACTGCCTATAAATGCTTCCAGATCAGAAGTGACGTCATAGCGTCTTCTAGAACATTCGAGAAACTCACCGCTAGTATATAAGTGATTGACAAGCCACGAAATGAGTCAGTCTGTCTCGTGCGTGCGAGGTTATAGTTCTTTATCATTCAAAGGTGCGCGGTGACTATATTTCTCTTTTGAAATTTGTTTATTTGCCGCAATGGTAACCCCAGAGGGTGTGTAAATAGCCCAAACATTTTCTGTTATATTTTTGGAAAATTTACTGTGAAAAAACAAAGGCGAGATATTACAGACTTCGTCAAGAATGCATATACTATGCGTACTTCGGAATGAAACTTGGGAATCAAGAAAAATCATGGGCTCCACATAAAGTTTGCAGTGTTGTGTTGAACAACTTAGAATGTGGAGTAAAGGTAAAAAGGATTCGTTACCTTTTGGGATTCCAATGGTCTGGAGTGAGCCTAGAAATCACAGCAATGACTGCTATTTTTGTTAATGTAACGTGCAAGGCTACAATACTAAAAATAAAAAGGAACGTTCTTATCCAAACTTTCAGTCTGCTATAAGACCTGTTGCTCATGGACCTGGTATACCTGTACCTACTTAACCAAATACTCTTGATATAACTTCATCTGATTCGGTGTCTGATGACGATGGAAACGATGATATTGATTGTTTTTAAACCGAAACATCTGGTGAACCCCAATTGTTTACACAAAGTGAACTTAATGATTTGGTAAGAGATTTGTGTCTCCCGAAGGATTCTTCAGAGATTTTGGAATCCAGACTTCGTGCAAAGAACTTGCTCTCTCCGGGGACGTCATTTTACTGGTACAGAAATCGAGAAAAAGAATTCATCCAATATTTTTTCTCAAGAAATTTCACTGGTATATCGCAACAATGTTTTGGAACTAATACTTAAGCTAGGCGCTGCAGTCTGTGACCCAAATGAGTGGAGTCTTTTCATTGATTCCTGCAAAAGAAGTCTGAAAGGCGTCCTCCTTCACAGCGGTAACTTGTATGCATCCGTTCCTGTGGCTCATTCGGTTCATTTGAAGGAAACGTACGAAAATCTTGAGCTTCTTCTAGCTAAGGTTAAATACAAAGAACACGGTTGGCTACTTTGTGGAGACTTAAACGTGATTTGTATGTTGTTAGGTCAACAACTAGGTTATGCGAAGTTTCCATGTTTTTTGTGTGAATGGGATAGCCGAGCAAGAACTCAGCACTGGATAAAAAAAGGAATGGCCACGCAGAGTCAATTTGACACCTGGTTCTAAAAACATTCAACGTGAAAGTTGGTTGACACAAAGAAAGTCTTTTTACCTCCACTTCACATGAAATTGGGCTTGATAAAGCAATTTGTTAAGGCCTTGGACGAAGATGGAGAGTGTTTTAAGTATCTATGTGGTAAATTACCAACTCTTTCGGAAGCAAAATTGAAAGAAGGAATTTTCGTTGGTCCCCATATTAGAAAACTGACTTTGTTCATTGTTCATTCAAAGTATTCACCCAATCTTGAAAAAGAAGCGTGGATTGCTTTTAAGGATGTTATTAGCAAATTTATGGGTAACAACAAGGACCCAAATTACCGAAACATTGTGAACAACATGCTAAATAAGTTCAAAGAGTTGGGTTGTAATATGAGTTTAAAATTACATTTCTTACATTCACACTTGGATTACTTCCCTGAGAATCTCGGAGCACTCAGCGAAGAACAAGGAGAATGGTTTCACCAAGACATCAAAGAAATGGAGAAGAGATATCAGGGAAGGTGAGACATACATCATGATGGCTGATTACGCCTAATAAAGAATAGCCCGGATAATGTGGTTGGTTGTGTGTATTCGATCGGATGTGCACAATGTGACTTAGTATATATATGTCAAACGGGTAAAACGTTAGATATTACGGTAAAACAGCATAAATATGCGTGTAGAACAGCAAATAATTCTAATGCATTCTTTAACCATATGTATAGATGTAATCATAGTATCAAGTGGCAGTTCTAAAGCGCTCGTTAAAAACAGATATATAATTGAAAGGAATATTCTAGAATGTGCATTTATCCATTTTAAAAGTAATTTCAATAACAGTGCGGAATGTATAAAATTGACAATATCCTGTTAAGAAATACCTTTTGCCTTTAATGATTCCAATCATTGTTAATCATGTGCTAATCTTTTTGTTTTTTTGTCTCGTGGTATATATTTTTGTCATCTCGCCGCCTCCTTTCATTCCCTGACGAGGTGTACTTCTGAATACACGTAAGCCCTTGGAATCATTTTCTTTTCCTTGTGGGTTTGCATCATATATATATATATATTATATATATATATATATATATATATATATATATATATATATATATTATATATATATATATATTATATATATATATATATATATATATATATATATACAGGGTGGGCCGTAAGTTTCCATACATAGGAAAAATTAAACGTTTGTTTTTATGTTCAGATACCCTAAGAATATGCGTTTGACATAAGATCTTGTTTACTGATGAAGCAAATTTTTACGTCAATGGAGAGGTTAATCGGCAAAACATACGTTATTGGAGTAATGCTAACCCTAACTGGCTGAGTCCGACGAAGATGCAAGGTGCCGGTAAAGTGATGGTGTGGGCCGGGATATGGGGTGACAGAATTATTGGACCAATTTTTGTCAGTGGAAATCTTAATGCCGAAAGGTATCTTAACATGTTGCAAGAAGAGATTTTCCCATCCCTGCTAACGAGGAAGGTAACTTCCCAGTTTACTTCCAGCAAGATGGAGCTCCACCTCATTATGGTCTTCACGTGCGTCGGTATTTGGATCAGCAGCAGTTTCCGGATGCTTGGATTGGTCGGCGTGGTCCTGTGGAGTGGCCTCCCAGATCCCCGATCTCACCCCCTTGATTTCTATCTTTGGGGGCACTTGAAGGCCATGGTGTATCAGGAAAAGATACGAGACATAAATCATCTAAAGGAACGTATCACAACGCCATTACAAGCATAACGTCAACTGTGCTAATGCGTGTTCATCAACAGTGGGGAACACGTATTGAAATGTGTTTCAAAACAATGGCAACCATGTAGAGCATATTATATAAATAAAAATGGTTGTCCATAAAAAAATGTTTATTTTTCCTATGTATGGAAACTTACGGCCCACCCTGTATATATATATATATATATATATATATATATATATATATATATATATATATATATATATATATATATATATATATATACATATATACACTTTTCTGCGCGATAATTCCTCATTTCACTGGGTCAGGCTAACTTTATTGATAAATACATACACTTTTACAATTTTTGCTTTGGTTTTAACATATATAATTGTGAAATCTTACTCTTTACTTTATTTAATTTGGCCATTAAGTTTAGGCTTTACTGGGCTCTTAATTAAAAATAAAAGTTATTTTATTAATAATACATGAATCACAAATAAGAATTATTAATTAGAGTGTATATATTAATCTTAAGTATTATTAGAGATATAAAAAAATACAAAGTCATTATTGAACGTATAATACCAATACTATACAAAGAAATCAATATTAGACACGAGAGATCAGATCTGAATAATCACGAGTAATGCGTCTTTAATCATAGATTACACACGAGAAATGACTAGAGACTTCAAAAAAGTTCGTAAAAGTTTTTATGAACTTTTTTGAACTTTTAGTACTTTTACGAACTTTTGAACTTTTAATAATGTTATGAACTTTAAGTAGTTTTATGCACTTTTTGTAATATTATTATTAATAATATTACAAAAAGTGCATAAAATTACTTTAAAAGTCCAAAATATTAATAATTTATTAATATTTTTGACTTTTAAATAAATTTATTAACTTAAACTTCAGTGAAATAAAGAGTTTGTGTTAAGATTAGATCCTGAATCACAAGCGATCGTGGATGCTCAAGAATTACTGGACAATTCAAAGCTACCACAAGATATTGCTTTCATAGCATCAAACTTTAAATGCTTGACAGATGCAATAAAAAATTGGAAGGTCGTTTAAGTCTTGTGGATGCAATCAATGTTGTAGAAAATGTAAAGACAACAATAATAGGTTCATATAAAGACAATTAGATGATGTTCTGAAAAATAATCCTGATTTCGAGGTTCTCTCCAGATGTGCTCAGATTCTGCAAGGAAGAGGAGATTACGATTTTCAGTGCTCTCCAGAGATTGTGTGCGCCTTAAAATTTGCTCCAATAGTTTCAGTCGAAGTTGAGCGATTCTTTTCCTTTTACAAAGATGTAGTTGTGCCAAAGAGACTGAACTTAACTTTCGAGCATATAGAAGAGAATATGATTCTTCAATGGAATAAAGATATTGCTTAACATGTTCAATAACTTCTGTGTTTGTTTAACGAATAAAGTAAAAGTTTTTCTTTGGAATTTCATAGTTTTTATAATTTTGTATTTTTTAAAATCTAATTTTGTCTTTTAGCAAGTGCAATGAAGAAGTATGCTTTTTGATGTGTAATTCTTGATACCTATAATTGATAGATCTAATTGATTTGTAATGAATTTATTATGAACTTTTTTGAACTTTTTGGCAAATTTAATGAACTTTTTTGAACTTTCAAGGCATTTTTTATGAACCTTTTTGAAGTCCCTAGAAATGACTAAACAATAGTACTGTACATTAATCCTAGATTTTTATGAGTATGCCATTATTAGTAATAGAGATTTGAACTTGTTTTTAAACATATATTTCTGAAATATTTATTTTATATCAGTATTTATATCATTCCATACTTTTAATCCAATCAAAATGGATAATTTTTGAGATGAAGACAATCTAAATTGAGGAATGACGGTTTGATCTATTTCTGGTCTGATATGAATGGATTTCTTGATGAGTTACAAAATATTTATTTACCCATTGTAAATTAATGATTTTTTTTTTTAACTTGTAAATACAAATAAAAAGTGCCAATTTGATTACATCTTTGTATTTTAGTAGTTTTAGCTTTTTGAATGAAGTACTAAAATGATCATGGAAATCAGCATGCCTATTGCTCGTTTTTGGATGACAAAGATACCGTTTAAAGCGTTGTTAGCGGAGTTTCCCCAAACAAGGGTGTAGTACGTTATGTGAAGAAGAAGCGCAGTATGATACAGAGTTAATAAAACCTGTTTAGAGACTACATTTTTAAGTTTAAACATTATAGCAACGCTCCTTGAAATCTTTTTTGAGATATAATTTACACGATCACTCCATTACAAGTTCTTGTCTAGCATTACATCAAGAAATGTTGTTGCAGTACATTCGTTTACGGCCATTTCATGAACACTTAGTTCATCAGGATACACATTTCTTTATTAGTAAATATGATTGTTTTACTAGTATTTAGGAAGAGTTTACTGGTGGTTAACCATTTTATTACTGTATATTGATAAGTTCTGATTGAAATATATTCTTAGCTGAATTAACATCATCTTTGCAAGAAAAGACAGTTGTATCATCTACAAACATTATGAAGCTAAGTACAGTATATCAGATAAGCGTGGAAGGTCATTTATATAATAATGAAAATAACAGTGGACCCAAGACTGAACCCTGTGGTACGTCATGTATGATAAGCGTTTTAGTTGAGCAGACATTATTTACTGATACAGAATTATATATATTGGAGAAATAACTTTTAAATCAATCACTGATTGCTCCTCTAAAGCCGTAACAATATAATTCGTTTGGTATAATATTATGGTCTAGTACAGGGGTTCTTAACCTGTCGCTCGCGAGCAACATGTTGCTCTTCAAATGGGCAAATGTTGCTCACGAACAAAGCCTGCTTTTCTAATGCAAAGCAAAAAGGATAATATTTTTCCTGAAATTTTTACTGCTGACTTCAAGATAACATTTTCATTCATGGTCGACATTTTTAACCATTTAAACGACTTAAATCTGAGGTTGCGAGGAAAAAATAATTTTGTTGTTGCCTCGTATGAGGAAATTACGGGATTTAAAAAAAAAAAAAACGTTTTCACAGCCAAGTTTCTAAGGAGAATCTTAATCATTTTCCTGAACTTAAAAAATGTTTGGCAAACTGCTAGCAACTGTCCATCACTCGTAGTAAAAGCACTCGAAAACATTAGTGACGAGTTCGAAGAGAGGTTCAAACACTTAAAAGAGCATCTACCAAACTTTCAATTATTGACAAACTACATAAATTTCGAGATTGATGATCTGACACAAATTTTCAAACAAGAGGAAATAGCAGCTGCAGAATTAGAACTTATTCATGTTTTTCAATATACCTAAAAATTTTAATTAAGCATTATGAAGTTTGCGTGCGTTTAAAGAAATATTTAAATAGTTAAATATTTATCTAATTTAAACTTTAAGTTAAAGGCTTTTTTTTATATATGTTGCTCACTCTGTAATTAAGTGCCAAAAATTTGCTCACTTAAGAAAAAAGGTTAAGAACCCCTGGACTCTAGTACATCAAAAGCCTTATTCAAATCCAAAATACTAAAAATAAAAACCCACTCTAATAGACAGAGTTTATTTCCACAACAGTTTCGACGCCCACTGGCATCCCCTCGGGTGGATACAGAGGAGGAGGATGCCAGTGGGCGTCGAAACTGTTGTGGAAATAAACTCTGTCTATTAGAGTGGGTTTTTATTTTCATATTTTGACCTTCACGTAGAAAAAAAGTGAAGTTTTTTGCATTTCCATAAATACTGTTATCATTATTTCTTTATTCTCTTTGGCTATATTTACATTTTCCATAAGATTTAAAATAGCCATTTCTGTTGTTTTATTATTATGGAACCCATATTGATTTAGAGATAATAAATTGTAGGATTCTAAATATCGCTGCATTCTACTTTTTAAAATTTTTTCAAAAACTTTGCTGAACACAGATAGTGAACACACCGGCCTGTAATTAGTTGCTAGTGTAGGATCACCCCTTTTAAAATAGGATGTTATACAACCAATTTTTAGCATTGATGGGAATATTCCTTTGGAAATACTTTGATTGATAATTTCAGCCAAAGTTCAGATAACTTATCTTTAACAAGTTTCAATAATAGGTACAGGAATGTTATGAATGTTATTTTTTATATTTTTTAATTTACCAGTAATATTCCGGACCTCAGTAGAGGTAGAATGACCAAAAGAAAATGAATTTAGTGGGCTGGGTGGCATATACAGGGTGTACATAAAGTCAGGATCTATTTTTGTGAAGCACTTGGAAATTATATGGAATTCAATCATAAAATGATAAAGTGGTAACATTTATTAAATTAAGAGTAGGATTCGACGTGACGCCCATCAGTATCCCTGCACAGCTCAAATCGTTCCGCAGCCAAGGTCTGTTGCTTCCGCGTCCGATCCAGCGATTTGGAAAACGTCCATTTAGATAATCCTGAACAATTTTGGCATAGTGACAAGGAGCACCATCATGTTCATAGACGACGGTACTAACAATCCTATCCCCGTCGTCTATCAACATGATGGTGCTCCTTGTCACTATGCCAAAATTGTTCAGGATTATCTAAATGGACGTTTTCGAAATCGCTGGATCGGACGCGGAAGCAACAAAAGACCTTGGCCAGCGAGATCACCAGATTTAACCCCTTTAGATTTTTTGCATGGGGCTTTATCAAATCGCCACGTCTATCAGACGAAGATTACGAGTCTTGAAAACTTACGTATACGAACTGCTGCAGATAACATAACCCCGCAAATGCTCCAGAATGTGTTTAGAAATGCTGCGGAACGATTTGAGCTGTGCAGGGATATGATGGGCGTCAATTATGATCTAACTCGTAACTTAATACTGTTTTGCCGGCATTTTCTCTAACTCTGGCGAGGCTCTAACTCTGCGAGGCTGCCGAGAGATTAATGGCTACATGGACAAAATCAGTGGCTACATGGTCCGATGATAAGGGAGGTAAATAGTGTGTCTGTTTTAACGGCTTAATCTATTTTTGTACGCTGAGTCATCCACGCATTATGACGTCAGCATTGTAATATAACCCAAACACACACCACACGAGCGCGGGGTAATACTAAGCCCGCGCTCTGTGTAAATGGGTGTCAAATTACCTTTTTTGGATATAAAAAGATTGTGACTCATACATAGCTTTATTGTTTAATACCAAATAATTTTACATAAAATACAATTCTATTAACACGTAAATGCATATTCATTTTTTTGAGATCCTTCAGGTGTATATTTACCAACATAAATACGACCTAATGGTTTAGATAAATCATTCGTAGATATCTTAATCAAACTATGAGGGAATTGAGCAGTGACCTGTCCACCTAATTGACACACCTGCTTAAGTCTACGATACATTCTGAACTCTTTAAAAGGTGAGAACCATTTAGTTCTGGGATGATTCATTACTTGCTCGGCACTATGGGAAGTGTCAATATTAGGTTCAAACAAAACAGCATGTGGAACAATTAAATATGGTGCTGGTGATGTCCCAACATTAGGATCCTTTCTACCCTTTCCCTAGCCTCTTTCTTACGACCTAATGTATCTTCAAAATTAATAACATATCCAGACATATTCATTTGTGGTATACTTTCAAATGATACACCAGTTACTTGATAATAATTAAATTTTAAAATAGTAGATTTAGCCTCATTAGTTAAAAGATCCAAACGCAAGGTGTAATATCCATCGGTATTAACATTGAAAGTATTTTTAGACATATAAACAAATTTCATTGAAGCTTTAAATATCTTCTCCTTAGTACGCCTTCTGACAATCCTTCGTTTAAAAGTCCGAACAAACTTCCTTCTACGATATTGTTGACGTAAGTAACCACGACGATACATCATGAACAGTAGACAATACACGTCTATTCAAACCAACGGTAGCGAATACAATGAAGTGTACGAAAAATTAAGGTCTATTTATAGATTCTGATTACGTCATGTTATGTACAGAATCCTATCCCCTTAGAATCAACATGATGGAACCCTTGTCACTATGCCAAAATTGTTCAGGATTATCTAAATGGACGTTTTCCAAATCGCTGGATCGGACGCGGAAGCAACAAAAGACCTTGGCCAGCGAGATCACCAGATTTAACCCCTTTAGATTTCTTTGCATGGGGCTTTATCAAATCGCACGTCTATCAGACGAAGATTACGAGTCTTGAAAACTTACGTACACGTATACGAACTGCTGCAGATAACATAACCCCGCAAATGCTCCAGAATGTGTTTAGAAATGCTGCGGAACGATTTGAGTTGTGCAGGATACTGATGGGCGTCACGTCGAATCCTACTCTTAATTATTTAATAAATGTTACCACTTTATCATTTTATGATTGAATTCCATATAATTTCCAAGTGCTTCACAAAAATAGATCCTGACTTTATGTACACCCTGTACTGTATTCTAACTGTCAGTGATCATTATTTAGTAACTGTGATCGAAGTTTATCAACTATTGAAGTAAAGTAGTTATTTAATGTGTCTGCAATAGAAGTATCATCAGTAATTTCTTTGAATTGAATTTTTTTAATTGAATTGATAACCTTTATTAATAATAACATAAATTAACAATGACGTAACTAATTGTGAAGCTGGACTATTTATTTTATTTTATTTGACACTTAAAATTTAGGCTTTACTGGGCTCTTTTTACCAATGTTTAGTTTTTCAAGTAAATTTTTATCAATTTGGTTTTCGGAAATGTTTATGGTTGTCCGAGTGTTTTTCATGTCTCCTTTATGTTTGTAAAATTGATACCCTTTCTTTCGAGTTGGCCTGGTGAAGTAGAGTGGGTTTCTTGTGCTCTCCACTTCACATAGCGAGGTGCTCCCTGCTTATCTGGTATTGTTCTGAGCCAGGCGTCTAGTCTCCTTTTGAAGATTTTCTCCACTACACCAGTCATATTACATACTTCC
This sequence comes from Bathynomus jamesi, assembly GCA_023014485.1. Classification (NCBI taxonomy): domain Eukaryota; kingdom Metazoa; phylum Arthropoda; class Malacostraca; order Isopoda; family Cirolanidae; genus Bathynomus; species Bathynomus jamesi. The sequence continues at coordinate 104,100 of JAJOZX010003904.1, forward strand.
TTGAGCAGTTAGTTGAACAGTCTTTTCTCTTTGACAGCAAAGGTACTACTTCAGGGTTGAGGATGTTCCCTGTCTAGCCTTTAGTTTGGGAACACGACACATTCTTCCTTTCCTACTTTCCACTGTTGTTTGAGTGGTTATAGGGTTCAAAGTGAGATTAGGGACTAGTTTCTCCATTATTTTCCAAGTGTAAATAATGGTGTACCTCTCTCTTCTCCTTTCCAGCGAATATAAATTTAATTCGCTTAACCTTTCTCAGTAATTTAGTCCTTTGCATCCATTAATCTTTACTGTGAAGCTTCTCCCAATTCCTTCTAGTTGACTAACGTCTTCGTTTTTATATGGGGATGTTAAGACTGAACAGTACTCCAACTTGGGTATGATCAGTACTTTTAACAGAGGAATCATTATATTCCTATCCCTTCTTTTAAAGGTTCTCAGTATCTGTCTAGTTATTCTTTTTGCCTTGTTTACTGCTATCTTATTTTGTGTTTCAAATTTCGCGTCATCATTCATTGCAACTCCTGAATCTTTTGCTTTAGAATTGCTTTGAATTTTCTTCCATACCTTAATAGTTGAAATTTCTTAGTGTTAAACTTCATATTGTTGTTTCCTGACCAATTCTAAATTCTGTCCGTGTCTGTTTGTAGAGATTCTACATCAGTTGACATTCTTATTTTTCTACTGATATTTGTGTCATCCGAAAAGGATGTTACTGTGCTACCATTGGTAATTTCATCATTTATGTCAGTTAGCATGATTATGAATAGTAATGGAGCTAATATTGCTCCTTGTGGTACTGAGCTACGGACTTCGGACTCTGATGAAGATGTTCCATTGACTGTAACAACTTGCCGCCACTCATTAAGAAAATTATAGATCCATTTTCCTACTTTTCTTAGTATTCCCATATAATTCAGTTTATGTGCTATGATTCCACAGTCACACTTGTCGAATGTCTTGGCAGTCTCTGTACCTGTACATTACCTTATAGTTTTCAGTGTTTTCGAGTGCATTAGTAATGTTGATATAGTGTTCCATTAATTGTGATAGGCACGTTCTTCCTTACCGGAATCCATGTTGGTTATCATTTAAATTTTTCTGAGTCTCCAAAAAGTTGTAGATTTTTTCTTTAACTATTCTTTCAAATATTTTGATGAGATGAAATGGCAACGACACTGGTCTATAGTTTTATACTTCAGATCGATCCATCCATGGCCATCGACGACGACTGTGAGACAGTGAGCAGTGACCCTGTTCTGCATTCTACGGAGTTAGTAAAGCTTCAAAACCAAAATTTTTAAAACAGGGAAGCCCAAACAAAAGGGACAGGGTCCTTAACTCGAGTCTTAAGCTATCAGGATTCAACAGGTTGGAGTACGAGTAGTGAGTACTGACCACTGTAACAGTGACCGAGTGAGTACTGACCACTGTAACAGTGACCGAGTGAGTACTGACCACTGTAACAGTGACCGAGTGAGTACTGACCACTGTAACAGTGACCGAGTGAGTACTGACCACTGTAACAGTGACCGAGTGAGTACTGACCACTGTAACAGTGACCGAGTGAGTACTGACCACTGTAACAGTGACCGAGTGAGTACTGACCACTGTAACAGTGACCGAGTGAGTACTGACCACTGTAACAGTGACCGAGTGAGTACTGACCACTGTAACAGTGACCTAGTGAGTACTGACCACTGTAACAGTGACCTAGTGAGTACTGACCACTGTAACAGTGACCTAGTGAGTACTGACCACTGTAACAGTGACCTAGTGAGTACTGACCACTGTAACAGTGACCTAGTGAGTACTGACCACTGACCACTGTAACAGTGACCTAGTGAGTACTGACCACTGTAACAGTGACGGTCCTGAAGGATTAAAATTAAGCTCAGTAGGTCTTTATCACTTAAAGCAATGTGATCGGTTGATAAGTGTACTATTAATGAAAGGAAAAGTTTGAAAAGAGAGGGGCATGTATCAGCCTATCTAAGGATTGGCCTGAACTAAAAGCATTTTTATTTTCAAATTGGAAATTAATTAAAAATTGAATTCCACTTGATGGTCCAATAGGATATATACACAGTGGCGCTCATAAGTTTTCGTGTAGAGAAATATTTCAGTTATATTTGTTCTTATCTTTGGTGCCATGCATAGGATAGTCTGAAAAGTTTACCGTTCATTTGGAGAAATTTAACAAATAAAAAGTTAGTTTAACTCCAGCATATAGTATAAAATATAAAAGAGTTTGAGGAAAATAAAAAAGTTAAAAGACAAGAGTTTTCGTATATTCATTTAAAAATTATTTAATACTTTGTGTGTCCACCTTAGGCTGGAAGAATTTAAATTTTCATCGGTAGTTGGCTGTTTATTGATTAGAGACTGTTGGGAGTTCTGAATTCTAGAATTTTCTCTGTGAATCTTCATGGAAGACGGATACTGTACAAGCCAATAGTAGGCAATGGGTCGTCGTGGTAAAGAGCTGTCTATAGATCTTAAGAGATCTCTTATTGCTGCACACGAGTCTGGAAAGAGTTATAGGAAAATAGAAGAATTGCGAATTCCATTTACGACGGTTGCAGTTATAAAAAAAATAGAAAGGCTTTGGAACAATTAAAATTCTACCAAGGTGTAGACGACCTTGCAAAATTTCAGAACGTATAGCTAGACGGAGTGAAAGAATGTCCGCTGCGAGTCCACGAATGACTGCAGGTGATATTTGCTGAACATTAAGACTGTCTAAGACCGATGTCCATCCCTCTACTGTACGTCGTACATTGAGAAACAATGGTTTGCATGGAAGAGTTGCACGAATAAAACCTTTGCCACAAAAGGCGCACCATGAAGCTCGTTTGAAGTACGCCAAAGATCATCGAAATGATGGAATTGCATGCTGCAAGAAAATTCTCTGGACAGACGAGCCGTAATTGAATTATCCAGGAACAACGAGCAACATTATGTTTGGAAAAAATGAAATACTGCATTCGAGGTAAAAAATCATTCTTCCTGCGGTTAAACACGATGATAATAGCTTGCTTCTTTGAAGATGCTTTAGTGTTTCTGGTCCGGGAAAGCCTGTTGTCATCAATGGTATCTTGAATTTCAAGAAATATGAGGAACTTTTAGAAAAAAATGTATTGCCTTTATTTCGGGAGTTGCGAATGGTTCGCAACTGGGTACCGCAACTGGGTACCGCAACTGAGTATTGCAACAAGATAATGATCCGAAACATAAAAGTAAGAGCCCCATGAAATGGCTTCAACAAAAGAATTTCAAGCTTCTCGAGTGGCCCAGTAAAAGCCCAGGTCTCAATTTAATCGAGAATTTATTGACTGATTTGAAAAAAGTTGTTCGCAAGAGAAACCCTTCGAATCTGAATGAATTGCAATAATTTTCTTTAGAAGAATGGGGTAAAATTTCTAATGAGAGATGTTGAAACCTCGAAAAAAAAAATATCCAAAACGAATCACTGAAATCATTCAAGCAAAAAGTGGGACAAAATATTAAATAATTTTGTAAATAAATGTACGAAAACTTTTGCATTTTAACTTTTTTATTTTCCTCAAATTCTTTTATGTTTTACATTATATGTTCGAGTTAAACTAACTTTTCATAACTATACTTTGCATGGTACGAAAGATAAGGATGAATATAACTGAAATATTTCTCTGTACGAATACTTATGAGCGCCATTGTGTATATATATATATATATAGGGTGAACCAAATGTAGGTGGACAGTAAATGATAACGTTTATTTTGAGAATACATATTTAATTTTTTTGTATACTATAATACAAAATAAAATTTAAATAAATTTAGTTATAATATTTAATATAATAAAACACAAACACCATAGTTATAATGAACACCATAGTTATAATATAATATAACACAAACCGTATTCAACCTACTGTCCACCTACTTTTGGTTCACCGTGTATATATATATATATATAATATATATATATATATATATATATTATATATATATATATTCAAGTTTTTGAGGCATTTTGAAAAACCAAAAAAAGCCCCCGAACCTTTAAAAATAACCTTAAAAACTCGTTCTATTAAAGATTGAAAGAAAAACTTCTGTTTGGCTTAAGTTACTACACAGCTTTACCTACAGAGGAAGGCACCGGGAAACCACTCCAGTTATTTCTTGTCGCTGAAAAGCAGATTACTGTAAACGTACGCAATTATAAGGCACAGTTCGTGAATAATATGTCTCATAAACAATCGATCGTGATAATATATATATATATATATATATATATATATATATCGGGTGGCCACAAAAAACTTTACTTAATTGAAAGTTTAATAACTGCAACAATTCAAAACTTATGCGATTGAGATTTTGCACACATTAACAGATGCATATAATCTATAATTGCTGGAATTTTCAAATATGTAGGTTCTATAGTTTTGTTACAGTGAACAATTTAAAAGCATATGTCTAAAAATAGCATGCCTGGTGTGCATCTGACACGTACGTGCGCTAGCCTAGGCTAAACCTAATGTAGCGTAGTATGACACGCGCGCTGGCGTAGGCTAAACCTAATGTGAATTTGCTTTCTTTTATTTTTCGCTAAAACCCCGCCAGCATGACGTTAAGTAAAAGTGATAAAGCCATCATAGAAGCATGTGTCAAGGAAAAAGGTTGGAATGGAAATAGGATTGTCCGAGAATTCCCCGCAAAGAACTGGACTCGTCAAAGTGTTTATAACTTAATAAGAAAGATAAAGGATACTGGATCAACAGCTAGAAAACCCGGCAGCGGCAGGCCCAAAAGTGTTTCAACAGAAGAAAATAAGGCTGCCGTGGAGGAACTGATTCAATCCCAGGAGAATACACCAGGAACTCATCGCTCCCAGAGACAGATTGCGTACGACCTTGGGATTTCTCGCTCCTCTGTACAAGGGATTGTAAAACGTTTGAAATTGAAGGCCTACAAGAGAATTCGAGTTTCTCGGCGTGATCAGAATGTAAGACAGCGTAGAAAGACCCGCTGTAAATCCCTATATGAACGCTACTCAGCTGAAGACATGCAAAAAGTTGTGTTTACAGACGAAAAGGATTTCACGTTGGAGGTGGCCAAAAACAGGCAAAATGACAGGGTTTATGGTTCAAGGAAAAAGGACATTCCTCCCTCCAGGCTTTATCATGAAACCTCACGATTCAGCAGAAAAGTAATGGTATCGGCGGGAATTTCATGGAAGGGGAAAACACGAATTCATTTTATTGCCACAAACGAAACTAAAGTTAACTCTGAGCGCTACATCAACCTGTTAGATAATGGGTTACTTCCTGATTGTCGTCAGCTGTATCCTGATGAGGCCTACATTTTCCAGCAAGATGGGGCACCCGCCCATACAAGCCGAGCGACCCAAAATCATCTAGAGCAAGAGAGCCCTAATTTCATCAAAAAGGATGAATGGCCGCCTCAGTCTCCCGACTGTAATCCGATGGACTATTCAGTATGGGATTCCCTCATGGTGAAGGTTTACGGCAGCCAGAAAGACAAATTCACCGAAGATGAACTTAAGGAGAGAAAATCAGTAGAGCATGGGAGGATATCACCTTAGATGAGGTTCGAAAGTGCATCTCCTCGTGGAAGAAGCGATTGAGGGCAGTTTACCAACAGGGAGGTGGTTACATTGACCATTTGTTTAAGTAAATTTTGTTAAGTTCAAATTCATTTTCTTCGGCATGCTATTTTTAGACATATGCTTTTAAATTGTTCACTGTAACAAAACTATAGAACCTACATATTTGAAAATTCCAGCAATATAGATTATAACCATCTGTTAATGTGTGCCAAAGCTCAATCGCATAAGTTTTGAATTGTTGCAGTTATTAAACTTTGAATTAAGTAAAGTTTTTTTGTGGCCACCCGATATATATATATATATATATATAATATATATATATATATATATATAATTTTTTTAACTAAAATAATTATCATCATATTATATATGTAAAAATGAACAATGAACAATTCTTATATTCATATATTCATTTTTGCATATAGAGTCCAAACTCGCGTAACGCTATCTGTATATAAAACGCAAGTTCTGATAAATTTTTTATTTTTCTATTTTATTTTTGTTGAATAATTAAGGAATTATTTTTTTAAATTACTTAATCATTTTTTAGATTTAGTTTAATAATGTAATCGTGTTCAATTCTGGAATGTTCATTTTCTTTATACATTCTCTCTTAGTTGTAAAAGATGAAGTCATGTCTTGCTTAACACTTAATTTTAAATTTTAAGCATTTAATTTTGGCTCATATGCATATTTCAATTTCCATTTTTAGTTAACTCGACAGATCATGATAACATCAGATCTGTCAATATGCTATTTAAAATAAAAATATGGCTTAATCTTCAAATATCTTGCTTATCTGTCTAGATATTGCTACAGCTAAAATATTTACCGTATCTTCAAATATTTTGAAAAATAATTCAACCTATTGAGAATTAAAAACAAAACAGGTCAGCATTAAATAATAATGTCAGCAAAATTTATGTATATAAATAAACGTGTAGAATTTCACCAGTTATTATTCTGATTCTGATTTTGACTGTCTGATCTGACTTAGAGGCCGAGCATTACCTGTAACATTTTAGCAGTAAACTACAGTAAGAGAATATCTTTATCTTCTCTTTCGAACCTTGTTTTCTTCAGAGAACTTAGTCTTAAAATAGAGAAACATAATTTCTCGATACGCTACAAGAAGAATCGGGGAACCCTTAGAGAATTTAGTAATCTTCACAGAATCCTCAGATCCCTTACAAGAAGAATTCGGAGAGTAGTACATGAGAAACTACTGCGATTCCTTACACGGTACCAGCTACTCCAAGAAAACAAATCCGTTGCTGCCACCTAACCAGAACCCCCGTCAACTTCGAACCGCCCAAGACCATAGACGGAGGGGTTAACGTAAAAATGAAGGGTGTGGATTAATGAAAAAATTTATTATTTTCACCCATTCATACGGCTCTAAATCGTCCACCAATGAGCTTTCAACATGTATATATCTCATAAATATAAGGACGCAGCTGAACTTTCCTCCGCACACGCACATTTGAATCTCATTGACCCATCAAAGATGAGGAGTCAGTGAGACTGTAAAATTTTAAGACCCGTCAAGCGGTGAAAAGAAGAAATTTCGAACAGCGGTTTCGTCATAATTTCTGTTTTTTGTTCCTTTGAATTTGATGAGAGACAGTTTGGTCGAACGGGATAAAATTACATCGTTCATTTTAGATACTGTATTTAGGTTAATAAACCATTCTTTCAGAAATGCTGAAGTTTCTCTTTGGTTCTTTTAAAAGAAACACAACACACACACACACACACACACACACACACACACACACACACCACCACACAAAATAGATATACAGATAAAAAGATTCGGATAAATAGATATACACACACACAAACAGATAAATAGATGCACAGATTAATAAATAAACATAAATACGAGATACGCAGATACGCATATACATATACACAGACGCAAATAGAGACAGATAAACAAATAGACACACTAAAGGAGGAGGGTATATGACCTTCTGTTTGTCCAAAGAGTTAGGAACTGCAAAAGTTAAGGTTTCCGACATGGATTTCGCCATTTGATATCACACCATGGTTACTTCTCGTTTATTTTTTGTTCGTAACAAACAAAAAGTTACACAGAATTTTTCCAACCAGAAAAACTTTTCACTCTGAAATGCAGGATGTGCAGTGGCAAAGGTTTATATATAATATATATATATATATATATATATATATATATATATATATATATATATATATATATATATATGAGGCAAGGAAAAAGAAAAAATTATTCCAGGTCCTTTCGTGTATTCAACAGTACACCTCGTAAGGAAATATATATATATATACAGGGTGGCCCAAAAGTCTGTTGCCCCGAAAAAAGTTTAGAATGCATCGGGGCAACAGACTTTGGGCCACCCTGTATATATTAAAATGTTAGTGTTTCGGGAAAACATCTGCACGTTAATATTAAAAGAATGAAGAAAATGGCAAAGGAAATATAAATGTTCTTATTAGAGGAGGGGGGGGGGTAATGTAAAAAGGTCTTCAGTGGCTAACAGGTGCTATGTGAACAGTCCGAATCATCCGGAAGATTGAGACGCATCTTCAACATTCGACATTAACACTCGACTTCATCAAGAACTTTAATCAGGCTTCTTCGCTCGAGTGGTTCTGCCTCGGGAAGTTGAGTTCGATTTACGGGTTTGCTCCGCGACTGTTCACTTCAGTTGAAAGGTGTTTCTCATTCATCGCAGAAGTAAAAGGAAGAGTCTACCAATGGCCCCAACCTACTCTGAGCCTGTGGACACTCGGTGGAATC
>JAJOZX010003904.1:120000-150000 GCA_023014485.1 Bathynomus jamesi
ATAGTTTTGCGGATAGGATGAGAAGTGGACTGGGATAACTTATTTATGGGTAATGACACAAATTTGCATTGGGAGGCGTTTAAAGAAAGTTTTTGAATATTGAAAGGGAGTTTATTCCTCGTAGCCCAAGCGCGCTAGAAATCATGGTAGGCCCAAGTGGTGGACTAGGGAAATAGGCGAGTTCATAAACGAGCGTAACAGAGCGTATAGACTTAATAAGCGCAATGGCACGGTAGCTAACTAATAGATATATCGAGCTTAGACGTCAGGTTAAAAGATCAGTTAGGAATGCTAAGCGTAATTTAGAGATACTTATAGCTGCGGATAGTAAACATAATCCAAAAAAGTTTTTTAATACGTAATAATCGTAAGCCGATAAAAGATAATATAGGCCCTCTCTGGATGTAATGGCGCTTTGGCTTCTGACGCTCAGGCGATGGCGGGTATTTTCAATAACTTTTTTGCGACAGTTTTTACCGTAGAAGACGTAATAATGTCCCCGACGTGGACGATATCGTTCCATTTAGTAGCGAGACTATTTTGGATGAAATAACTGTTTACGAGGGTGAGATTGCGCATTATATCGATAGGCTAAAAGTTAGCAAGGCTCCAGGCCCTGACGCTTTTATCCTAGACATTGAAAGATTTGAAAGACGTTGTAGGCCCCTTAACGAAGATTTTTAATCAGTCACTCGAAACGGGGATTATTCCTGAAGACTTCAAATTAGCTAACGTCACGCCATTTTTAAAAAAGGCGACCGCACAGTAGCTAGCAATTATAGGCCCATTAGCTTAACGTCAATTGTCGGTAAACTTTTGGAATCCGTAGTTAGGGATCGTATCATCGATCACTTAGAAAGTAGAGATTTGATTAATAGTAGTCAGCATGGGTTTCGACGCCATAGATCTTGTTTAACTAATTTGTTAGAATTTTATAACGAAATAGTGCGCGAATACGATAGGCATAGAGCGGCTGACGTTATTTATTTAGATTTTAAAAAGCGTTCGATACAGTTCCGCATAGAAGATTAATTGCGAAGGTTAAAGCGCACGGTATACGCGGTCAGGTAGCTAACTGGTTAGAGGAATGGCTTCGTGCTAGGAGACAGAGGGTCGTTGTTAATGGTAGTGAATCGGGGTGGTTGGATGTAGGTAGCGGTGTCCCACAGGGTTCAGTGTTAGGCCCATTGCTATTCGTAATTTACATTAACGACATAGATGTAGGTTGACTAGTAACGTGTCAAAATTCGCGGACGATACTAAAATAGGCGGTAAGGTTGTTAACGAGGACGATAGAAATAGGCTCCAAGACGATGTAAATAGGATTATGGAGTGGACGGATAAGTGGCAGATGCAATTTAACGTAGACAAATGTAAAGTTTTGCATATAGGTTCTCGTAACAATAATTACACGTACACGATGGATGATAGAGAGTTAGCGAGCGTTGACGAGGAAGTAGATTTAGGCGTACGCGTATCTAAGGATTTAAAAGTTAGGAACCAGTGCCTGGAGTCTTGCGCAAAAGCTAATAGGATGTTAGGCTTCATAGCGCGTAATTTCGAATTTAAATCGAAGGATATTATATTGCCCCTTTACAAGTCCCTAGTCAGGCCTCATTTAGAATATGCCGTTCAGTTTTGGTGCCCGTATTTGCGTGAGGATATTGATAGGTTAGAAAGGGTTCAGCGTCGTGCCACGAAACTAATTCCGTCATTGCGCAACAAGCCTTATGAAGATAGGATTAAAGAGTTAGACTTGCATTCACTCGAAACTAGGAGATTAAGGGGGGAGCTTATTGAAGTTTTCAAAATCGTTAATAACATCGATAACGTAAATTTTGACAAACTGTTCACTTTCGATAATAGCAATACTCGTAATAACGGATTTAAGTTGCGTGGCAGACGTTTCATTACTAATATCGCTAAAAACTTCTTTACGTTTAAAGTAATTGATAAATGGAATAATCTTCCCGCGCCCGTCGTGAACTCTACCAGCGTTAATATGTTTAAGAACCGTTTAGATAGGCATTTTAAAAATATTAACGTTGTTTAATATAATAATAAAACATTCCCCCTTTTCCCTCCGAGCCGCCCCCTTTTCCCTCTCCCTCGTTAGAATTATTAACGTTAATATAATAAAACCATTAGCAACAGGAGCTCTGGGGTGGTGATCGAGGATGAGTCTGTTGACGATAATGCCAGCGTGTGATGCCAGGAAAAAAAAAATTAGACAACACGAACTTAGTTGTAGCTCGTGACGTAAACTAAGCCACTTTATGTTATTCTTTCTACTTTTTTTTCTCTCCTTATTTGCATGTCTGTAACTCTCTTCATTGCATGTCTGTAGTTTGCATGGTATGATAGTGTTTGAGTTAAGAATGTGTTGCATGGTTTGTAATGCGTTCTTATTTTACTTCTTTTCATTTTTCACCCCTTTCCGGTGGAGTGGGCTACATCCTCTACCTCCCTATGGAGTGGAGGACTGGTCTGCAACAGCTGGAAGTATTCTCTTCGACTATTTTTCCGACTTGTCGGCAGTAGCCGGCGGATGATGATAGTGTCTTTCTTTCTCTCTTTCTGAATGAATTTTAATCCACGAGTGATAGGTTTTGCTACTTACTTAACCCCTTATTCTCTTCTTTTAACCCCTTACTTTCTTCTTTCTCTCGGGCTAACCTTAGAGTGAATCTTAGGGTTTTTGGTAGCCTTAGCTTTTATAGATCTGCAGATCTTCGAACCGACCAAGGCCATAGACGGAGGGGTTAAATAAATAAATAAATAAATAAATAAATAAATATATATAAATATAATATAAATATAATATAAATATAATATAAATATAACATTTGGTTAGCTTCCACCCGAATTGTTTATTCTGACGAAGGTCAAGTGTGTATATATATATAGCGGCCAACTGAAGTTGATGGAGTCGGTTGCAAGCAACCTGTGCAATGTTGCAGTGTACCGTCAACATTGGCAAACTCAACAAAGATGACGTCATACCAAGCGAGCAAAAGATGACGTCACAGCGCGGGAACCTCATGACAGGCGACGCCTCATACCTTCACCCAGTGTTGCCATTTCTACAGATTTATCTGTGCATCTACAGATTTTATGCTTTGTTTCAGATTTTCAGATTTTTCCCCCAAAATGGGCGAAATTTGGCGATTTCTAAGATTGAGGTTTTTTTGACTAACCACTACGGACTACACTGGATATTACAGTAATATTACCGAGTTTCTCCATGAGAACCAACAAATTATTTTCGTGCGCCACCTGTCAGTAGAGAGTGGCAATATAACATAAACACGCCACACTCAGCTGACTGTGCGTCGGTTCTTACTAAGTCATCAACAAAACACACTGCTAAAGAAAGCAAAGGGTGGAATCTACAGTACAGATAAATAGCCCTGTTGTTCTTAATGATAATGTTCATTCCATAATTCCAGTATAGCACAAAATTATGTATTTTATTGAATTCCTTTTTCCATTTTGTATATATGCATCCTTATTTTGTTGTTGTATACTCGTTCTTTCTATTTGCTGCTTTTTGTCTAGATCATTCTTAAACTGGCCTATAGACGTAGCTTGAATAGTATTCCGGTTTAAAATATTCAGTTTATCTACCTTTCATTCACTAAATTTTGTTTAATTGACCATTTTTGTATTTCTGTTTGGAATTATGAATATTATTGTATATGTTACTTACAAAAATAAACTTCAAAATCAAATGGTAGTTTACAGATTTTGTCTACAGATATTTTTATTGAAACTACAGAGTTCTACAGATATTTTGACACCAATCTTCAGATTTTCATTATTTTTGGATGGCAACGCTGCCTTCACCTCAACGTCTCTTCGTTCTTCGAACACCAACCAGTGATCCACGCGTTACAACCATGTAAACATCACCGTGCAAGGCCCCATTGGCTTTTTAATATCACTCAATAAACTTTATATAAAGATCATCACTGCCGCGCGTTATTACTTGTCATATTGTAAAGCATTATTTGAAGTGTACACATTATTCCTAATATAAACAATCCGTATATTGTTTCATTTATAATTCAATTTATTTTGCGTAATTAAAGGAAGAAAACTCGATCTATCAACCAACCTAATTAATAACTTAATTAAGAACATTACTTTGATCTGAAAGATCTGGTGACCTCGGCCAAAGCATTCATTAATAACATTCACTTATAATTATTATCAAATAATGTTAATCACCATCATTCCTTATAGTACCGATTTACGCATCAAAACAATTGGCCACTATAATGGTAACTATATATATAATATATGTATATGGGAAGAATTTCATAATTAAACACGTGAAATGAATGAATGATGTAAACCCAAGGAAAAAGAAAAATGATTCCAAGGCCTTTCGTGTATTTAGAAGTACACCTCGTCAGGGAATGCCTGCCATTCCCTGACGAGGTGTACTTCTGAATACACGAAAGGCCTTGGAATCATACTAGGAAACATACTTGGAATCATACTTGGAAACATACTAGGTCCAAAATACTAACTGGTAATATTTTGATCGTCTTTCGATATTTTATTATTTTTTGTGACAGTAATAAAATTTACAAAAAAAACTTGGTCATTTACTAATCAGTAATTTTTTATGATTTTCAGAAATTTTCGGTTTGTAGGCGAACTTTTTTACGAAACTGTACCAGGTATCTACTGTTATAAGTTACTGTTCACATTGAGCCAATGATTTATACCCAAATCCTAACAACTTATTTACTTTCATAACCAGATTTTGTTTTGAACCATGTAGACTGATATATATATATATATATATATATATATATATATATATATATATATATATATATATATATATATATATGCAACAAATAACTGCAATGACCGCGCAGTATATAAATGAATAGAAACGACATAAGTATTAAGGAACGTTTCTGCACACGAGGAGGAGAGATAACGAAATAATGAAAAATGAGGCGAACCGCCTCATTTTTCATTATTTCGTTATCTCTCCTCCTCGTGTGCAGAACGTTCCTTAATACTTATGTCGTTTCTATTCATATATATATATATATATATATATGCAGTTTGGGCACTAAAGCGTTAATCCGATAACAGTTAATTAACGAAGTTAACTTTTTTTAACGGACTATTAACGGAAGTTAATTTCCATTTATCGTTTCGGACCAGTTAACTTCCGAATGAATTCAAACCGCCATAACTTCAGTCTGCTTCCAGATCTCGCAAGGGAGGTTGGGATGCCCAAGAGGTCAAGACTGGCAGTTGGGCCTAACTTTGAGAAGTTGGTCTTTCTGAAGGGCAACCAGCACATTGTGTCATAGTCTTTAATAAATGTGCCTAAAATTTAATTTTACTTTTCAGTTCCCGCCATAATAATTCTCTGGTAAATTAAAATTTAGTTAATGGTTAGTGGTTACAAGGGTTTCAAAACATGTAATCAGTACATTTTTATTAAAAATAAAAAAAAAGTTATTAAGCAAAAAAGTTGCCAAACTTGATAAAAATACAGTTAAATACCTATTTATTGTTGGATTTTGCATAAATAAACATTTTCTATGGTTTTAAAGCTTTTTTCCTTGATTTTTTTAAATGTTAGTAAAGAAATAGTTATCGTTAACGGATTATCGTTAACTTCCGTTAACTTGTAGTAAAATGATCGGATTATCGTTATCGGAGTTAAAAATTGAGGTTAACGGATTATCGTTATCGAAGTTAACTTTTTGGTTAACGGTGCCCACCACTGTATATATGTTACAGGGAATTTGTGACTAGGGATTTCATGAAATCCTTAAAATGTTCAGGGATTTCATGTAACGTTCAGTCGTGATATTTTCGTTAGTTTTAACGAAAATATCACGACTTAACTAACCAATCGTTAAGGGCGTACAGTTGACCTAACGGGCATTCAATAATTTTCCCGTAGTTTAACAAAAATATTAGGACTTAACCTACATGAAATCCCTGAACATTTTAGGGATTTCATGAAGTCCCTAGTTACACAGATTCTGTAATATATAATATATATACAGTATATATAATAATTATTATTATCTTCATGAAGAAAAATTCCATACTCTGAATATTTAATTATTTTTTAGCAGCTATACCTATATATAACTACTTTCATATACAAATAATTAAAATACTCGCCCGCTAAACTCACGCACGCACACAACACATACACAGTACACACGCAAAATTCTATACAACTATTTACATGTACACTTTGGGATGTAAGTCTGTGTAATCTTTTCCATTCGTCAAGATTTGTGACTGGATTTCCACACTTGGGAAAAATGTCGCATCTTTCAATAAACTATTCAACGCTTTATCAGTTTCAGACCCTCAAATAGTCTTATACACACACACACACACACACACACACACACACACACATATATATATATATATATATATATATATATATATATATATATATATATATATATATTATAATCTACTTTTTGCAGAAGTTCTTGGGCCTAATTATGAAAAAGCTTCTGACAGAACCTTTAATTTGCTTTATAACAGATATTTTAAACTGTTACACAAGTTATTGTCAAGATGCTCAGCTTCGCAAATGTTTGCTAATCACAATGTTCCAAGCCTTCCGGAGGTAACAAGACGCGCTTAATACAATCTAATGCAAAAAAAATTAAAAACTCAGCCAACCCAGTTATCAGAGCTCTACTTGACATCGTGTTGTTTTCGTTTTGTTTTATTTTTATTTGTTATTTCCACTGTTATTCTGTTTGTTCACTATATATATATATATATATATATATATATATATATACAGGGTGGTCCAAACGTTCCTGTCTATTTTGCTGAAATAATAGTATTTTAGAATAAAAATGTAATAGCATAATTAGATGTATATTTATTTATTAAGCTTTCGTCTACCTTCGACGTGAGCTCCATCAGTGTGTCTGCAAATTTAAAATCTGTCCACTGCATTGCGGAACACATTCTCAAGCATCTCTGCGGTTATTTTACCGACTGTCGCGACAATGCGGGTTCGCAGATCCTGCATGTTTGTAACTGTTGTTTTGTAAACCTCAAACTTTATAAGCCTCACGCAAAGAAGTCTGATGTGTTAAATCCGGAGGTCGTTGCTGACCAAGGCCCGTTTCCACCATGTCCAATCACCGATTTGGTAAGAGTTTCATCAAGATCTGCCCGAACGATGTTTGCATAGGACATTGAGTTCCATCTTATTGAAAGACAGCACTGTCGAGAATGCCATCTGAACGAAGTTGGGATTCAAGAAACTGGTGAAGCATGTCAAGATAAAGTGGCCTGTTACCGTAACTTCTGCAAAGAAAAAAGGTCCATAAATCTTCGATCTTGTCATACCCAACCAGACATTACCTTTGGGAGAATCTCTCCCATTCGTAGAACTAGGTTGGATTTTCACTAGCCCAGATACATCAATTATGTCGTTAACCTTTCCGCGTGTGTGGAATATCGACTCGTCGCTGAAGAGAATGTGGTTTAATAAGTTTTTGGTATGAATTTTTCAATCACTTCTGTGCACATGGCGGCTCGTCTTCGATAACACTGGTCAACACTCATTTTATTGCCAATCATATTAGAGTGATTTTGGGGTAACTTTGTGGTGCTGATTCCGAATAAGACATCGGTTTTGCTAGATTGGCTCTAATTTATGAGATAATTGGTACCCCATTGAAACACGTAAAAATGCAAAAAATTTAATGTTCAGGCGGAGCCTACTTACAAATCGCATTGAAATTGTCTCAAATCATACAAAAGTAAACACATGAAATACATAATGGCATTTTATTCGGTCTCACCATCTAGAATGTTCCGGTATTCCCATATGCACGCGTTATGGTTACGTTTCCTATAATTGAGGGTATTCATTATCTCAAGAACTAGAGCCAAATCGGAAAAACTACTTTCATTTTGGAATTCAGCAACCCCAAAATACTCTAAATTCGTACGAATTTCCTTGGCAACGAAAAAAAAATGTTATTTTGTTGACCTGTGTAATCCTCTTCGTGTAACTCGTGTAGGACTTGAATATGGTAACTTTTCTTTTTTAATGTTGATTTTAAAATCCTTACAACAGTCGTTTCTGGTATGCTCAGTCTACGTGATGCTGTGCGACTTGACATTCTAGGATTTGTTTGAAAGGCATCTCTTACCAATTCAACATTTTCTTGAGAGGTACCTGGACGTCTAGATCTTGCTTCGTCATGAACAGACCCTGTTCTTTTAAATTTATTGACCAGCTCGCGAATTGCTTCGTCTGTAGGTCCTGGTTTGCGAAATCATATTTCGAATTTCTTTGCACTTCTTCCCTTGGATACGTAGTGTTACTAAGCCATCACACGTTCTTGTACATCCATCATCATCTATGGCCTGTAGAAAATAAATAAAAATATCATTATTTCAGCAAAATAGATAGGGTCTTTTGGACCACCCTGTATATATATATATATATATATATATATATATATATATATATATATATATATATATATATATATAGTATATGATATATATATATATATATATATATATATATATATATATATATATATATATACAGGGTGGGCGGAAAGTAGCTCCCTATTTTGGATTGGTAAAAAAATACGTATATTATCCATTTATTTCAGAAGAAATAATATGAAAAGGTAGGCATACATGGTAGGTTTTCTCTAAAATTCAATGTGGGCTCCAACTCTTTCCACCAGCTTCTGGAGCCGCCCAGGAATAGCGTCCACTGACTTTAGCAGGAACTCCGGCGGGATGGAGGACATGACTTCCCGAATTCGGTCCTCCAGTTCTTCCAATGTCCTCGGTTTGGTGCGGTAGACTTCTTCCTTTACCCACCCCCAAAGAAAGAAAAAGTCGCACGGTGTCAAGTCGGGGCTCCTGGCTGGCCATTGATGTGGACCACGACGACCCATCCAACGCCCAGGGAAGTGGGCATCCAGCCACTCACGGACAACAAGAGCGAAGTGCGGAGGGGCGCCATCTTGCATAAATATCAGATCGTCGATGTTCTCCCATGTGCTGACAACCGGCCAGACCTCGTTTCGCAACATAGCAAGGTACCGCTCAGCATTCATGGTGTTGCGCAGAAGGAACGGGCCCACAACCTGATCTGAGGTCATACCACACCACACGTTACACTGAACCGATTCTGCCGTTTTTCAGCGGTAACCGTGCGACTTCTTTCTTTGGGGGTGGGTAAAGGAAGAAGTCTACCGCACCAAACCGAGGACATTGGAAGAACTGGAGGACCGAATTCGGGAAGTCATGTCCTCCATCCCGCCGGAGTTCCTGCTAAAGTCAGTGGACGCCATTCCTGGGCGGCTCCAGAAGCTGGTGGAAAGAGTTGGAGCCCACATTGAATTTTAGAGAAAACCTACCATGTATGCCTACCTTTTCATATTATTTCTTCTGAAATAAATGGATAATATACGTATTTTTTTACCAATCCAAAATAGGGAGCTACTTTCCGCCCACCCTGTATATATATATATAGTCATGTGAACAACTAAACTTTTGCACAACACTAAATGTTCGCGAAGAGAGAGCGAGTAAATGAGTTTATTTAGCTGCTATTTCGGTTTCCATGGCAACGAGTATTGTCGTTGAGTATTGTCTGTGACGTGACGTTGTGGAAATTATTACAAGCAAACATTTTGCCGAAGAAAATATTTTCATTACATTTCCAAACAGAATCTGTATATATACTTTAGCATGTAATAATAATAATAATAATAATAAATTAATAATAATAATAATGTGGTTTCTTTAGAAAATATTTCGTTGTTCAGATATATTCATATATATGTATTATTAATTCAAATTTTTAATTTAGGAAGCCAGAACGTAAGCCTTGAACTTTTGTGTGTGTGTGTGTGTGTGTGTGTTTTGTGAAAAAGCGAATACTAAATTAAAATATTAAAAAAATATTCACTGAGTGACATTAAATTTTCCTTTCTGATACAAAACTCCTCAGCTGGAAACTGTTACAGTATAATAAATATATATATATATATATATATATACACGTATATTATATTATATTATATATATAAAATATGCGCTTCTCTGGTGTAGTGGTTAGCATTGCTGACTACAAGTCGACCGGCACCGGGTTCGATTTCCGGCAGAAGCAGACAGCGCGCAGCTTATCCAGCTGCTCATCCTTCCAGAAAAGAGTATGTTGGTGGATAATTGGGTACCCTGGGTGGCCTAGTGGTTAAGACGCTGGGTTGCTAATCGGAAGGTCAGGAGATGGAGTCCGGGCAATGTTACGCCGTAATTTCTGACCACCCGTGGTGGGTCGTAGTTCCGATTCCACGTTAAGCTGTACGTCCAAGGTGAATTAACAAGCTTGACCTTAGAATGAATAATTCGGGCGGAAGCAAAACCAAGGTTAATGAAGTTATATATATATATATATATAAGGTTTGATGAAACTGTAAGTTACAGTTTTCTCTCTGAAGACAACCAAATTTATGGTGAAGAAATATTTTGGGGGTTATTTTTAAAGTTTATTTTTGTTTTGAGTTTGTAGACATTCATTGAACTGGACCATCACTTTATGACCTCATTTCTTCATTATCTCATCAGTATATTATCTCATCAATTCATCTCTCCATAGTTTTAAAGACTGCAAGTGTGTTTCAGCTGATCATGTCCATTGCTAACGTCGAGAAATGTGAGTAGATTTTCGCCTTTGCAAAGACATGTTAAGAATTCAAGAGTCGCGTTTCTTGTTCAAAGTCGTCGTTGTTCATTGCGCGATTTAGTTTACATTCTGACAACTACTGTCGCATGATGGAGGGGACCTACAGTTTTACGTGGGATCCGAACCATGAGTCGGTACATCATCCGGAAGCGGAGGGCGGTCTCCTATCCAACTACTACCGAGACGCGATGTAGTTTAACTCCGCTGATCTTTAGGGAAGCGGCGTGCCACTTATTTACAACTTATACTCTTTCGTTCCTCTGAAGATGAGGCGGCGGCGGGGGTTAGTGGTTGAAATCCCACATAAAACTGTAGGTCCCGCCCGTCACGTGACCTCTGTCGTTATGAATGACGTTAAACAACCTCATTATTAGCATCGTTAAAGGTGACATTCTTTTCAAACACGACTCTCTTAACAACCTAACCAAAGTGTGAATGTGTAAAAAAGACACCTTCAACAACATGATGATGTTGAAAGGAACAACATAAATTATTTAAACTTTCTCTTAATAAGAGTAAATTACATTACATAATTATCATCTCATTTTACCCATTATCACATTTATATGCTCTTTAATTAGATTAATTCTATTAATTATTTTCATTGTTATAAACATTACTTCCCATTCAGTGTGATTCCCATTCCCACTCAAAGTGATTCCCATTCCCACTCAGTGATTCCCATTCCCATTCAAAGTGATTTCCATTACCATTTCCTGTCCGCGACTGTGAATCGACATTTGAAAAAAAAAAAAAGAGTGTTTCTTCATTTGAGAAACAATGTCAATGAACGGAACTGTCATTGAATTAACCTATACTAATGTTGACCTAACCTGACCTAACCCGGATCAAAGTGGGAAAGCCGTAGATGAGTATGAGAATGGAAGAAAATGGGAATAAATCGATTTGAGAATGTCCTCCTTTGAAAATCTTACTCGGGGATTTCCCAGTCATGGACGAGGAATGAATTGATAATTACATTGAGCGGGAATGAAATGGGAATCACATCGAGTGGGAATGAAATGGGAATCACATCGAGTGGGAATGAAATGGAATCACATCGAGTGGGAATGAAATGGGAATCACATCGAGTGGGAATGAAATGGGAATCACATCGAGTGGGAATGAAATGGGAATCACATCGAGTGGGAATGAAATGGGAATCACATCGAGTGGAATGAAATGGGAATCACATCGAGTGGGAATGAAATGGGAATCACATCGAGTGGGAATGAAATGGGAATCACATCGAGTGGGAATGAAATGGGAATCACATCGAGTGGGAATGAAATGGGAATCACATCGAGTGGGAATGAAATGGGAATCACATTGAGTGAGAATGAAATGGGAATCACATTGAATGAAAATGAATTGATAATCACATTGAGTGGGAGTGGGATAGTCACATTAAATGGGTATTAATTACATAATAATTAGTAATCACTTCGAGTGGGAATGAATTGGTAGTCACATTGAGTGGAATGAAATGGGAATCACAATGAGTGGGAATGAATTCTTAATCACATCGAGTAGGAATTGGTAATCACATCGAGTAGGAATTGGTTATCATATCGAGTGGGGATGATATGGGAATAACATCGAGTGGGAATAATATGGGAATAACATCGAGTGGGAATAATATGGGAATAACATCGAGTGGGAATATGGGAATCACCTTGCGTAAAATGAATTGGTAATCACATTGAGTGGGAATGAAATGGGCATCACATTGAGTGGGAATGAAATGGGAATCACATCGAGTGGGGATGGAATGGGAATCGTAGTATGTAAATGAAATGGGGATCACGTTTAGTGGGAATGAGCTGGGAATTACAATGAATATGAATGAACTGAGAATCACATCGAGTGGGAATGAACTGGAAATCACATCCAGTAGGAATGAAATGGGAATAACATCGAGTGGAAATGAAATGGGAATCACAGTGGGAATGAAATTGGATTCACATCGAGTGTGATCATACGTGTTTATTATAAAGAATAGTAATGAGGAACTTTCCGATAAAAATATTTAGTATGTTTTTTCAAGTTATGTCATAAACGGGAAGAACCTTCACTTGATCAACGTTCAAAGTCGTAAGCTATGAATAATTACCAACCTACTTCTTTTTAATTAACTCTTTAATCTAAATAATAGCTGGAAAATAAATGTTCATAAATTTAATACTGTTTATTCATATATATATATATATATATATATATATATATATATTATATATATATATATTAGTGATGTAGGTCACATCCGCATCCGCATCCGCGGAACATCCGCATATTTTCTCGCATCCGCATCCGCATTTTGGACTGCGGATGTCGTGCGGATGTGGACCGTTGAGATAAAACGTCATTAATAAGCGGAAATGATCAAATTCTACTATATTAATAGAAACTAGTTCATTGTGCGCAAAAGTGATGCAAGCGACAAGACGAGAGGCTGTTCTTGTATGAAGTTACTCTCTTGCAACCTACTTAGATCCACGTTACAAAGCTAAGTTATTTTCACCTAGTACATTAGAACGAGTTAAATCATCACTTGGCAAAGCAGTTGAAGAACTTCAATCTCTTGAATCTGTCGCTTCGCCACCCACCAAAAGAATAAAAGTTTCAGTGACAGAACCAACACCTTCAACAAGCAAATCTATCACAGAATCTGTCTCTCAGTTTCTTGAGTCAAGCAGCAATGACGAGACCTACGCGATGTCAAAAGATGTAGTAAAAATGATCGAGAGCTATCACCAAGAAAAACGCCTGGCTGCATGTGACAATCCTATTAGTTGGTGGAAAATACGCAGAATATCTATCCATACTTGAGTAAACTTGCAAGGAAACATTTAGCCTGTCCTCCAACAAACGTACCAAGCGAGAGATTATTTAGCAGTGCTGGATTAATATACAGGGTGTCCCGTAAGTCTGGACCCATAGGGAAAAATAATAAAATTACAAAATAGTCCAAAAATTTATTTATAATATATTTTTTATTATTTTTATTATTATTTTTATTTTTTTTATTATGATCTTACTCCGCTGGAGTTTTATTTGTGGGGCCACTTGAAAGCCAAAGTGTACGAGGTCAAACTTCAGAACATTTTCCACCTTAAAGCACGCATTGTGGAGGCGTGTCAAGAAATTTCTGCGACTGTGATTCAGAAAGTGCTGTCGCAGTGGAGATTACGTCTTCAACTATGTGTGCGACACAACGGCGGACACTTTGAACAGATTATGTAATAAATTTTTGGACTATTTTGTAATTTTATTATTTTTCCCTATGGGTCCAGACTTACGGGACACCCTGTATGATGAAAAGAGAAACAGACTGGCAGCAGAAAAGGCAGAAAAATTAATGTTCCTTAAGCATAACCTTCCTATAATTAAGTTTGAACATTAAACGATGAACATCTTAGTTTACTTTTTTTAATTACTCATTTATAAATATGCCTAATCAAACTTTAAAGTTAATATAAATAGTTATCAAGCTAATTAAAGATCTCTTTCTATAAGGGTGGAGGTTGGGGAAAGAGGTCGGTGGGGTGCATTTGAGTTGGGTTGGTTCACGTCCCGCATCCTGGTAACACAATTATGGTTTCTAATTGTGGCTGAAACTCAACAAAATAAACGAATTTATTTGCAGACGAATTCACTGATTGATTTCTATATTAGTTAGATGCTTGATATTATTTTATATGTTCAGAGAAAAGTACAGCAATTATTGTACAATTAATCAATTATACTACATTATAGCTACAGCTCTCTCTATATAATAACTTATTATATACGTTAAACACAACAAATCTCGAATATATCCTAAAAAATAACGAAAATGTAGACATCCGCATCCGCATCCGCGGATGTTGAAATCAAACATCCTCATCCGCATCCGCGGATGTGAAAAAAATGACATCCGCTACATCACTAAATATATATATATATATATATACACACACACACACGAGGTGTGTTCAAAAAGTTCCCGAACTGGTTATGTTGCGCGCGCATCACATGACGCGCATGCGCGGTCATGTGATGCATGTTGTAGCGTGACTCAGTCTGTGTCCAAAGATGGATACCGCTCGTTGATATCGTATGTTGTTCTCTCGAAAACAAAAGCGATTGCCACCAAAGCGCCCCACCCCCCATAGAGGAAGAAGATAGCCAAAATCAAGATCCAGGGATTTGGAGATGCCTGGATACTGTGCGTTTGAAAGATTGAAGGTCATAGCTAGGGGGAAAGATGGATTGAGGAAGATTGTTCCAGAGTTGACCGGTTGAGTAGATGAAAGATTGAAAATACCTGTTAATCCTCGCGTTAGGGAGTTGAACAGAAAAGGAATGAGAAAGTGTCGAAAGTCTAGTGCCGCATGCTCTCCTTAAAGAAGGCATGCAGTTAGAAAGTTCGGAAGAGGCAGTGTCCGTTAAAATAGCGACAGTAAAAAGAGAGTGAGGCAACATTGCGACGAAGAGAGAGGAATTGGAGACAGTGAGTAAAAGGGGAGGGGGAAATTGATGAGACGAAAAGCCCTTGATTCCACCCGGTCAAGGCCCGCTGTGTGGGTTGAGCCACCCCATACATGAGAAGAATACTTTATACAGAGGCGGACAACTCCCCTATACAGAGAGAACAACTGAGTGCGGGTGAAGAAACTGAGGAGGCGGTACAGCACACCAAACTTCTTAAAAGCTGTTTGGGAAAGAGAGTATATGTGATCGTTCCAGGGAAGATCACGAGAGAAGGAAACGCCAAAAGAACGTTAAGAGAAGAGGAAGGATTGGGTTGTGTATTGTTGAAAGTAAAGGGATAGTCGCGTGGAAGATCGAGTAGACAGATGAAGGAACTGAGTTTTTGAGGCACTGAAAGCCACTAGGTTTTCTCAGCCCCAATTAGAGATGGCAGAAAGATCAGAGGTCAGGTGTACCATAACCGTCGTACGCGAATCATGGAGTGACTGTTCAGAGGAACGCTTTGGAAAGCGGGTGAAGTAGTGAAGAGTGTAATCAGTGTCAGGGGAGTGAATAGGACAGGAAGTGCGACTTAAAAGATCATTGATAAATAAAAGGAAAAGAGTGGATGATAGGACAGGACCCTGAGGAACAGCACTGTTAATAGCTTTAGGAGAAGGAGGAGCACAATTTCGAAATTAAAGATTTGTGCCCCACACTATCAAAAGCTTTTGATATATCTAACGCAATAGCGAAAGTTTCACCTAAATCCCGGAAGGAGGATAACCCTGAGTCAGAAAGATATGCAAGAACATCGTCAGTAGAACGTCCCTTGCGGAACCCATATTAACGATCTGAAAGAAGATTGTGAGAAGAGAAGTGTTTAAGAATCTTCTTCTTAAGAATAGATTCAAAAACTTTAGAAATGCAAGAAATCAAAGCAGTTGGACGATAGTATAGTTGGAGGGTCGAGTGTGGCCACCCTTCTTCGGGACAGGCTGAATGAAAGCGAACTTCCAGCAGGAAGGAAAAGTACCAGATGAAAGACAAAGACGAAAGATTTTGCCTAGGCAGGGTGTCATCACAGAAACAGTTCTTAAGAACAGGAGAAACACAACCAGGACCGTACGCCTTCCTAGAGTTGAGCCCAGATAGGGCAGAAAGAACATCTTTGGAAGAGATTCTAATTTCAGACATAATAAAGTCAGAAGGGGGAAGAGATGGAGGAACACCGGAACCGTACATGGTTGAGTTGGAGGCGAAAGTTTGAGCGAAGAGTTCGGCTTTGTCAGGAGAAGAGACGGCAGCTGAGTTGTTGGAATGGAAAAGAGGAGGGAAAGAAGAGGGAGTAAAATTGTTGGAGAGGTTCTTAGCCAGATGGCAGAAAGAGCAAGAAGAATTTTCACATTTTTGCCAGATGAAGGAATTTTTGGCTAGTCGAAGAACAGATTTTGCACGATTCCGGCACAAATATAAGCTGAGTGAGAGTCAGGAGTTGGATGGCGACGGTACCTTCTGAAAGACTCCTCTCTGTTCTGGATAGCATTAAAACAAATAGTTAAACCAAGGTTTTTTGCATTAGTAGTGGGAATAGAATATGGAATGTACGCCTCCATGCACGAGAGAATTACCTCCGTGATGCGCTCAGCCCCCTCAGAGGATCCTCGGCCACGGAAGCAGTAATCATT
Source organism: Bathynomus jamesi (assembly GCA_023014485.1). Classification (NCBI taxonomy): domain Eukaryota; kingdom Metazoa; phylum Arthropoda; class Malacostraca; order Isopoda; family Cirolanidae; genus Bathynomus; species Bathynomus jamesi. The sequence goes on from JAJOZX010003904.1 coordinate 136,894, forward strand.
TCATGGGAAATCACAGAAGTACTCCCTAAGGGCCTCCCAATCAGCGGCACCAAAGTGCCAAAGGCACTTCGTCTTGGGAGGATCTAAAGGCCGGACTGGAGCGACAGGACAGGAAACAGATAGAACATTGTGGTCGGAGGAGCCCAACGGAGAAAAAAAGTTTGACAAAGTAAGATGAAGGATGGGAGGTAAGAAATAAATCCAGAATGTTGGCCCTATCCCCAAGGCGATAGGGGATACGAGTAGGGTGCTATACAATATGCTCTAGGTCATTTGGGTAGAAAAGTTGTAAGCTAGTTCACTAGTGATGTTAATGAAATGGGAGGAAATCCAAATGACCAAATCTAATGACCTAACTTGTTCTCGTATTCCCGAACTCGAATTTTCCGAATTCTATACACCTGGCTACGGCTTACATGCCACTCTCAAACTAAATACATCTGCGTTTACCCTTCTCGGTTCTCCTAATTCTGCTGACCACTATCTCCTAACACGGAGATTTCAGCAAGAGGAGAGGAGAGTGGGAAAGAATGTATTCCACTTTGGAAGCGAAGTAGTCAAAGAATTTTGGATGATCAGTAGAATTAGGAGAAGGGTAAACAGCGCAGATGTATTTAGTTTGAAAGTAGCATTTCAGCCGTAGCCAGAAGGTGTATAGAATTCGGAAGATTCGAGTTCGGGAATACGAGAACAAGTTGGGTCATTACGTACATACAGTCAACATCCACCTTTAGAGTGAAATTGAATATAGGGAAAGTAAGAAGGTACAGAAAAGAGGTTGCTGTCAGTCGTCCCAGACACCTGAGTTTCAGTGAGGAAAAGAAGATGAGGTTTAGAGGAGGAGAGGTGGTGGTCAACAGATTGAAAATTTGAGAAAAGGCCACGAATGTTGCAGAAGTTTATGAAAAGTGAGTCAGGCAGAGGCCCAGAACATCTCGAATGGGCAGTAACAGATCCAGCCCTGCTGGCCGGATTTGCTGAAGCAATGAGACAAAAGTTCAACAGTGATCCAGATTTCCTCCGAAAGATCAAATTTTCAGATGAATGTGTCTTCGGTTCAACGAGTAAAGGAAACAAATACAACGTTCACTAATGGGCGAAAAAAATCCCAAAATACGATTGGGTAAACCCGTTAAAACGGCTTCACTAACAGTTTGGGCGTGAATTGGTTATTCAGGACTCGTTTCCTTTGAAATATCGAGAGATACGATGGATGGAGAACGCTATTGCCAGGTATTGAGAGAGAGAGTTTTTCCACAGTTTACTAATGGCGTTAGCAGGAATTGGCTTTATGAACATGATGGAGCGCCGCCACATTACTCTGCAGCTGTCCGTGAGATTCTAGAGGATACGAATGTTGAAGGAACATGGGTTGGGCAGCGAGGTTCCAACGAGTGGCCAGCCGGATCACGTGATTTAACACCATGTGATTTCTAGCTTTGGGCTTATTTGCGTGACAAACTCTGCACTCCTGGTTTCATTTATCCAAATGTGAATGCCCTTGGTCGCAGAATAGATGAACAACTGAAAAGGATCCTACTCGATATGTTCAGAAGAACAATGAAGAGTTTCACCAAAAGAATCCACAAATGTACCAAAGTGAATGGAAAACTCTTTGAAGATTAAATTATAATTTAACAAAATATTTGTATAAATAAAATCCTAATAGACTTTTGTTTGATTTGTTTCATCATTTGAACACTTATCTGTATAATGTTGTTAACTAATACTTGTATGTATAAAATCCTAAAGACTTTCCTCCCCCTGAATATATATATATATATAATATATATATTATATATGTGTGTGTGTGGTGTGTGTGTGTGTGTGTGTGGTGCGTGCGTGCGCGCGCGCCGCGCGCGCGCGTTGGCAACTGGGCCTAAGTGGACAATTCTCCGATGAAGTGGGGTAATAGTTTTTGTAAGGTAAAACTTTTGACGCCGCGGAACTCAAAAATTTTAGAGCGAAATCTACAGTTATTTTTATTGTTAGAGAAAAGATATGTTGATCCTGATTAGGTTAGGTTAATTTAGTTTTTAGATATATGAATTTAAAGTCGGTACCTCGCTTGCGTGTGTGTGTGTGTGTGTGTGTGTGTGTGTGTGTGTGTGTGTGTGTTTACTGAATAATCCATAGAAACTTGTATTTTATGTACTATCAATAAATCCATTTTCATGTTAGAAGTATATGTAATTTATGTCGTCGAATTATATTTTGTTTGAAATGTTTGTGTTATGATCTGTATTTTTTTTAATAATTACTGTAATTACAGTCACTATCAGTCGCTGTAATTCCACTTTGAAAATATATTGCTGCAATTAGCATAAACGTGTTCCTCACTAAAGCAATTTATAAGAACTGAGGTTTGTTTTTGTTTTACAGTGTTTTTTTACAGATCCCCAAAGATAAAAAGATAAAGGAGATCAGTAGGTTCGGAGAACGTGTTGGCCATCTTGTTGGTCCTTCTCTGCCAGTTCATCGTCCCGGGAATGTTTTGTCTTGAAATATACGGAGTAGTACGAGCAAAATGAGTGGTGCATCATCATACTGAGACACTGCGCGTTGCAGTAGACCAGGAATTTGTCGTACAAGAACAACAAAACACACTTTAACATTCTGAGATAAGATTTTTCATTGTCGTTTTCTTTGGAAACAAAAAAAAGTCTGGAAATGCGATCGCGTGACAAACGACGTTCACTTTTGGCAAATATCTCTCTCATGTTCTTTACATTTCGTGTGGATTTTTGTTCCCTAACAGATCCTGTAATTACTGTAGGGCGATTTAATCTACAATAGGTATGGAAAGTGCCTTGTCGCTCAAAATGAGATTAGAAAGTAACGCGATCGTTACTTCCAATCATATGTATAAAACGTTGACAGGCGTTCATTTTTGTAGCGTAATCTTCTTCGTTCACTTAGTTAACAACCGGTATTTTGTTGGACCTGAATTTTAAAACTTTTTATGATTTTATGCGCAGAAGGAATAGATGTTCAACTCGGCTGCTACTCTCCTTATTAACTTGTTAGTTTCTCAGGAATGTTTCGCCAATAGCATTGATTCTTTGTGAAGGATTCCTCGGTGTATCGGGGGATTTCCTTATTTTGAAAGTACACACTACAGTGACTACTTTGTCTACTCCCGGATAAGATTTTTGTGTGTTGCTGGTTTGTTTAATTCACGCGTAAATCGTCTTTGGCTGTAATGATTGATCCACATTCGTGAACCCACCTTACGAGATTAGCCTTCTCTTGAACGACTAAAGCCTCGGGCTGGTGTTAATTAAATATATGGTAAAAACAGATGTTGTACAATCTTATTTGAAACTCCCGCATTTCCACCATTGTTTTTTTATGCAATTTAAAAGAAAAATAATTACTGAATCAAATGCACTTACGTTTTTTAGAATATATCAATTCTTAGTTAGTTTTTCTCGTTTCTTTTTGCAGCATTCATTTAAATATATATATATATTATATATATATATATATATATATATATATATATATATATATAATATAATATACAGGGTGTCCCCTAAGTCTGGAACCATAGGGCAAAATGATAAAAACGGCAATAAAAACGCCGAAGAGACTTTTGGGGACTGTTTGTGAAATGAGCGAGGATGGTAGCGGCTGTCTCATCGTCTGTGGATGTCCCCGGAGGTCCACTGCGTGGTTTATCTCCTATGGATCCCGTTTCCCTGAACTTTGCTATAAGTTTGCCGACACAGCTGTGTGTTATCGGCGCGCTGTCCGGATGCAATCTGTTAAATTCCTCAGCGACCTCCCTCTGACTCCGATTTCCTATGAGCAGAATTACCTGGATGCGTTCTTCCTTACTCAAAGACATCATGGGCACTTACATAAACGGAAAAACATGAATTACTCATTTTACCCTATGGTTCCAGACTTATGGGACAACCTCTATATATATATAATATATATATATATATATATATATATATATATATATATATATATATACAGGGTGGGCCGTAAGTTTCCATACATAGGAAAATAAACATTTTTTTATGGACAACCATTTTTATTTATAATATGCTCTACATGGTTGCCATTGTTTTGAAAACACATTTCAATACGTGTTCCCCACTGTTGATGAACACGCATTAGCACAGTTGACGTTATGCTTGTAATGGCGTTGGTGATACGTTTCCTTTAGATGATTTATGTCTCGTATCTTTCCTGATACACCATGGCCTTCAAGTGCCCCCAAAGATAGAAATCAAGGGGGGTGAGATCTGGGGATCTGGGAGGCCACTCCACAGGACCACGCCGACCAATCCAAGCATCCGGAAACTGCTGCTGATCCAAATACCGACGCACGTGAAGACCATAATGAGGTGGAGCTCCATCTTGCTGGAAGTAAACTGGGAAGTTACCTTCCTCGTTTAGCAGGGATGGGAAAATCTCTTCTTGCAACATGTTAAGATACCTTTCGGCATTAAGATTTCCACTGACAAAAATTGGTCCAATAATTTTGTCACCCCATATCCCGGCCCACACCATCACTTTACCGGCACCTTGCATCTTCGTCGGACTCAGCCAGTTAGGGTTAGCATTACTCCAATAACGTATGTTTTGCCGATTAACCTCTCCATTGACGTAAAAATTTGCTTCATCAGTAAACAAGATCTTACGTCAAACGCATATTCTTAGGGTATCTGAAACATAAAAACAAACGTTTAATTTTTCCTATGTATGGAAACTTACGGCCCACCCTGTATATATATATTTATATATATATATATATATATATATATATATATATATTTATAAGTTATATATATATAATTTATATATATATATATATATATATATATATATATATATATTACATATTACATATATATATATATATATATATTATTATAAGTTTATATATATATTACACCATATATATATATATATATATATATATATATTTATATATATATATATATATATATATATATAAGAATTTGAAAGTTAAAAGTTAAAATGAACAAAATTATTTAACACTTTTTGTGTCCACCTCAGGCTTGAAGAATTTAAAATTTTTATCAGTAGTTGACTGTTTACTGACTGTTGGCAATTCTGAATTCTAGAATTTTCTCTGTGAATCTTCATGGAAGACGGATAACTGTACAAGACATTGTTAAGCAAAATGGGTATTCGCGGTAAAGAGCTGTCTAGAGATCTTAAAAGATCTCTTATTGCTGCACACGAGTCTGGAAAGAGTTATAGGAAGATAGAAGAAGAACTTTGAATTCCATTTACGACGGTTGCTGCAGTTATAAAGAAGTGGAAAGACTTTGTAACAATCAAAACTCTCTACCAAGGTGTGAATGACCTTGCAAGATTTCAGAACGTACAACTTGACGGATTGAAAGAATAGCTGCTGCGAATCCATGAGTGAATGCGGGTGATATAATGGAAAACACCAAAGAATTTGAAGAAAATAAGAAAAAGGTTAAAATGCAAAAGTTTTCGTACATTTACTTGCAAAATTGTTTAATACTTTGTGTTCTCCACCTTTGCTTCAATGACTTCAATGACTCGTTTTGAGTATTTTTCTACAAGGTTTTGACCTCTCTCATTCCAAATTTTAGCTTATTCTTCTTAAGAAAATTGTTGCAATTCATTCAGATTCGAAGAGTTTCTCTCTCTCTTTTATTCAAATCAAACCATAAATTCTCGATTAAATTGAGATCTTGCCTTTGACTGGAATACTCGAGAAACTTCAAATTCTTTTGTTGAAGTTATTTCATGGTGCTCTTACTTTTAGGTTTTGGATCATTGCAGTACCCAATTCCGACCCATCCGCAACTCCCGAAATGAAGGCAATACATTTTCTTCTAAAATTTCCTCATATTTCTTCGAATTCAAGATTCCATTGATGACAACAATCTTTTCTGAACCAAAAACATTGAAGCATCCCCAAAGAAGGAAACACAGCCACCATGTTTAACCGAAGGAAGGATGGTTGCTCGTTATTCCCGAATAATTCAATTTTGTCCTCGTCTGTCCAGAGAACTTTCTTTCAGAATGCAGATCCATCATTTTGATGATACTTGGCGTACTTTAAACGAGCTTGTTTGTGCACTTTTCGTAGCGGAGGTTTTCTTCGTGCAACTGTTCCATGCGGACCATTCCTTTTCAATGTACGACGTACGGTAGAGGGATGGACATCGATCTTAGACAGTTTTAATATTTGGCAAAAATCACGTGCAGTCACTCGTAGATTTGCAGCAGACATTCTTTCAATCCGTCAAGTTGTACGTTCTGAAATCTCGCAAGGTCGTCCACACGTTGTTAGAATTTTGATTGTTACAAAGTCTTTCCATTTCTTTATAACTGTAGCAACCATCGTAAGTGGAATTCAAGGTCGTCTTCTATCTTCCTACAACTCTTTCCAGACTCGTGTGCAGCAATAAGAGATCTCTTAAGTCTTAACATCTGTAGACCTCTTTACCAAGACCACCCATTGCTTAGTAATAGTTTGTTCAGTCATCCGTCTTCCATGGTGATTCACAGAGAAAATTCTAGAACTCAGAATTGCCAACAGTCTTTAATCAATAAACAGTCAACAACTGATAAAAATTTTAAATAACGGTACTTGTAGGTTATCCCCCCACCAATTTTGACAGAATATTTTTGTTAAAACTAACGAAAATATCACGACTTAACCTAACCAATTATCAAGGGCGTACATGCGTCATAGTAAATACTATTCCAGAAACAAACAATGTTATAATTAATAATAGATCAACTGTACGCCCTTGATAATTGGTTAGGTTAAGTCGTGATATTTTCATTAGTTTTAATGAAAATATTCTGTCAAAATTGGTGGGGAGATGACCTGCAAGTACTAAATAACAATTAATGATGCAATATACTGTACTGCATAAAACCTGTATAGAAAGGTTACCTGTACAGAAAGGCTACCTGTCTATAAAGCCCATACTGACGGTTTCCCCTACATGATCTTCATACACAGTTTTGACTCTCTCTAACAAAATCTGAAACTCCACCCACTTTTGCTTTTGCGTCAGCTTTTTTCTCTTCTGCCATCTAGTGTTTGGAAGGAGAACTAAATTTCCAGCGAAAAAACGCCATCAGCTTAAATTCTGTTTTAATATTTATTGTTATATAATCTAATATACAGGTGTCCCAAAAGTCTCCATACATAGGGAAAATTAGCACTTTTTTAGCAAAATGTAACTTTATTTACAAAACATTCTCTACATTATTGCCATTTCTTTGTAAACACACACGGATGCGTCTCTCCCACTCATGGTGAACTCGTGTTAACACATTGGTGTTATGGACGTAATTGCACTTCGAATGCGTTCCTTTAGGCGATCCATGTTCTGTATCTTTTCCTGGTACATTACGTCCATAACACCAAATGTGTTAACACGAGTTCACCATGAGTGGGAGAGACGCATCCGTGTGTGTTTACAAAGAAATGGCAATAATGTAGAGAATGTTTTGTAAATAAAGTTACATTTTGCTAAAAAGTGCTAATTTTCCCTATGTATGGAGACTTTTGGGACACCCTGTATGTAATATATCATATATAATATGAGACGGGATATATATATCAAATATATACACTGTATAATCAAATATTGTATCAGTCAATAAATTAATCACATATTGTTTTTGAGGATTATTGTGATAATATTCCGTGTAAAGCTTATTTCTTACTCCACACGCTAGGTGGCGAGTATTTAATATTCACTTGGCGAGATAAAGCTATAAATAAAGAAAATAGCGTCAGTTCCGTATTTTTTTGCCTCTGGTAAAAGGTAAGAGTTAGTGGGTACCCGCCCTATCTGTTTGCAAGTACGACTCCGTCGAGCGTCAACAGATGGCACGGCGAAGCTCAGGCCCACAGGCGGGGCCCATAGCTCGATTCTCCCCTTTACCTCCCACGCGTTGAGTGAGAAGCGTCTCTTAATCGAAGAGAGGAGAAGCCGGGGAGCGAACCCAGTCACTTCAACTCAACTTCCCGAGACGGGATCACTCGGACGTTACGAGGGCCACAATCTTTGTTAAAAATTAAACGTATAATACGTCAAAAACATTTAATACATCGTAAAATTTAAAACGCAAACGTTTTAATACGTTTAACTTTTAACCTGATATATATATATATATATATATAAAATTAGAAGGCGAGTCTCACCTCCCGCAGAATAAAGTTGAAACGCAGCTGAAGGGTCTAGTTGAAGACCTTCCTCTTTGGTGAATTTGTGTCCCTTGACGAAGGCAGTGCACGAAACTTTTGCCACCCTGTTCGCGAAGTGATTCGGAGCCATAAAACGGAGCCCAACTGTAGTGGTTACCCTTCCTCTGTGGTCTTCGAAGTCGGGATAACGCTGTACTTCACTCCTCTTCACCTGATGTTTCATTATACAAAAGACATTTAAATAATGGGGTTGTGATGTATTGTGAAAATTTTCTTTGTGGACCATAATATATATGGGGTCGTGATGTATTGTGAAAATTTTCTTTGTGGACCATAATATATATGGGGTTGTGATGTATTATGAAAGTTGTTTCTTTGTGGACCATAATATCGTGGCCGGACAGTTTGCCTACTGGACAGTTTGCCTACTGGACAGTTTGCCTACTGGACATTACGCCTATGGACACCATGCCTATGTGGTATATTTATCCTTACCTTATTTAACTTATTTAACTTATTTAACTTCAGATTCATGCAAAAGAATTAATTCAAAATTAAAATGTGTTGTTGCCCTTAATAGCATAAATGTCTGAAAATATATCAAGTAAGAAAGGGAAACAGAAGTTTTCACATAATGGATATTTGTATGTGTTTGATAAATGTAGCAAGCGCGACCCTTCGTTACTTTTTTGGCGGTGCGAGCAAAAGAGTCAGTGTATTATAAGGTGTGTATATATAATATGGGTACTTTTCCGTTATCTGCCCCCTTGACGATTGGTTAGGTTAAGTCGTGATATTTTCGTTAAAACTAACGAAAATATCACGACTTAACCTAACCAATCGTCAAGGGCGTACAGTTGACCTAACCGGGCAGTGACGATTGGTTAGGTTAAGTTGTGATATTTTTGATAGTTTTAATGAAAATATCATGACTGAACCTAACCAATCGTCAATGGGCAGATAACGGAAAAGTACCCATATTATATATACACACCTTATAATACACTGACTCTTTTGCTCGCACCGCCAAAAAAGTAACGAAGGGTCGCGCTTGCTACATTTATCAAACACATACAAATATCCATTATGTGAAAACTTCTGTTTCCCTTTCTTACTTGATATATTTTCAGACATTTATGCTATTAAGGGCAACAACACATTTTAATTTTGAATTAATTCTTTTGCATGAATCTGAAGTTAAATAAGGTAAGGATAAATATACCACATAGGCATGGTGTCCATAGGCATAATGTCCAGTAGGCAAACTGTCCAGTAGGCAAACTGTCCGTAGGCAAACTGTCCGTAGGCAAACTGTCCGTAGGCAAACTGTCCTAGCGCCCCATAATATACATGGGGTCGTGATGTATTGTGAAAATTTTCTTTGTGGGCCATAATATACGTGGGGTTGTGATGTATTATGAAAGTTGTTTCTTTGTGGACCATAATATACATGGGGTTGTTGTTGTTGTTTAGCCGATCAGCCCACCCTGATCGAGCAAGCCGGCGGCACGCAGGTAACCGATCGCCCTCTCCGGAGTAGACCAGAGGTTCAGCGCACTAGTGATGTTGTGTGGTGTTCGTTGTGGTGCTAGAGCGGTACAGTCCGTCATAATGTGTTCAATTGTTTGTGGTGTGTCTTGGCACAGGTGGCAGGTGTCGTCTATGGAGTTGTCTAGTCTGTGTTTATATGTCCATAAGTTGGGGTGATGTCCACATCGGAATCGTGCTAAGTTAACTCGATCCGATCTGCTCAGGCTGATCTCTGACCTGTTAATGGGTGGCGGCTTCGCACCTAGGACCGCATTCGGACCGAGTCGTGTCAGTGCTTTGTGGTTAGGTGTGTGTGTATGTGTTTTCTGTACTGTGTGATGTCTGTGGGGCGTGGTATGGAATGGAGTATTTGGTTATAATGTCTCTCTGGTGTTACCTTAATGGTGCGAGGTGTTGGTGCATGATTGTACATGTAGTGGCAAGGGTGTTGTGGGTTAGTTGTCGCTGCTGCCATGAATTGTGTTCCCCTCATGTCTAAATGTTCCCTAACTTTTAGTATTTTTGTTTCTGTGTGCAAGTGTTCTATTGGTGTTGTTTGAGTGCATCCTGTAATGATACGAGTGCGTTGTTTTGTATTGTTTGTAAGTGTTTATGTGTGTGTTTGAGATAATGGGTGCCCAGCATGGGCTAGCATAGTCCATAACTGAGCGAATATATTGTTTGTATATGAGTGATGTTGTTTCCTGCTGGTGTCCAAAGTTTGTGCCTGTTAGTACCCTAAGCGTGTTAAGTCTTGACGTACATTTGGTTTTAATGTCCTGAATGTGGTTTGCAAAAGATAATGATGTGTTGTATGTGACACCAAGTATTTTGGTTCTGTGAGTGTGTGGAATGTTGATGTTGTTTAGTGTAAGCTGTGGAATTACCTGGTGTTATTTTGTGTTGCTTGTAAGCAAGGTGATGGTTGATTTTATGGGCGCTACTTTGAGTCTATTGTGTGTGAGCCAGTCTTGTATACTGTTTATGTATGTTTGTAGGTTATTTGTAGCGGTGTCGATGTTGTTGTGGGTGGATGTTAGAGTGATGTCATCTGCATATGATAAGGTAAGCTTGTTATCTATGGGTGTTGGAATGTCATGCATGTATAAGTTGAACAGTGTTGGTGAGAGAACAGAGCCTTGAGGGTTTTGATGTATGGGGTTGTGATGTATTGTGAAAATTTTCTTTGTGGACCATAATATATATGGGGTTGTGATGTATTGTGAAAGTTGTTTCTTTGTGGCCCATATTATATATGGGGTCGTGATGTATTTTGAAAGTTGTTTCTTTGTGGACCACATTTAATCTTATTTACAATTTAAAGACTAAAATGCATTAAAAAAAATCATGATTTATATTCCATTAAACGAAGGTACGTTTACAAACGTTTGAATATACACGTTTAGAAAACATAAAATGTTCTTTGAAAACCTTTTTTGGAAAAAACGTTGTATGAAAACGGTTTAACTAAAATGGTTTACTAAAAGCGCTTTCACTTCATTTTTACTACATCGTGGCCACATCGCAACCCCGCTTCCCGTTAGATCAGTGGTTGGGTGGGTGACTGCCCACTACGTTCAGATGATGTATCGAACCTTAGTTGGTTCAGATCCCCGTAAAGCTGTAGATATTCTTCGTTATGAAGGAGGTTACAGTAATCACAATCATTATTAATTCATGCAAGTTTCTTGCGTGTCTTATACTAAACAATGAGCTGAAATGCCTGGATTCGCTTCCCACCTTATCCTCACTTCGATAAGGTGAGGTAAAAAATAAAATATAGGGTAAATGGGAGAATTGAGCAATGGGCCGCGCTTACAGTGGGCCTGGTAGCCGACACACCATCTGTTGACGCTCGGTGGAGTCGTACTTACGACAGATGGTGCGGGGTACCCATTAACCTATACTAAATATTACGTTGTAGGTCAAATTGTTTGAATGGCATTTATGAATGTTGGAACTTACTTCGTGGCCGTTGATTCTCCATACTAATTGTGGTCGTGGCTTCACTCTGTAAGCTGTGCAGTTCAGTGTTATGATATCGTCCTCTTTGTACTGGTAAAGGGAATTTCTGTTCAAACCACGAGTTATTTCTAACGTATCTGGAGGAACTGGAGAAGACCCAATAGAATGAATGATGTACAGTCCTAAAGAACGCTTGAAAAAATGATACGTGAACATTCATAGGTTGAAATAATGAAAAAATGAGTGTTAAATCTTATGAGTATACCGATGTCCTTCATTTCAATGTAGGAAGTAATCCTATTAGGTAATTAAATTTTAAATAAAAATTCAAGAACTAACAATCATTTTAGGGATAATATTGACTGCATGTTGAATAAATAAATGTTCACTCATAAATATTACATTTAGCAGTGATTTCAAATTTATATTCTGATGTTGAAACATTTCATATGGTAATATCTGGAACATGTTTAATTTATATGGTCTCGTTTAAATTAAAATGATATTCAAGCATGTTTATTATATACTGCCTGTTTACGAAAAATGTTGTAGTGGTGTTCAAATATCAACCATTAATGAACCGAAACCTTATCAACATTTTGTGAACATTTGCTTTTGGTTTGAAGCACGCTACCTGGGTTCTAATTAACTCGTAAAGGCTTTTTAAATAATTTTAATAATATTATAATAAAACTTATCATGTTCACAATAAAACCTTCTAAGCAAAGAATTTTACAAACATTAAGAGGTTATTCAAGGCGAGAATATTTCTCTCAGTCCAATTTTCAAAAAATTCTTTTGTTGACTTCGACCCCTTCAACGATAAATGTTACTTTAGAGGTTGAATATACCTGGTGTCCGAGAATTATCTGTACAATGTTTGGCTGTTATTAAAAGTCAACCATGAAGTGTAGAAATTCCAGTTTTATCCCATTTTACAGAGAATCTCATTAAATTTTTTCTGATACCACGTTTTGACAAGTTGTTTAGAAATGTACGCGGGTGACAGACATTGATGATTTAAAAGCAAGAATCACAGCTGCTATTGAGCGAATTGATGTGGATATGCTGCAGCGTACATGGCAACATTTGGAGTATCGATTGGATGTTTTGCGAATCACTAATGGTGCACATATCGAATGTTTGTAACAACGTTACTTTAATAAAAGAAACACTTGAAAATACAGATTCTAAATAATCTTGTTTAAGAATTTTACGTGTGTTATCAAGAATTTTATTAAAAGATGAAATTGTACAGATAATGTTCGGACACACTGGAATTTCTAAAAACTTGTCAAACTTGGTATCAGAAAAAACTTAATGAGATTCTCTGTAAAATGGGACAACACTGGAATTTCTACACTTCATGGTTGACTTTTAATAACAGCCAAAACGTGTACAGATAATTCTCGGACACC
>JAJOZX010003904.1:152500-182500 GCA_023014485.1 Bathynomus jamesi
GCCAGGATCAATGGCTGCGAAGAACTAAATTACTGGGAAAGATCATGTAAATTAAATTTGTATAGAGAGAGAGAGAGAGAGAGAGAGATATATATATATATATTATATATATATATATATATATATTATATATATATATATATATATATATATATATATATATATATATATAATATACGCATGGAAAATAATAGAAAAACTTGTTATCTAACCTTAGACTGAACCCTATAATCGTCCAAACATCATTGGAGAACGGGGAAGGTAGTATGTGTTGTGTTTCAAAACTGAAGGCCGGACAAGGGGCAAGGAAAATAGCTTGATTGTCAGAGCCTAAACCAGAACTATTTAACCAGTTACCGAAAGCAATTAGGAACACTACCGATGTTGATATGGAAGTCTTCAAAAGAAGACTAGACCCCCGTCTCGTGACAAAGAGAGGTGCTACGTGAGATGGAGAGATCAAGAAAGCAATTCTCTCCTTTATCAAGTCCAAAGTGGCTTCCGCGTAAAGAAAGACCGATACGCAGAACCTCTATCAGGTTACCACATATATATATATAATTTTTTTTTTCAGTCCTTACACCAAATAAATTAACATTTATTGGTCTAATAATAATATACAGGGTGTTCAAGAAAGGACTTGCTATTTTATTCGTTATTTCTGTGTCAGTTACAAAAACTATTTTTATGCCAATAAAATGTACACTTGGAAAAAAAATTTGATGACCATTTTGACTCTGATCACCGTTCATCTCGCTAATTGGATTTCAACGTGCTCTGAAATTTTTAACAGTTCGTGCTAAAGTAATTTCTAACCATTACGTACGAAGATTTGATTACGGCTGGACCGTAGCCACTCCATACTTCCCCTTAACCTCTTTTGGACCACTGGGTCGGATTTGTACCGTTTCCAATACACGCACTCATAACTTAACCCTACAAAGCCTTCAGGCGTTAAGAGGTTAACCTCTGTATATACTGCCCCGATCTTAATCCTTGCGATTATTTTTGGTCAGGTTATTTAAAAGGACAAAGTCTACAGGAATAGGACAGTTGATCAGCTACAAAATGAAAACACAACTGTAACGAATGAACTGTAAGAGACATTTTAGCAAAAACTTTTCAAAATTTCGGAGCACTTCTAAATCAAATTATTGAGGTCAATGGAGGTCAATGGAGGTCAGACTGAAAATATTTTTCATTACGAATAAATCCAAAGTGTGTATATTTTATTTCCATAAAAAATGGCTTATTGTAACTTAAATAAAGAAATAATTATTAAAAAATAAAAAAGTCAGTCCTTTTTGGAACACCGCCAATGAATAAAATTCAATTAATTAATTGTTATACTTTTATTTTTGAAATAGCAAACTTGCTATGCGGTTTTTTCTTAAATTTAATATTTTTAAATATTTGTTTTATCCTTTAGTTCTCCTTTTTAATAAAACCCGAGCATAATTTTGTATATTGCATTGTTTGCTATGATAAAATATATTACAAAATCTATAATGCATATTGATATATATATATTATATATACAGGGTGTCCATAAAGTCACGCATCATAGGAAAATACATTTTTGTTTATTTATTTGTTCGTTCGAAATGATTCCCACCAATCTCAAAACATGTTTGTAAACGAAAAAGCAGCTTTCTTTGAATGTTCCTCAACATAGTTGACCTGATGGAGACAGCGTGACTTTATGGACACCCTATATATATATATATATATATATATATATATATATATATATAATCTACAAAATATGTATATAATTATTTAAAAGAAATACAGGGTGGGTATAAAGTAACGCAATGAAGGGACAAATGTGATTTGAACTGTTTGATTTGAATGTGATACGCCGTGCGGGAGACTGTATAGAGGTCGTTGGTGGACATTTTCAACACCTCTTATAAACCTTACTATGGAATATACAGTTGTTATAAAAAGTACATGTTAATAAATATTACTCGTCCATGTTTAGTCGCGTTAATATAATTCAAATCGGATTTGTCTCTTCACTCGCGTTACTTTATACACACCCGGTAGATTTTATGGGTTGCATACACGACCTCATTCATACGAGGAAAGACGCAGTAAACTCTCCATGCATTGCACCCTCGGTAAACCATACATTTAATACCATTTAATGGCCGGTACCATATCTGACTGACGTAAGAATTTGCAACTCGCATCAATTAATAATTGCAACTATTTTTGTACAAAAATAATGAAATTATAAATATTTTTTTTATTTTTTCATATATTTTTATGATGTTTCCAGAATGGGAACGTTGTGAACATGTTCCGTCATAAGATTTATGAGGATAGATAAGGATTAGGATAAACCAATATAAAGCTTATGTTAAATGTTTATGTCAATGTAGAAAATTATATTTGAGTAACTAAACTTAAACATTTTTTTTATGCAGAAGATAAGAAAATCAGTTCGATATATATATATATATATATATATATATATATATATATATATATATATATACACACACGAAACTAAAACAGCATTTTATTGGCACAGATAAAGAGAACATTCGCAGTTTCAAGTTCAAATAAAATAATTTCTTATGATATATTGCACTACGGTCTTTATGCAACTTTTCTCGCATTTTATGCACTGTAATCTTGTATTCTTTTGGCAGACCGTACATCTACCTTGATTACACGATTCTAAAAAGTGATTTATGCCATCATATCGCGCTGCCTTACGAGGTGGTGCGGATAGGCCTCCTTGTCTGCGTCGTTCTTGTTGAACTTTTATAAGTGATCTTACAACTTCCTGTCTGAACTGAAGGTGAGAAAGAGTTGTGGAGCTATTTACGTGTTGGTAGAACCGGAATGCAGCAACAACGGACATATTCAAAATATGAGAAAATAGATTCTACCACCACTCTTTAGAGCGTAAGCGTGGCCTATATGAAGACAACATCCGATCTAGTACATCAACTCCTCCCATTCCTTTATTGTACATATTGATGAGGAATGGTTGAGTTACGACCTTTTTTTTCACTTGCGTTACTCTCCTCTCTCGTTTTTCTTCACTTCCTTTTGTGTCACTGAAGGGCAGTGCCTGGTCCGGTTATCTCTTATCGTTCCACATGCTCGTATATTCTTCGAGGGCAAATCAACTAATAACTTGTGGTTTGTAAAAAAAGTTATCGAAGAACGATACATGTTCATTGCTATTTTTTACTGGGTAGAGCATCTCGGTGACAACACGATATCCCAGAGGAAAGTTTGTATCGCTTTAAATGCAAAAAACTTCACTTTTTTCTACGTGAAGGTCAAAATATGAAAATAAAAACTCACTCTAATAGACAGAGTTTATTTCCACAACAGTTTCGACGCCCACTGGCATCCTCCTCGGATGCCAGTGGCCATCGAAACTGTTGTGGAAATAAACTCTGTCTATTAGAGTGGGTTTTTATTTTCATATTTTGTATCGCTTTCTTTTCCACAATATATGGAAAAGTTATAAGGATATCCATCAGCCCCACAAAGCATCCACATTTTGTATCCAAATCTGATGGGTTTATTTTTTATAAACTGTTTTGCGCTGTGATATCCATTGTTAGGGTATCATTGATTCATCTATGCTGAGGAGTTCATGGAAAATCCCGAATTGCTGACAGTTTCTGCGAAGTAAGTCGAGAAGTGGTAGCACTTTTGCTATTTTCGATTCACCTAAGTTAGAGTTATCAGCTAAATGAATATATCTCTTTATCGACCGAAACCTCTCTCTGTTCACAGTTTTTGGCGAATATTGGACCCTTCATATCATCACTTGTCGACCAATAGTCATTTTCGGAGGGAAGACAGTGATGATAGCCACTGAGAAGCAATAAACCTAAGAACCTTCGGATCTCCTCCTTCTCTACGTGATAATTCTTATCATTTTTATCTCTCACAACATAGAGATTTGTTTGTTCCGTTATAAGGGTCAACGCGTCGTGAGTAAAAAGTAAACTAAAGATTTCAAATGGATCCTTACCGGCATTACTTTCACCAGCTTTCAAAGGAATTGAGTGAGGACCAAGGGATAGTTTTTCATTCCTTCTCCACCTTTGGCTTACTTCTTTACTGATATTTTCTTCCTCATCGTTATCAACTGCATGCGCTTCGACCTCTCCACAAACTTCACTTGGTAAACAATCTTGATCAAGTGCGTCATCGTGTCGGTTTCTTCATCACTGTCTTCTGGTTTGTTACTGGCAGCAGGTGGCAGAACTACACTATCCGTTACTCCCTCGGTTCTTATCTTTTCCACATATTCAGTCGCACTATGAAGAAATCGGAAGGCAGTCACTGAACCCGTCGACCTGAAAAAATAAAATATATGATATACATATATATGTAATAGAGAGAGCGTCTTCAACACACACACACACACACACACACACACACACATATATATATATATATATATAAGAATAATGAGATTATATGCAAAGAAAGGCACTTACCCATAAATGATGTAGAATCGATCAATTTGTGATCTGTTCACACTACGAAGTACTAAATGTACTGATTACAGTCTAGGACTCTAGGTTACCCGCCGAGCTTATATACACTTCTGAAAAAACAGGTTGAAACATGAACTTTTTTTTTTGGGGTGTCGTGCCAAAATGTTGGAAAAGCGCGTGTAATCATTAACAACGTTCCCATTTTGGGAACAAATAATAATCGATAGTCATTTTTTCACATATATTTATCAATTTATATCACAAAATTTTGTTTTTTAGGATAAATTTGTATTTTTTAATGTGCATATTTTGCAAAAAATTGTTATTTATTGTAATAAAGTTTAGGAGTTTATAAAGCATTACCTCTAAATGTTTGAAAAATTACCGTATTTTGACAATAAATAACTCGATTAAAAACTGGTATTGGAGATTAATAAAATAAAATGTGTAAGAATGTACATTCATTAATTATAAAAACAAATAATTACGACAAAATATGCTTATATATGATGAATAAACAACTTTTAATATATGTTCCCAAAATGGGAACGTTGGCATGTAAACGGTTAATTAATTAAAGCATGCGCGGTTCTAATCCAAACTCGGGTCACCAAAACTGATGGGAAGGAGAGTGGGTGTATATTTAATTGTAGCTGTACTTTATTTCACGTGTTTTTGGTACTTGAATACAGAGTACAGTAGAATTCAGTCTGGTTCTACGTGGCCCCAATAAACCTTAGCCCCCCCGCCCATGGCCTAAACCATTAGAGGTACAGTAAAAATAAACATACCTTACAAAAGAGAATTTAATCCTGCATTTAATGAGAAACAATTAAAACTTGGTGTTCCCGCCATTGGCTTCCAAGACAGCCTGAATTCGCTTTGGGTAGCTTGCCAAAAGTGACGTGAATAGATCTTGATCGTTACGCAAATTTGCTAAAACAGTTTCAATGTGTTGCGTCATTGTATCCTTCGAAAATCGATTTGCTGCAGGTTCTTGAAACAAGACACATTCAACCTTGTCCTTTATAACTGATCCAATGTGTTCACAGACGTTCAGGTCAGGAGGATTTCCTGCCCATTCTTCATTTCCAAAGAAATCGATCTCATGGTTACGCAACAACTGTTGAGTCGCTAATGCCTTAAAGTAGGGGGCCTTATCGTGCAGAAGTGTGATCCGATCGACATCCATAACATTGTTTGGGTTTCTTAGAAAAGGAATGACATGCTGGGATAGAATAATATCACGAAAATACTGTCCATCCCAACTCTGACCATTTGGCTTCAGCACCCACGTGAGCTTCTTTGCAGTGAACAAAACAACCACACCAACAC
Source organism: Bathynomus jamesi (assembly GCA_023014485.1). Taxonomy (NCBI): domain Eukaryota; kingdom Metazoa; phylum Arthropoda; class Malacostraca; order Isopoda; family Cirolanidae; genus Bathynomus; species Bathynomus jamesi. The sequence continues at coordinate 158,317 of JAJOZX010003904.1, forward strand.
AGTCTGGACTTTTTAATAATTCGCGATAATGTTCATTGTCATTGATTTCATCTGGTGTTGTGGCCCACACTCGATCATTTTGGTAGTTAGGCTGACGTGTTACGTAAACAAAAAATTCATCGGAGACAGCTAAATGCATGAAATCATCCACATCCCAATCTTCAAGATAATGGGCAAACCACATTCTGTCATCGATGTTAAGTTGTTTTTCTTGGCTTTGGAAGTTCATGCCAAGGCTTTAAACCTTGGACGGTACAGTCGAATGATCTCACCATTAACGATCTTTCCTCTCAACACTTCGACCTCTCTAGAAAGTTTAGCACAGCTGTTTTTCCGCTTACGCGTACCGCTTTCAATGATGTCCTTTGTTTCCTGAGAGAGTGGCAAATTTGGGCGCCCAGATTTGGTTGTAACCATTTCACATTCATCCAAAGTTTTAGTCCAATTTCTTTTGACGAAGTCCTCGCTTCTTCGCAACTTTTTGGCAACCCATGAACGTGTTATAAAGGTGACTCCAGCATCACGAGCTTCCCGAAATTTTATTGCTCGTATGCGATCTATCACACGTTGCCTCTCCGAATCACCAATTAATTGAGAAGCCATTATATTATCACTTTATCAGCTAGAGTAATTTTAATACCTGCAATTAATAAAGAATTTTATATATTTTTATAATCACTAAAAACTATTTCGATATAAGTAAACATGTAAGCTGCAAATGGGGGAGCTAAGGTTTTTTGGAACCCCTTATATTGTGGTGCAGACACGTTTATTTTAATGTACTTCATTAGGGTTCTTGTTTATCTTAATGTACTTCATTAGGGGTCTTCTTTTTTGTGTGTGGGGGGGGGGGGCGGATATTTCTTAATTAAAATTTTAATACGAGTGTCGGAAATTTTTCACTCCTAATCACAATAACTAATAATGAAAAAAAAAAAAAAAACCAACCAACCGACCCGCTTTGATCTTTTTACCAGTTTCTTTAATAACCAAAAACGATCTGAATTCGTTTATTCCCTTTTTGGAAGTAGTTTTTATTTTATAATTTAATTTAAATAATTAAAATTTTAATAGTTGAGTCATGAAATATTAATATTAAATTTGCTTTTTGTTCTATTAAAATTTATCATATTTTTGCCATTTTAATTTTGAGTGTTTCTCTCTCTTGTCAAATCCGTGATTAAAAAGTTAAAAATAAAATAACTTTTTAAAATTTAGCTAATATTTAAACTATAAATTTTCCATAAATAAACTTAAACTTTTCACTCATCATTAATTAATAATTATATTAATTAATTATATTGATTAATCATTTAATATAATTTAATCATATTAATTAATTATATTAATCATATAATTTACGATGTAATACACAAACTTAATTGGTGTGGAAAAAGAAACCCTTGTGCGATAATTAAATCGCACTATAGTCCCAGTAAGTAATGTAAATGGTAAATACAGGGTGTCCACAATGTCTTGTCATCCCAGTAAAATACTAAGTGATTTTCGTTTTTCTTTCAGACCCATTTCAAATGGGTGAGAGCAGCAACTATACTACGATTCAACAACCCATATTGGTTAGTATCTGGGTCCATGAGCTCCTTTTTTCAATGATTTTCTCATTACGTGGTCGCTCATGGATCCAGGTACTAGCCAATATGCGTTGTTTAATCGTATAGTTGCTGCTAATCACACATTTCAAATGGGTTTCAAAGAAAAACGAAAATAACTTAATATTTTATTGGGATAACAAGACATTACGGACACCCTGTACTTTAATATTTAGGTCCCATCTGCTTAGCAGATAGCTGGTGAGGGAAGCTATGTTTTGGGGGCTCTTTGTTAATGACCCTTTGCCTACATTGGGCTTCTACCATGAAAAAGAAAACGCAATACTGAATTTAATTATCCCAGCAGGAGGGATCCTTGTTCCACGCCCATTAGTTGCGCGGATTACGTAAAAGTTATCTCGGGAACTATTCTGAATTGTATCATATTAATTATATTTACTATTTACTATTTCATTTATTATATTTAGTTAATAAAAATAGAGTTACTGTTGGAACTACAAAAGTTGTAAGTAAAATTTCAATCCTCTCCCTTCATTACTGAAGCTAAATTTAGTCTTAAAATTAATTAATTTTGTTCAAATTAATTATTTTTATATTTAATATTCGTTGATATTACATTTTGCTAAATTAACATAAATTTTAATATTAACCTTTCCATGTTCATATTCTCAACCAGTGGTAGGTAACCTGCTTTGAAAGTGGGTCAATTTGATTTATTGGTAATTTGATAATTGGGTCAATGTTCAAAATTTTAATCAAAATACACTATTTTTGGGACATTTTAAAATAAAAAGCACTTTTTATGTAGTAATATTTATTATTTTATATATACTACAATTGACCCGCGGGTCAGAGGTTGCCGACCACTGTTTTAAAGTATTACATTTATCTAAGATGTTAAATGTAATTGTTATATTGCTAATGAATTTAACTTCGAATTAACTAGTTAAAAGGATTCTTAAATTAAATATTGATCTTAAGTTACTTTTTACAAATCTATAATGACCTTTACATAAAATATATAGAAATTAAAATATTACATCTACATAAATGTAATAATGTACATTGGTATTTATCTAGATTTTATGTACACTGAGAATAAATGGGTATCTTTTACAAATTAGAAATGCTTTACCATACTCCAAATGACGACGAACATCATTGTGTGTGTGTGTGTGTGTGTGTGTGTGTGTGTGTGTGTGAGAGACGTTGTTAGTGAGTGACCTTGAAAATGTTAAACGACAGTCTGTAGTACATCGTAAGAATGCATAATAAAGCAGAATTACGTGACAAACCTAAATCTTGTGACGAATGAATCCTTTGCTGAAATCCCTCCTTTTAGTGTACTGAGAAACAAATTATGTAATGGTCACTAAATCATTGGAGTGATAGAGAGGTAATGATGTAAACGGCGACTGTCTTGTAATTCATATTTATGAAAACATCCAATCTATTAGCATTCACGATCAAGTATGGAGAGAGAAAGTATTCGACAATCAAGAATGCGAGGTATGAGTGGAGTCAACATAGGAATGATTGAAGCCGGATCATCCCTGCATCAGATGTACTTCAACAGTTTGAGTACGTAAGAAAACCGTGCAGCGTTGGATTGCACGATATTGAAGGAAATATAGTTCCAAGGCCAAGATCCAGGTCTTCCGTGTAAAACAAACGAAGACCAGGACCAAACGATTGTACTGAAGGTAAAATGCTTTTATATACCGGGTGTCCGAGAATTATCTGTACAATTTTTGGCTTTTATTAAAAGTCAACCATGAAGTATAGAAATTCCAGTGTTGTCCCATTTTACAGAGAAACTCATTAAGTTTTTTTTGATAAGTTTTGACAAGTTTTTCTTTTTGTACGCGGGTGACAGACATTGATGATTTAAAAGCAAGAATCACAGCTGCTATTGAGCGAATTGATGTGGATATGCTGCAGCGTACATGGCAACATTTGGATTATCGATTGGATGTTTTGCGAATCACTGAGTGCACATATCGAATGTTTTGTAACAACGTTACTTTAATAAAGAAACTTTGAAAATACAGATTCTAATAATCTTGTTTAAGAATTTTACGTGTGTATCAAGAATTTTATTAAAAGATGAAATTGTGCAGATAACACTGGCCAACAAAATGAAACTTTTTTTCTCATCACAAACATGATCACACTTTTCTTAATGCATGTTTCGCGCTGATTCGAATCTGGTTTTATTGTTTTTCTAGCACGTATAGTTATATAGATACACTGGTTTTGATATTTTAAGTTTTTGATATTGCTATAAGAAAATTTATGGATGTATAGATCACACTTAGGAATGCTAAACAACAATACATCATAAACCTTATTCAATGTACTTATAAATAAAGAATATATACATTATTTTATTAAAAGCGCTGTGAGTGTGATTTCCTTTTGTAATTTGGCCTGGATTGTCACGATACAGCATCCAACAATGGTCCGCCATCATGCTTTCATTCCAATATCCTTGGTAGCGCTTCTCCATCATCTGAATATCTTGATGGAAGCGCTCTCCTTGCTCGTCACTCACTGCACCAAGGTTTTCAGGAAAGAAATCTAAGTGGGAATGCAGGAAGTGAATTTTTAACGACATTCGACACTCCATTTCTTTGAAGGCATCAAGGAGGTTCTTGACTCCATCCTTATACGCAGGTGACTTGTTGCCTCCAAGAAAGTTTTCACATATCCATTTGAACGCCAGCCAAGCCTTCAATTCCAGCGGACTTAGGACTTTTTCAAATTCAGTGTCATTCAAAACCTCCCTTATTTGTGGCCCAACAAAAATTCCTTCCTTCAATTTTGCTGCAGTAACCTTCGAAATTTCCTTGAAAGGTATTGGAACCCTTCAGAATTGACTTTACCCATTGCTTTAACAAAATTCTTCATTAAACCAAGTTTAATGTGAAAAGGTGGCAGATAGATCTTTTGGGGATCCACTAAAGGGACAGACTGGACATTGCTTATCCCTGGGACATATGTATACCTAAGTGGCCAGTCACTTTTGGTGTAATGTTCTATAGTGGCGCGACTGTCCAACAGGCAAAGGAAACAACAAAATTTTGTGAATCCTGACTGCATACCCATAAGCATTCCTATAACTTTTAGATCTCCACAAACATTCCATTGATGACTGTCGTATTTGATTGCCTTAAGTAGTATATCCATATTGTCATATGTCTCTTTTAGATGGACGGAATGGGCAATGGGATGGATGGCATTATATTACCATTATGCAAAAGAACTGCTTTCAGGCTTCTCTGCGACGAATCAATAAAGAGGCGCCACTCAGATGCCACATACGTCTGAGATATGGCTGTAAATAGTCCATTGATGTCATGGCAATAACAGAGAGGACCGTCTACTGAAAAGAATGCTGTTAATTCAAAATTCCGCTTTCGGTAGTAACTAATACGAACATTGTTCTCAAGTAAATTGTTCTCCTTTAGTCTTGAGGCGAGAAGCTCTGATTTCTCTTTAGACAGCGATAAGTCTCTAACAAGATCATTCAACTGTCCTTGGGTTAACTTTTTAGGCTCTAATGTCTACCTTCAAAAGTGTACTCTGGTTCTGTAGATGGTCCGGAAACGCCAGTTGCACCATCATCACTTTCCATGTCATCTATGATAGAATCTAGCCTATCACTTGGGGGAATTGGAATGGGCAATGTTTCATCATGTTTTACTGGTCTACGTGCTGAATCCAAGTTTGGATATACAATCTGGTGTTTGTTCTTGGCAGAAACCCATTAAGTTCACACTACAAAAATAACAGTCTTCATGATGATCTCTCGACTCCCTCCATATCATGGGTATGGCAAATGGCATTTAAGCTTTCTTTTTGTTAAGCCAATCACGTAATCCATTTGAACAGCCAGAACAGATTTGATGTGGCGCCCATGGTTTATCTTGGTCACCTAGATGGCAACCAAAGTATAGCTTGTATATTTTCTTAATGTCGGTTGTAATACTTCGTCGCTGTGTTTTAGTTGTCAACTGACCGCATACGAAACAGAACTTGTCGGGGTCATTCTTACATTGTCGAGGTATGTTGACTGACCTGAGCAAACTATAAATTAAAAAAAATGTACACCAACTTGACACAACAAGTTCTTGGACTGGACTGATCTTTTGACACACAAAGCACGGCGTTGTTGCCTGAATCACAATGCTGCTAGACGTAAAAGCTCACACCTGAAATACATAAGATGTATAATTAAGATAATTGAAATAAATAAGATGAATAAACTAAAAAAACACAATAAAATAAACACAATCAAATGTTGAAATATTAGTATTTTGCCTATTTAAAATGGTTAAATCTGTGTAGTTATATATATGCCTTCATCTTGAAAACTATACGTGCTAGAAAAAATCTGAATGCAGTTTTGGAATCAGCGTGAAAAATGCTATCCAGCCACCACAAATTTTACTATGATGAAAAATCTTTGTTGACCAGTGTAATTTTCGGACACACTGGAATTTCTAAAAAACTTGTCAAAACTTGGTATCAGAAAAAACTTAATGAGATTCTCTGTAAAATGGGACAACACTGGAATTTCTACACTTCATGGTTGACTTTTAATAACAGCCAAAACTTGTACAGATAATTCTCGGACACCCTGTATTTGAAAACATACCTACATAACACCTGTAATGATGTACGAGCAATTTTGTATTATTTTACTGGTCATAATTCATAGATATACAATTACAATACAACTTTGTACGCATAATAATATAGTATTTACACTATGAAAAGGTGTACAAAATTATTTCAAGGTCACACACACACACACACCACACACACACACACACACACACACACACACACACATTATAGTGGTAATGCGCGTGTGTAGGTCACATTAATTATTATTATTATATTTATATGATAATATATAATAATGAAAGTAATAATGACATTATACAGACATTAAGTTCGTCTTATTCTGGTGCAACTCTTTAACACAAGCAGAGATATCGGAAGATAAAGATGTAAGGTCCGAGAGAGCGGGAAGATATTTTAGGCAAAGATAGAATAAAATTCCAGTAACATAATGACGTAAGTAAATTGGATCGATCCGGAATAAACTCGTATTCGATATTACTCCACTTAAACTATTCAAGATTGGATTTAATTATAGTTAGTATCAGTCGGTTAATTCCGGTTTGATTTAATTACGTTATGTCTCTACCTCCGCGCCCCCTATATAATATAACCTATAATAACACAATAGTTTCGTACGTACGATTTCTTTAGTTGTTCTGAACCAACATTTCAAGCTCAGAAGTATCTAAAATGCCAAATGGGTATAAAATAATAATAGTTACGCACAAATTTTCACGACTTTCAATGACGCAATATACATATGTAACGTTTCCATGGCAATTAATTTAGATTTTAATGTCGTCATGCTTCATATTTTGTATTTACTTATTTCTGGCGTTATGTCTCTACCTCCGCGCCCCCTATATAATATAACCTATAATAACACAATAGTTTCGTACGTACGATTTCTTTAGTTGTTCTGAACCAACATTTCAAGCTCAGAAGTATCTAAAATGCCAAATGGGTATAAAATAATAATAGTTACCAACAAATTTTCACGACTTTCATGACGCAATATACATATGTAACGTTTCCATGGCAATTAATTTAGATTTTAATGTCGTCATGCTTGCATATTTTGTATTTACTTATTTCTGGCGTAGACACGATTTTTTATGCGATTTCGGGTATATATATATATATATATATATATATTATATATATATTATATATATATATATTATATATATATTTACAGAGATAAACTTGTTTGAAGGGGTTCGAACGATCGATAACTACCGACAGAGAAATGTAGTTCATGTCTCAGTTCTAGAATACGTTATGGCCACATCATTCATTCCACCGTTTCCCGTAAAATCAGCGAAGTTAAACGACATCGGATCTAGGTTGTCGTTGGATGGATGACCGTACTCCGCGTCCAGATGACTGTTGTAATCCGTCATGGTTCAGATTCATATTAAGGTTGTAAGTCCTTTCGTCATATGAACCCCTCCCCTGTCTACTCGTTAGTACTGTCGCTAAATCATACTTTGAACACCAAAGCTGTTCGTTCTTTTAACATTGTACAGGGTGTTCCACAAATCCCTTTACCCCTGAACCTTTTCCTGCTAGTATAGGTGAGGTAAAGGGAGTTATGGAAACCCGTACTACTACTGGTATCTCGCGTTCTCTTTGACGTCGATGCCTCTGAAGGAGTAAGCGTGTTTCGCTGAAAATTGTTCTTTTTATAGGTGTAAAACTGATCTTTGCCTCTCCACCAATTCACGGTGTAAAGTCTGTGCTTGGGACCCGCCAACTTGAACCGACACGTCAACACAACGTCTTCTCCTGTTTTAGGGAACCGCGGAACAGACAAGTCCATGATTTCAACCGTTTGGTCTGTGTAGATGGCAGATCCTGAAAGAGTAATGAAATTCAGTGTTGATGAAATTTTTTAATAAAAGTGTTCATCAATTTTTTACAAGAAAACTATTATCTGGGTTACAGCAACCAGATTATACCTCGCAACCTTGCAGATGTTCCGTTCGTCCGTCTTTCTTCACACGGAGGTCAGACTGGTTGGTGGCCCCACTTCGAGACTTGACTCGATACTGGAGAGGTGTCCTGTCCTGAGCTCACCATCTCACATCTTACACACACACACACACAACACACACACATATATATATATTATGCAGGGAGGAGATGCGGAGAGTGAACGCCCCCCCACCTCCGCTATAGAAGGCAAAGGAGAGAATCAAAATCAACGTTTCTGAGGGCCTTAAAACCAGTGCCTTTTTTTCTTTTTGATAAAATTTGAAAAGATTGTTTTATGTGTAAGATGCATGTATGTGTAGTAAGAAATAGAGCGAGAAGTGTGTGTTGTGTTTGAGAGCATGCTAGACTGATCACAGAGTAGATGAAACACGGAAAAGATATATTTATATATATATTTGCATCGAAAATGCATAGTCCCATGGTGCCTAACTTTTGGGCCACCCTATATATTATATATATATATATATATATATATATATAACTTTTCGAGTTTTTTTTTTTGGAGAAAGAATACCACTGAAAAATATAACAAACTCTTACAATACTAAGAAATACCTCAAGGTACCTATTCTTTGCCCTACTATTTTGTATAAATCTGTGTTCCTGAGACAGAGTACAACGTGTAATAACTAATCCCACTTCGCTCTATTGTCTATTATATATTTTCCCCTTGCTTTTTTGAGTTCATGATTTGAACTACGATTCATACTACATTGTCCATGTTTTCTCACCGAAGGAAACACAATGATGTGTGTATATATATATTTATATAATGTTTGGGTGTGTGTATGTATGTGTGCACACAAAAACAAATGTTTTATTTTAATTTATATAATAGATCACAAAATAAGTATTCAGACATAAAAATGGAAAATTTTTATGCGACACTATTATTTTTACGAACTGCGTAGATTTTTTACGTGGTTTCAGCCAGGTTATCATCATTTCAGTACAAGATGGAATACGCTACGGTTTTCTTTGAATCAACACAACTTTCAAATTCTCTTTCACATTTCCAGTATCTTCGGGTTTCTTCGGTAGCCTAGTTATTGCAGATTTGGTTTATAGGGGCTTCCCTTACTCCAAATTGCGCTTCAAGATCAGTTGCGTTCGAGCAACATTCTTTGTATGGAAATAACATTTTACCATAAACACACGTTCAGCTATTATAGAACACGCCATTTTTCACAGTAAATTCGATGATAGCCTAGTCAAGTTAGCCTAGTCAGCCAAGTTAGCCTAGTCAGCCAAGTCAGCCTAGTCAGCAAGTCAGCCGAGCTTAGTTAACCGACAAGGAAAAAATTGAAAATTTCGTCAAAATAATGACATACTGTAAAATTTCAGATTTTATATATATATATATATATATATATATATATATATATATATATATAATATATATATATATATATATATATATATATATATACAGGGTGTCCGAGAATTATCTGTACAATTTTTGGCTGTTATTAAAAGTCAACCATGAAGTGTAGAAATTCCAGTGTTGTCCCATTTTACAGAGAATCTCATTAAGTTTTTTTCTGATACCAAGTTTTGACAAGTTTTTTAGAAATTCCAGTGTGTCCGAACATTATCTGTACAATTTCATCTTTTAATAAAATTCTTGATAACACACGTAAAATTCTTAAACAAGATTATTTAGAATCTGTATTTTCAAAAGTTTCTTTTATTAAAGTAACGTTGTTACAAACATTCGATATGTGCACCATTAGTGATTCGCAAAACATCCAATCGATACTCCAAATGTTGCCATGTACGCTGCAGCATATCCACATCAATTCGCTCAATAGCAGCTGTGATTCTTGCTTTTAAATCATCAATGTCTGTCACCCGCGTACATTTCTAAAAAACTTGTCAAAACGTGGTATCAGAAAAAACTTAATGAGATTCTCTGTAAAATGGGACAACACTGGAATTTCTACACTTCATGGTTGACTTTTAATAACAGCCAAAATTGTACAGATAATTCTCGGACACCCTGTATATACACACACGAGCATCTGTATTTATGATGTCTCATTCTTCGCAATGAAATATAGAAAAAGGAGAAAATGAAATTAAATTTATTTCCATCTCTAAAGGGCTTCCTTCCATTGATACCCCCCACCCCCACTTCTATCCCGCAAGAGCTTTCTGCACCCCGTCCTTTACTGAGGAGGAAGGGTGGGGTGGGGGGGTTTGAGGGAAGGCTGAAATGGGAAAAGTATAATCCCGTTTTAGCGCATAAAAAAGAAGTCGACAAATGGTGGTAGTGCATGGCTGAAATTCTCTCTCTCTCTCTCTCTCTCTCTCTCTCTCACACACACACCACACACACACACACACACACACACAAAGTAGGTAATTTATTTTTATTATCATCATTTTATATAAATAAAAGTCATCACAAGTGTGGAAATTAAAATTGAGACTTTAAAAAAAAAATTCCCTTCAATTAGATCAAATTTAGCTTTTGATCTGAGATATTTTAAAACAATATTAATATAATTAATTCTTGAATTTCATTCGTTATATTTTAAAATTAAAAAAAAATTAAATCATTTTCAAATAAATTATATTTAATTTGTATATAAATTAGTGGTGCACCGATTAATCGGTATCGGCACCTTGCATGCTGATTAATCGGCCATGCAAGGGATTTTCCTAATATCGGCATGCCAGGTGCCGATACCGATTAATCGGTGCACCACTAATATAAATACTCTTGTAATAATACAAATTTCTTGATGAGAGAGACTTAATAATTGGCCATTCAAAACTGTGGGAAATCGTGGATAATCGTGGGAAATCGGATGAATGTTTATTTAAATTGCACACACACACACACACACACACACACACACACACCACACACACACACACACACACAGTTACAAGAAAAATCTAAATGAAATAATTAACACGTATTTATTGATATATTCAGTGTGATTTTTTTGATTGAACGTGTGACACTTTAAAAGGTTTGCATTTTTTATGAACTGGAAAATTGTACAGTACAGGGTGGCCACAAAGTTCCTTTATAGGAAAAACTAGGGCGATATACAGATATACTGTGATTTCACTGCAAAGGGACTTTGTGGCTACTCCGTACTGTACCTTCTCTACATATGGGGAAATTAGTCCCCGAGTGCAAAACATGCTCCATGTAATATCCTCTCAGCTCGTAACTCTGTACACGACCACCAAAATTCTGCACTACCCTGGACAGAGTACCTTGAAATTTGAGAAATTTCTTGTTCAGTTGATACTTTCAATTCTAGGTTTAAGTCTCGTGATGGTAGCCATGATTTTCCTTCATCATAAACCGCAGGAAATCATCTATTGGACAGGACTCTTCTGTCGAAAGTATCATGTAAATATCGTGAGCTGACAACACACCACATTGAGCGTGTTTCTCACAAGAGGACTACTTTTCCATATGTAGAGAAGGTGCAGTAAAACTCTCGTGCTTTTGTTTCAGTTAATAACAAAAATACGAACCTAAACTTTTAAAACATCACATGTTTAAAAAAACACCCAATATATATATATATAGTTTTGTTGCGAGAGGACCAAGACTGTTTAACCAGCTGCCCAAGGAACTAAGGAACACGAGTGGTGTTGCGGTGGATATCTTCAAAAGAAGATTAGACGCCTAACTCAAACAATCCCAGATGAGCCGAGCGTACCTGTTTACGTATGTGAGGTGGATAGTACAAGAAACTAACACTCTACCTTCACCAGGCCAACTCGAGAGGAGGGGTAACGCGCTCGACCTTCGTGAAATGAAGAATCATCGCATGGAACATTTGAAAGGTTGAAAGATATATATATAAAGGGTGATCCAGAGAAATGGGACCCAAAAGAAGCCACTGTAACTCTTAAGTATAAGTCCTTTTATAAAATCATACGCATCATTCGAAAGAGGATAGTTACAAGTTTGTACAGGATTGTATAGGTTTTGACAATACAAGACAAGATAAGATACAAAACAAAATAAAAGTGTTAGTTAAAACTAACCCTTCAAGATGACTGCATGGACTGTGGAACAGCTGCGTTTCATAACTGAGCAATATTATGAGCATGGAAGAAGTGTAGTTTCAGCTCAAAGATCTTTCAAGACAAATTTTCAGATGTCAAAATCACCTTCTAAGAGCTGAAACTACACTTCTTCCATGCTCATAATATTGCTCAGTTATGAAACGCAGCTGTTCCACAGTCCATGCAGTCATCTTGAAGGGTTAGTTTTAACTAACACTTTTATTTTGTATCTTATCTTGTCTTGTATTGTCAAAACCTATACAATCCTGTACAAACTTGTAACTATCCTCTTTCGAATGATGCGTATGATTTTATAAAAGGACTTATATTTTAAGAGTTACAGGGGTTTCTTTTGGGTCCCATTTCTCTGGATCACCCTTTATATATATATATATATATATATATATACAGGGTGAACGAAAAGTCCCTGTGCACCTGTCTACTTCCAACACAGTGCAGGTACAGATTCACTACACTTCTTGCAGGTGCACAGGGACTTTTCGCTCACCCTGTATATTAGTTACGTTCATTCCTATTCGGTGCTATCTTTTGTATCACTTTCCTCCTACAATGAAATAGCTACTACTTTGTTGTAAGTGTTTTTTTTTGTTTCAATTTTGGTTAGGTTAGATTAACCTAACCTAAAGTAAAACAAAAATCTGGGTGTGTAAAATCCTGAGGTAGAATGAAGTAGTATTAGTTTCATTGAGAGATTTTTAATTAAAATCTGAACGCGTGTGAAATTCGAAAAAATAATCATTATAAACGGTAAAAAAGCGCATTCTCTAAAGTCTAAACTTTTGAATGGAACCCTTTCCTACCTAAACGCAAACGTAAGTGATTAAAACTTTAAAAAATAAAAGACATCACATGTCGGAGCAAATGTCACCTCAATGACCATCGACGAAATTGTAGGAGAAATTTGGCCATTTAATTTATTTAAGAATATATATATACAGGGTGTCCGAGAATTATCTGTACAATGTTTGGCTGTTATTAAAAGTCAACCATGAAGTGTAGAAATTCCAGTGTTGTCCCATTTTACAGAGAATCTCATTAAGTTTTTTCTGATACCACGTTTTGACAAGTTTTTTAGAAATGTACGCGGGAGACAGACATTGATGATTTAAAAGCAAGAATCACAGCTGCTATTGAGCGAATTGATGTGGATATGCTGCAGCGTACATGGCAACATTTGGAGTATCGATTGGATGTTTTGCGAATCACTAATGGTGCACATATCGAATGTTTGTAACAACGTTACTTTAATAAAAGAAACTTTTGAAAATACAGATTCTAAATAATCTTGTTTAAGAATTTTACGTGTTATCAAGAATTTTATTAAAAGATGAAATTGTACAGATAATGTTCGGACACACTGGAATTTCTAAACAACTTGTCAAAACTTGGTATCAGAAAAACTTAATGAGATTCTCTGTAAAATGGGACAACACTGGAATTTCTACACTTCATGGTTGACTTTTAATAACAGCCAAAAATTGTACAGATAATTCTCGGACACCCTGTATGATGAAAAGAACCACGAAGGAAAGGAAACACAGAATGGTGCTCAAGCGCTTTCGTCTAATGACATCCTCAGGATGTGTTTCCTTTCTTTCGTGGTTCTTTTCATCATAAGTACTTTTCACGTGTTACTTTCGTGAAATAATTTTCATATATATATATATATATATATATATATATATATATATATATATATATATATATATATATATATATATATATATATTACGCGTAATCGGTGAAATTGCTTATTTCATGAAATACGAAATTTCGCTCTGCCGATACCATGAAATCGGCAAAGTTAAAACTGAGAGTTCAATTGTCGGTTGCAAACTATATTCAAAGCAAAATATACAAGAAAGTATGTAACCTATTTTGATGCGCTTTTTGCGTTGGTGGGACGAGCTGTTACAAAGGTTTCCAGCTTTTAAACAGGAGCATCTTTTGGTCAGACAGCTCATTCGGCGGTTAGGTTAGGTTAGGTTAGGTTAGGTTAGGTTAGAGGTAGGTTATGAAATGCTTGATATTTTGCAATGATATTTTAGTTTAAATTTAATTAAATGGCAAAAACTCCATTTTGAGACTTCTCAAGGAAAGGACAAACTCCAAAAGATAAATATTTTTGTCTCTTTGATAAAAATTAACGAACTTTTTAGGGGTACACGCACAGTTGTGAATCTTTAATAGAAAAGACTAGCTACATGCGCACGGCTGCTTAAGCATTTCACTCTATATTTTGCTTTAAATATTAAATTGCTTTAAAGTATATATATATCAGTGGCGTGCATTCAGGGTAAGCTAGGTAAGCGCCGCCTACCCTAATAAAAATCGTATTAAAGATATTAAAGAGAGTACCATATTTTTCAGATTAGTCTACAGTACATAGCCATTAGCCAGGTATGAAGTTTATCATTAGATACTATATTATATAATATGTACAAATTGTACACATAGTGCGTGTGTTCGCGCGCAATACCACTTACCCTGTAGACGTACCCACCGCACGCCACTGAATTATATATATATATATGTTATATTCGTTCTTATCTTTTGTATCATGCAAACGATAATTATGAAAAGTTTACCGTTCGTTAGAAAACTTAACAAATAAAAAAATTAGTTTAACTCCAACATATAATGTAAAACATCAAAGAATTTGAGGAAAATAAAAAAAAAAAAAAATTCAGAAGTTTTCGTTCATTTACTTCAGAAAAATTATTTAATACTTTGTGTATCCATCTTTTGCTTAAATAATTTCAAGGATTAGTTTACAGTATTTTTGTCCAAGGTTTCGACTCTTTGAGTAGAAATTTTAGTCCATTCTTCTGAAGAAAATTATTGCAATTCATTCAGATTCGAAGGGTTTCTCTTGCGGACATTTTTTTTTTTCAAATCAAACCATAAATTCTCGATTAAATTGAGATCTTGGTTTTGACTGGACGACTCGAGAAGCTTTAAATTTTTTTGTTGAAGCCATTTCGTAGTGTTCTTAGTTTTATGTTTTGGGTCATTATCTTGTTGCAGTACCCAGTTGCCATCCATTCGCAGCTCCCGAATTGAAGGCAATACATTTTCTTCTGAAATTTCCTCATATTTCTTCAAATTCAAGATTCCGTTGATGACGACAACCTTTCCTGGACCAGAAAGAAGCATGAAAGTATCCCTAACGAACGAAACTACCATCACCTTGTTTAACCGGAAGAATGCAGTATTTGATTTTCGCCAAACATACCGTTGCTCATTGTTCCCCAATAATTCAATTTTGGTCAAGTTTGTCCAGAAAACTTTCTTGCAGAGTGCAAATCCATCATTTTGATGATCCTTGGCGTACTTTAAACGAGTTTCTTTGTGCACTTTTCGTAGCAAAGGTTTTCTTCGTGCAACTCTTCCATGCAGACCTTTCTCAATGTACGATGTACGGTAGAGGGATGGACATCAAACTTAGATAGTCTTAATGTTTGGTGAATATCACGTGTAGTCACTCGTGGATTCCCAGCAGCCATTCTTTCAATCTGTCTAGCTGCACGTTCTGAAATCTTGCAAGGCCGTCCACACCTTCGTAGAGTTTTGATTGTTCCTGAGCCCTTCCACTTTATAACTGCAACCGTCGTAAATGGAATTGAAAGTTCTTGTATCTTCTTATTACTCTTTCCAGACTCGTTTGCAACAATAACAGATCTCTTAAAATCTGAGAAAATTCTAACATTCAAAATTACCAAGTCTCTAATCAATAAACAGCCAACAAATGATAATTAAAAAAAAAAATTCAAGCCTAAGGTGGACACACAATGTATTAAGTAATTTTGTAAATAAATGTACGAAAACTTTTGCATTTTAACTTTTTTTTATTTTCCTCAAATTCTTTGAAGTTTTACAATTTATATTGCAATTGAACTATTTTTTTTATTTGTTAAATAATTTTTTCCGAGAGAGAGTTACAAGGAGTTACAAGGAAAAGAAGTACCTCAAAAGGCCTTGCGGCCCATACCGAGGAGGTACCAATGGCAACGGGTGCCACGGAAAATTTTCTACACACTCAAATAGTGTGCAAGATTTGGTCTAACCTTTTCTTGAACTGATCCACAGAGGAACTGTTCACAACTTCTGAAGGTAACCTGTTCCATGTGTCTCAGATCTTATACGTAAAGTAATTCCCACACACACTGGTGCTAAACCGTTTCAAATCCAACTTCCAACCACTGTTGCGAGTTGGGTTATCATTTAAACTAAACATGCTTCTAAAATCGACATCGTTGAACCCGCGTAAGAGCTTGAAAACCTCGATCAGTTAACCGCGCAGCCTCCGAGTTTCCAGCGAAAACAAGATCAGGGCGCGTAAGCGTCGATTGTAGCCCATATGCCTAACGGAAGGGATTAACTTTGTGGCCCTCGCCTGGACTTGCTCCATCCTGTTAATATCTTTCCTGAGGCGGGCGACCAGAACTGCACAGCATACTCCAGCTGCGGCCGAATCAGAGAATTGTACAGTGAGAGCACAATCTCCTTGTTCCGAAATCGAAGTTGCCTCCTCATATAACCCAACAGCTTCTGGGCTTTCTTTTCCACCTCTACGGTAAAGTTAAGGTCGCTGCTAATTAGCACACCCAGGTCCTTTTCCAAATCAGTGGCCTCGATATTACTCCCCAACATTGAGTACTCCGACTTAGGATTGGCGTAGCCAATGTGCATGACCTTGCATTTGCCCAAGTTAAACGGCATTTGCCATTTTTCGGACCACTCTCCTATCCTACCTAGGTCCGCATGCAGTTGCTTGATCGCTTTGGGCGTCCTAACATTGGTCCAAAGCATGGTGTCATGAGCGAATTTGGCGATCCGACTGACAATGCCAGCATCGATATCGTTTATGTAAATGATAAACAACAGTGACTCCAAAACAACCCTGAAGAACCCCGCTAGTGACCGAGGCCCAACCCGAACTAACCCCTTTAATTACAACCCTCTGCCGCCTATTGTCCAGCCAGTTTTCAATCCAGCTACCTACTTCCCCACCGAAACCTAGAGCGCGCACTTTGGCCATGAGCCGGCAGTGAGGTACCTTATCAAAGGCTTTCTGAAAGTCGAGATAAAGTATATCAATCGCCCTACTCTTATCATACTCACTCTACATAACGTGGAAAAACTGGAGCAGGTTGGTGAGACACGACCTATGCCATCTAAACCCATGTTGGGAGTCCCCAAGCAGCTTGTAGGAATCCAAATGGTCAACGATCCTATCCGCTATTATCCCCTCTAATAATTTATCTACAACCGAAGTGAGACTAATGGGACTATAGTTCCCTGGACTTTCGTGATCCCCATTCTTAACGATAGGGGTCACGCTGGCTTCCCTCCAGTCACCAGGCACTTGGCCCGTCTCCAACGATTTGTTGAAGACTGTAGCCAGGGGGGAGCCATCTGGTCACGCACTTCCCGCAACACTCTGGGAGGAACTGGTCTGGCCCAGGAGCCTTAAACGCGCTCAGTTTGTCTATTCTATCGGCAACGCCTGTCGCGGTACACCGAACACTATCCAGGCCAGCACCTTCGTGCCTGACGCCTGGTTTGGGGATGGGGAATGACGCGGGTGTCCTCCCTGGTGAATACTCCCACAAAGTACTCATTCAGCACATTAGCGATTTCCGCATCGGAAGTACGTAGCGCACCGCTGGGGTCCTTTAACGGGCCTACCATGCTTCTAATGGGCTTTCTACTTTTAACATAACTGAAGAATTCTTAGGGTTCGTTTTGCAGAAGCTTGCCACCCGGAGTTCTTTGTTACATTTGGCTAGCCTAACCTTCGCCTTCACTTCCCTGCACAGGTAGACATACCCCAGTGTTCTTATGGGAACAATTGGCCTTCGCCCTCCTATATTCAGCTTTCCTATTTCAGATACCCGAAGCGATGTCCCGACTGAACCACTTAGGCTGCGTTGAAGCAGGGTGACCGGTTTTGAGGGTATGGCAGCAGACTACAGCACCATAAATGGTCCCAGAATGCACTCCACATTCCCTCAACATCGCCGCCGACCTCTAACCCCATCTCGCCTACGCTATCCCGGAGGTCAACAAAGTCCGCCCGCCGTAGATCGAGCTTACTGCCTCTCGAGTTACTACGCTTCACCCGAGGGACGCACTCACAGAACCTAATCACGCCGTGATCACTCCCGCCCAACGATTCGTCAACGGTGAGGCCAGTGACGAGGTTGTCTTCGGTCGTGAATACTAAGTCTAGAACGTTTTCGCCTCGTGTAGGCCTATTGACCCACTGAGTCAGGAAGTTCTCATCAGCAAAGTCAACTAGCCTCCTCCCTTCAGCATCAGCAGTCCTGTCTTCCCACTTTATGCCGCGACAGTTGAAGTCTCCTAAAACTACACACACACCCTGTTCCCTAGCAGGCTACGGAGTTCGGTGTACAGGGCTGTATCCTCCTTGAGGAGGAGATGCGGAGGTCTGTACACCAAGATTAACCTATAGTTCGTCCCTCCCACGTTCAGATCGACGCCAAGCAGCTCCCGTTTCGATCGGAACTGGCAGTCGACCTGACTCAACGTGTCCCTGACGTTTAATAGTACCCCTCCCCACGGGTGCAGTATTTGTGTGAAACATTCTATACCCGGGAATCTCGAACTCCCCAACGTAGTCCCTACTATCAGTATAATCCAGGACTCGGTGATAGCAACGATATCCTGGTATTCTGATGCTAAGAGCGCTCGTCGCTCGCAAAACTTATTCCTAATCGACCTAGCATTAAAAGCACTGCACGGAGGGAGCCTTCCCTATTTTGATCGCCCCCTAGCACGACCTGTTTCCCGAACAGCCAGGGCTGTCGAGAGAGAGAGAGAGAGAGAGAGAGAGAGAGAGAGAGAGAGAGAGAGAGAATATATTACAGTATATGAAAATAACTCTATACATTTGAGATATTTTAATGTCAACATCGTTTTGGATAGTTATAGATACCAAAACTTCATCATATAAAAATAGCTCTATACATTTGAGAGCAATTTTTATATAATTTTAAACTTCAATATCTCTCTCTCTCACTCTCTACATATATATTTATAGACGAAAGACTGTATCTACGTATTATTGGACGAATGGCACACTGTGACGAAGCAGATGTAACAGTGGGCAGTTGATATATACACTGCAGTACCACCTCAATCATAGAAGGAACTATAAAAAGAAACGATATTTTCAGTTTTTACAGTAAAAATAGGCGTTACTGACTGAAACTCGGTAAAATCAAAGCTAAAGGTTGGAAAGGGTTTCGTTAACAAAGTTCCAAAATGGTCGCTTTTGATAACACGATTCCCGCTACTGGAATGCAGATTCCAAACAAAAGTAGAAACAATTTGAATAAAATAGTGTGTGTGTCTGTGTGTGTGTGTGTGTGTGTGTGTGTGTGTGTGTGAAAGAGAGAGAGAGAGGCAAGTACAGAAATTACTGGTGAAAAGTATATATGTGTTACGTTCATTCATGCAACGACACAGATCTCTCTCTCTCTCTCTCTCTCTCTCTCTCTCTCTCTCTCTCTCTCTCTCTCTCTCTCTCTCTCTCTCTCTCTCACCCACACACACCTACACACGTACATACACTGATGTGGTAAAATCAGTAGACGAATGAATAGAGGAGATGTCGGTAAAAATTTTAAATTAAAAAGTAGAATTTGATTAATTTTGAAGTTAAAATTAAAAAGGAATAAATCGTGTATTTATGAAATTTTATCCTAAATTTAATAATCTGTTGAGTAAAACCTTTATTATATATTTCTACTTATATATATATATATATATATATTGTAAGATATTAAAAATGGATTTCACAATATCGAAAATTTAACTTATTTTGCAAACCAAAATATGTTTTTATTAACAATTTACCCCCCCCCCCCCCCCCCCCCAAAAAATATATATCATAATATTTAACTTTCTCAATTTTAACATGATTTTAACAGTTAATATAAGGTACGTTAACCGTTCAATTTTTAACTTAACGGATGCCGAAAAACTGTTTTTTTTTTTTTTTTTGGTATAATTTTATACTTAACAAACTTCCAATTTTGTATTTTAACATCGTTAATTTGAACTCGAAACGTAAATAAAATTATTTGAATAATTTTTAAATTAAATCTGTCAGGTCATGTGACATGACCCATTGACCCGATATTGTTAATAGAGTTAATTAACAATACAACTAATAAATATTATTTAGAGAGAGAGAGAGATCTTTTGTTCTTTCTCTTTGGTTGCTGATGTGTATGTATTCCGTTTTCGTTTAGTTAATTGAAAAATATAAAGGGGAAACTAATTTAAAAGTTAATTGGGAATTTTTGTTAAAATTTTGTAGAATGGAATACACACACACACACACACACACACACACACACACACACACACACACACACGAGCAAAAGATCGGCGCCGTATTTTGCTAGATCTGCGATAATATTAACCTCCTTCGCAACAGTTAAGGTCATATGACAGAGGGGACCTACAGCTTCACTTTAATTTGCTTTAAAACTTTTAGTTAACAGAAATTTGATCGTTGATGTAAATTTACTATTTTGCTCTGTTGTCAACTTCAAAATATTCTTTAAATTTGTTACTTTCGAATTAGTAAATGTACACTTGAGTTTTTTCTAAAAAGCTTTAAAATTTAAAAAATATTTTTTTGTAGGTGATTATACTTATCAAAAAATCACCCCATAAATACTTAACAATTGGAGGGTGATGATGGAAAGTGACGTGTACACTGTACAGTTAGCGCATTTTTCAGAAATTTTGTTCCTGGATTTTGAGAGTTAATGATTTGCGCGAGAATTAACATTGAGAGTTAATGATTTGCGCGAGAATTAACATTGCGAGCCGTAAAATACAAAATAGTTTTATTTAAACTTTCGGTTGAGAAAATTTGTCTTCCTCGAGTTGAGTCAAAGAATTAATTCTCGTGACGTCATTAACTGTCAAAGTCACGGATCAAAATTTTAGTAAAGGGTACTTGCATCACTTTTCCTTGTCGACCTCCAAAATTATTAAAGACGCGATCGTTTTCACGCCGTAAACAATCCAAAATGGGGAGAACCCAAATGTTTAAGCGCGGTTGCTCTCATGATTTTGCAGTTTTAATCATGCACCATAATTATACAGTTAAAAACGTAATTATTCACTTAATGTTTAGTGTTAGGCCCGACACGTGATCTTTGTCGTTACGAGGTTTAACAACTCTACAAAACTAAAATACTTAATGCTTACAACATACTTTGGTTTCAAATAAGTTATTTGTCCAAATCGAAAGTTGTCTACTCCGGTTTATATTATCATTTGCTTAGTAATTTTGTTCTTTGATAAGTGTAACTCACTGTAATCTCACGCACTCATAACAGTTTAGAATAGGGTTTCCAATCCTTTTAAGGTCGACGTACCACTGTTTGCCACCATACATTTTAAGTACCACCATTAAGGAAAAAATGATGTCGCATAACCAAAACTGAATGGAGGTGAATATGGCGGTTCACTCTTAAATTTGTAACTTTATCTAAAAAGTTACATTTATTTTAATGATAGTTATCGGAGTTTGTACGAATCTTTATATACTTAGTTAAATATTGTTATCAGTTTAGCAAACTACTTATTTATAACCTCTTTGGCTTACTGCTTAAAAGAGCTTCGCGTATCCATAGGTTGGGAATCGCTGATTTGAGTACAATCTGTACAGAATATTAAATAAAAGAAAGCCTTTTTGTCAGTGGCAGATGCTAAAGACTATCTCCCTTAAATATTTCAAGAGTGATAAAACGTTTAGGGTTGTAATAATATTTTGTGTATATATATATATTATTAAGAATAATCTTTTTGGTATATAACAAATCCTTGTCAAAGACAATTTTCGGTGCTACTGTAGTATGCGGTCTACCTACGATTCGGCGGTCTACCTTTTAATTATAGCTTCTTATCTTGTTTGCTAATTGTTTGTTTACATCCCATTGTCAATCGCCCTTGACGATTGGTTAGGTTTAGTCATGGTATTTTAGTTAGTTTTACCGAAAATATCATGACTAAACCTAACCAATCGTCGGTAGACCGCATACTACAGTAGCACCCCATTTTCGTCAGTGGGATTCGTTGTCATTGAGTACGAATGTGAACGCGAGTACACTCACACTCTAGTTTTTGTGTACGTTTCTAATAATTGTACGTGGAATACAAGGACGTTGCCACTCAGTACGAGTAATCTAGTCGCTGGATTTCTCTGACATTGAATACGAGTAATTTAGTACTTCTCCTGTACAAGTATGAGAACGAGGAATTAATTCTTCCCGAGTAAATTCAATATTCTGAATAATGAATAGAATGTGGCAATTGTATTTCTGGAGACGAGTATCATTATATAATAAAGGTGATAACATATAAATTCGATTATTCAAACGTATAAAACAATACCACGTTATCGCTTACGTAAACGGAAGACGCAGTGTTTTATAAGTGAAGGTCAAGTTCAATTCATTCATTTTGTATATCGACCGTAATCAGTATCGTGGTCCCAAGATATTTTTTATCTTTTTTATATTTTAATTGAAGGTATTGCACGAGGGTGATAACACTTACCATTTCCCGTAAGAAAAAAGAAAAAAGAAAGAAAATCCCTTCCACCGGCACACTTGTTGATCAAACGGATAAGTATCTCTTTGCCATTTTGGCGAGAACAAAGAAATTATAATGATTAGTGGTCCACAACTGGAAAGGATGTACACGGGAACTGGGAAAATCGATGTGTGATTGACGTTCAAGTCCAATTATTTTTTTTTTACTTGCTCTCGAAGCGAAGCGAGTTGCGATAGATTTTGGCTTTTTTATTATCGATTTTGGAAAGAAAGGTACGAGGGGGGGGGGGATATCGAATTATTCATTGTTATTCATTGTTCATTCATTATCATCTTTATTATTTCCTTCTCTCGTTGTATTATGGAAGAGATTATTGTTTTCCTTTTCGCCAAAGAAACGCTCGTTTTTAGACTGGAATAATGGCACTACGGGGTACCCCTCGACTTACGACGATTTCACTCAGTTCTTCTTCTTCTTTTTCTTCTCGTGATAACACAAATTTCGGGAGACGCGACAGTTCAAAAGGGTTCTCAGTGGGACAAAGGAATGAGAGGTGATGTAAGCTATTATAGATGGAAACATACATTAATTTTGTTCTGTAGGTCATTACGTACAGTTTCGGAAAAAAGTTTGCCAAAAAATTCTTTAAAAAAGAATAAAAAAAATTACTAATTACTAATGACTAGATTTGTGTTTAAAGTTTTGTTAGTGTCATCAAAAACCATAAAACCAATTAGTAATTCTTTATGCTTTTTAGAAATTGTTTCTATAGGCGAACTTATTTCCGAAACTGTACATACAGTGAATTTTTTCCAATTTCGGAATAGGGTTGCAAAGGGATGAAAATTTTCCAGAAATTTTTGAAACTTATCATGGAAATTTTGGGGAATTTTTAATGTGTCGGAAATTTTTGAATTTTCAACTTTAGGTCATTTTAAGTTTTTTTACATATTTTTTGGCAGTAAACAGTAAAATATAACATATTTAAACATTTTTCCCCCCAAAAAGAAGTTGTGGCTTTTATATAAATTGTTTTTACTGAGTTCAGGTGAGTTCGCTGTGACTATTCCTGGCTAAAAATAGTAATTTGAAATCAGTATGCAAGAAATTCGCGTTTTACTGTTCACTAATTGGTAAGATTTATTCGTAAATGGGGAGTTCCCATTTCAGCATTTTGGGAATTTCCTTCTTGTGAAATAATTGTGAGTTAAAATAAATTTCAAGGAATCGTGGTTTCCCATTTGAACAACTCCAATTCCACGGTGCTGCGGCTAGATGTCAGTATCATAGTTCTGAAGGGAATTATTTGATAACAA